>CM035800.1:25048491-25583491 GCA_020466265.1 Siphamia tubifer
CTCCGACCCTCAATCTTTATTTACCTATGATCTCAATATAGCAATTATTATTTTATATGAAAATCAATGTAATAACATTTTTTTTTCATTTCATTTTCATTTATTTCAAGCAACTTTTTAAGCAACACAAATAACTTACATACAACAGTGTCTGATACAAATAAACCCAATGGAATATATGCAAATCTAACAAATTAAATTAATTTGTAAACAAAAATATTTAGTTAATCCCACCTGAGTTCTCACCAGCAACTTAAACTAATGAAATGTCAATACTTTCCCCTATTTATATACTTCAAATGAACAAATATCTAATCATTTCCAGATCTCCCCATTACCAACCTAACCTGAAAATTGAATCAAAATTCGTCCATATATTTTTGAGTTGTCTCTGCTAAGTAACAGACAGACAAACAAACTCTGGCAAAAACATAACTTCTATGGTGGAGGTACACAAGACACAATAAGATGAAAATGAAAAGGACAGCTAAGTGGAACAAGATGAACAAGCATAAAAATGACCCTGGTCTACAAGTAAAATGCTTCTGGAATAAAACTAATGACATTTTACCACAAAACTCAAGGTTTAAATGTTGGTTGGATCAAGTTTTCAACATAAGTATTGGGTTAAAATGTGAAATTCTTAGAATGAACAAAAGAATATTGGTCTCAGATCTACTTTGAAACACTGTTTGCACATTATGATCCATTTACTTTACAGGTTCTTTCTAGTGGAATATTTACAAATCCATTGTATACATGTACATAAACCAGCATATATGTGGAATAACACACCATCATATATATTAAAAACATGAACTAACATGCACTTTGGTGATTTATTTTCTGATTCATTTTATTAAAGTATGTAAAATTTATCACATTTAATATCTAAAGCAGATAAATTATTTAAAAAAAAAAAGTAGAGCAGTGTTATAAGAAATAAACTGTGTTGAAAATGTTACAAGATTAAACAAATACCTAACAAGACAAAACACACTGGACCATGAAGACAATCCAATATATATATATTTCTGAGTTCTGCTGATGACACTGAAAACTGTTTTTGACAGTGAAGACATATTATTTTCAGTACAGTATATTGTACTTTATTATTATTATGATGATAATTATTATTATTATTGCTGTTGTTATATTTTGAGTTCAAATGTCTTCACATTACATTGATATTACATGAGGTTAAGGCCATTTTAAGCATAAAAATACTTCTATTTGGACAATATTTCAAAGAATTCATCCTTTTACAAGCCTCTTTTTTAACACTGCTACTCAAGTACAAACATCTACCTCCTCTGAAAACACGCACAAATTCAGTTTACAATGACAACTCACTCCAGGCAATATATTTGTGACTAATAGCACCTGTTCAGCATTTATTTCCAAATGTCACTTGTGTTGTCATTAAACTGGAGATGCTGAGCCTTGAGTGTTTTAATGTTTTCTGAAACAAACAGTCACGCTCCATGTGACGCCATCCTCTGGGATGTGGCACAGAAACAGAAGGTGTAAATACAGACCCTCCTTGTCGTGTCCAGTGTCGATGTAGGGTCAGCCGGTTCAGAAGAGCAGTAAAGCCAGTTATATGACGCAGGCAGGTGTTTGGTCAGTCTGGAGGAGAAGGAAATAAGTGCAAAAAATTTAAATGACAGAAAAGTGAATTAACAGTGATGTCGAAGATGGAATAAAATGGGAGAAAAAAACACTAAAGACATAACGAAATTGCAATGCAAAGCATGAAATAAGATGAAAATATGCAAAATATGAAATTAGACTAAAGCAATGTAAAGGATGGAAGTAGATTTAAAAAAAAAAATTTAAAAATATGAAAATTACAGAAAATGTAACAGGATGAAAAAGGCTTAGAAGAAGTAATGTCTGTATAAAATATGCAAGAATAATAAAAAAAGAATAAAAAAATTGAGCAAAATAAGAAACAAGATTAAAACAATGTAAATGATGAAACAAATAAGAAAGAATAAAAACAAAAAATAAAAACATAATAAGACAAGAATGATGCAAAATATGTCACAAGATCATTTTTAAAGAGTAAAATATAAAACAAGTTGATAATGTAAGAGTCAAACTATGATGTAAACTCATTTTAGTTCAGGGGACACATTCAGCCCAATATGATCTGAAAAGGGCCAGACCAGTAAGAAAATAACAGTGAAAAGAGTATAATTAAATTATAATAAAATTTACATCTATAATGTTTCCCTCAAAATGTGAATAACATCAACAACTTGACACGTCTTAATAAAAACAAGTGCAATTTTAACGGTTTTCTGCCTCAGTCTATCAGTTTGTCATTTGCACATGTGCAGAACAACTTCAATTTTTATTACAAATACACAAAACATTTAGTCACAGGCAGAATATTTGTAAAATTATACTCATTTCTCTTCATATATTTCAGGTGGTTCATATTTGTTCAGGTATTTATTCAGGTTTTTGTTAAAGTATGGTTTGTTAATATAAAGATTTTCAAGTAATTTTACTTTTTCCATTAAAATAGTCAGTTTTCATTATTTATAGGTAATTATGATTATATTTAACTGCTCTGACCCGAATGAAATATAATTATTCTGTATGTAGAACTTGAATTTAAATCATTTTTACCACGTTAATATCTTCACTGTTGTTCAACCTGCGGACTGGATTGGACCCATCAAGTGAGCCACATTTGGCCCCTGGGGCTTATGTTTGACACCTGTGATGTAAAAGATGTATCATAATGAATATGCTTAAAAGAAGTAACAAAATAATATAAAAGATGCAACAAGATTTTTTTAAAAATGTAAACATAACAAGATGAAAATTACAAAAATGACATGACAGTATGTTCCAACACAACATAATACATGTATAGTCTTATTATTTAATGCTGAGTATTATTTATTGTGCCCCTTTTCTTTTTTTTTTCTTTTTTTTTTACTTTTTTGAAGATGTTTTAGAGCCTGTACTCTTATTTCCACTGCAGTAGAACTCTATCCTTATACTCCTGTCTGTATTTGTACTGTCATGAACTCTGTCCAATCTCTTCACAGTGTTGTTTCTCTCTCCCGCTGAACTATTGTATCTCTGTTCAGGATCACTTGGATCAAGTTCCTGAGTTGGCACCGTGATCATATTAATTCAAAGGTCAAACATTCCCATGTACCCAAAGTGGCACTGCTACCTACCATGCCCTCTAAACCATGGAGCAGACCCCACATTCAGAACATACCCCTGTGTCTGCCAGCCCATTCAGGAGTGGGTTAAGTCCTGATCCGAGTCCGCCTGATCCACTGCTGCAGACGTTTATCTAATCAGCAAAAGGTTTGTCAAGGTGACGTCATGTGACCCATTACAGCAAAGTTATATCACAGCATTTAAAGGGTGAAATCCACCTGTTGTGACTTTTATGTCCATTGAAAACCAGACTATACAAAGAAAGTGATGTGTTTGGTCCTAAAGAAAAAAGACAGAAAAGAAGAAAACACTGATGTTGAAAAAAATATGTCAATAAATAGCGAAAAAAAATGACAAGGAAATGAAACACAACACTATTGAATAAAGTTAAACCAGTTTATTTAACCGTTTGATCCATGAAATATGAGAACCTTAGTCAAGATTTTTTCCTAAGTGTTTTTATTTCTCTTTAGTCATGGAAAGTGATTGAAATCTTTTTAATTTACATATTTTTTATGGAGTTACAAAAATATCCACTCAGCTAGGCAACGTACATTCAAACTTTAAAGCAAAGAAGCGTGTATTTAAAAGGCAATATCAGAATACTATGAAATAAAACCTTTTTAATGCAGATGTTGTTTAAGAATTACAGTCTAATAACAACAAGCAATTGATTTACATGTAAACATATGTCTGGAGATCAGGTATTAAGAACTACCAAGTTACAGTAATGATATGAACTGACTGATAAGGAACTAAAACAACAAAACTCATGAATACAAGAGAACAGCTGTAGAAAAACTGTCCACTGTAACGACCAGTATGTATTAAAGGGTTAATGTAACTTCAATATTTAACCTCAAAACCACCTCCATCCAGAATGATCTACTGTAAAATGTTTAATACCTGTTAAATGACTAATCCTATCAATACATGTCAATGATTGGTGTAAAATGCAGTTTGTTGTCTTTTCATGGTCATCAGATATGACCCATTTGGATGTTCTGAGGCTTTGTAGTTACCTTGGAAACACTGTCATCTTCTACAACATTGATTCACCAGTAAAACCCATGGAGTTGGATTAATGACAATGATTTCAGTTTTTTTTTTTTCATGTTTAGCTAATGATATATTTTGCTGACAATTCCGTTTTCTTCATTTTACTCTGTTTTGATAATATAATGTTTGAATTTACTCTGAGCTTCTATGAAAATCTACATTGTTGATTAATTGAATGTATAAAACTATCAGATTTTAACTGAGAAAATGCCAAAAGAAGATGATAATATCTTAATAACTGGCCATGAATCTTGTAGGGAAGGTTAAATGTAGAGAAAAATGTATTTGGAAGTTGTCACAAAAGGTTCTAGAAAATCAAATTAACTACACTGCTGCCAAAATAAATCAGAAAATTTAACAGCAATCTCACTAAATTAGTACATGGACCATGATTTTTTTTTTATATTTAATTGTTTTATGTGATTTAAATTCTTTCAATAATACTATAATTTTGTCACTGTTTGTTTATTTTGTGACTCAACAACACATCTCCTATTCCCAAATCTGACATAAATGGAGTAAATGGCTCATCGTAGATTAACACAGTGAAGAAAAAACATGTACTAAATGTTTTCGTGTACACATACACCTCTATAATCATTAAAGTGTCATTAAAATGCAACTTCGTAGGACAATAAAACTAAAATATTGGGAAAATGTTGACTAGTTAGTTTCTTTTGATATCATTAATTTGTTATGTTTTCTTACAGCCAGTGTGTTATGTAATAGAAACAGATTTTAGGTTATCTCCAATGTCAACATTTCTGTAGAATGACACACATATTATTGTAATCCTTCATTAAAATCAGAGACAAAGTCATCTATAGACACAACTTTTGCAATAATATTTGATTTTTAGAAACGATAGTTAGGGTTAAATTCAGTGGCAATGAAAGGATTTCTTCATACCTCATTTCCAGTTATTACTGTCATGAGACTACCAAGATGCCTTCAGGACCTGTCGATTTATTTACTACAGCAAGCAACTCGTGTTTTTTTCAAGACGATTTTATGTGCAACGTGAATGTTTCAGGAACCCACATCAGTGCCAGGTAAAATGTAAAGGATACATAATACAAAATGTCAGAGGTTACGCAGTAAATTTGTCTAAGGTCGTCGTATAGATTACGGTGGTGGCAGTTATTTTGATTATTTCGTCGTGTTCCTGAACGCAGCGGATTTCGCGGTATTGCGTTTGCTTACGCCAGGAAAGCGAAATGCTCTGTGATTGGACGCTAAGTGCAGTTAAAAATCTGCCCCTCCCCCGTCTTACTTCGGGAATCCCCAATAACAACGTGGTGGGACAATATTTTGGCTTTTCGGCTGTGTGTGTCATCTCCTTCAATAAGTTGTTTCGAACCAATCCAGCTGGACATTCCAGGTAGTTGCACGGTCACGCGTGAGTCATTTGTAAACATTATTCCACTCAGAAAACAATTTGGTAGACAAAAGTTTTGCGACAGTTCAGCCGAGATTGAAAAACGTCGAGTCGACGTAATTAGCTTGTTTAGCTAACTTTGTTTTTGTTTGGGTTTTTTAATAACCGAAGCAGCAATAACGCTATTTTAATGATAAGATACATGATATTCACTCAGTCATATTTTGGCTCTGGTTACGGTTTTGTCATGTGTCGGTGTTATGAATGTGTAGTGTTTAGTAGCTGAAGGAAGCTAACCGTGCATTCATTCAGTTTGGGCCATAAATCGACGCTAGCTAGCTAACAGTAGCACTGCGCTCGTGGCCTAGGTTCTTGTATCCCTACTTGTCGATTGTTAGTGTTTTTGTAGCTTTTTTTTTTTTTAACCCCCAACAGTAATTGTGTTCTTTCAATGGGTACTCTCACAAGACAACATTACTCAGCAGATTTAAAGGCAGTCGGCCTGTTTTCAAGATGAGCTCGCATTTCCGGTCTAACAACAAGCATCTTAACGTTTTTAAAACCCATCATAAATCCCCAAAATACCACATGTTGGAATGTTCGTCAAGCATAGATCATTGCAACTGTTAGAAGAAACTAGTGTCGAGTCCTTTTGTAATTATTCTTAGTCTTGGCAGAATATTTTACTCAAACTGTGCAATCTGAGGTGAGTTGTTTTCATATGTTTAATTGATTTACCACATAGTCTGCTTGAGCATTTTAAATATTCGTTTTCTTAGCTGAACTGGATTGAGTTAAATTTTTATATCCATTGTTCGGTTTATGCGTTTAGGCTCTAAAAATTTAATATAATATACATAATGTTGGTTTCCCTAGTGCATAATGACTAAAATATTGAACGTTTTGATAAAACCAGAGTGGCAATCTTCTATTTTCAGAGAACTAGTTGTTTTAAAAGAGAAAAAAAATGGATAGAGCAAAAAGAAAAACAAATGCTCTTGACCGCCACCATTGTGGAGGGTGGAGTGTTGGTTGCAAACTGATCTGTAATCTAAACATTCATTGAACTTTTAAGTTGGAGAAAGATAAGCACATACCTTGAACTTCACATGCTTCCAGGTTAACCATTTTGTCTTCTTTAGCCTCACAGCTGTGATGGAGGACCAGCAGTTCAGTCAAGACTCATTCCGTGAGCTCTGGGAGAATGTGTAAGTTCAGGTTTTATTATAGACAACATTTAGAATATGTAAGTAAAGGACACTTGAGTAACTGGTTTGTTTGTCCTTGCAGTGAGACCCCATCAATTTCTACCATTCTCACAATGAATGATGTTGGTCCTGAATCCTGGAGGGGGGCAGATGGAAACATGGGCATACTGGTAAATGTGGACATTAATTTAACTCTGTGCTGTGCTTAGCTCACTCATATTGAGATAACTATACGATAAATTAAGATATTCCTTTATTGGTAATTTTGAGAAATGTATCATTTCTGTTTGCCCAACTTGAATTGGTCTTAAAGAGGGCAGAAATGTCAAGATTTTTTTTATTGTTTTAGATGAGAACTAGGCTCAAACCTTTATTCAAATTTAGATTTTTGTGCTTCTCCTTTTACAGCTCCTACCTGATCATGAACTTGCAGAGGAGTTTGATGAGAAATTGTTTGAGCTGACCCCTGAGCTATCAAACAATGAGTATGTAACCCCCCCTGCCTGTACTGTCCCAGTGACCAGCGACCATGCCGGGGAGTATGGCTTCAAGCTCCGCTTTCATAAGTCTGGAACAGCCAAGTCTGTCACCTCCACTGTAAGAACCCTCCGCCAACCCAGGAACTTAGAAACCTGATGAGAATAAGCTAGAAAATGAATTGCATTGCTGATATTTCCTGAGATAATAATGTTGGTATCATCATTTAAGAAAAATACAAACTTTCATTCACAATTTTACACTCTATATTTTATCCACATTATCTATATTATAGTGATTAACGGGTTACTTTAATGCAAGAAGATTTTTAATAATTTAATTGGAGACATCTGCTCAGAGTCCCCCAGCAGACAATAGGAATTTCATCTTGGTGTTCAGGTATCATTTGCTTTTCAACTCAGCTCAGTCTATCTGTTTATCCTGTCATTTTGATGTAAGCAAATAAACCTATAGATCTACATACACATAGTTTAATTTTGCTATTTTACATTTAAGCGGAAATGTACATTTTAAAAAAAAAGTTTCACCTCTATTGTTTTTGATCATAGTAAATGATGGTTGAATAGGTTCTATGAGGTATACACCCATTCAAAGTTAGAAATGTATTTATTTTACACAATGACAAGACACTAAAATATCTGACCTTTAGCGCAGTGTGAAAATCCACTCTTTCATTTCTCTTCTGGCTCCATTCAAAAGGAATCATTCATTGTGACTATTTGCTAAATTGTAGAGTCTGTAGTCAGTCATTGCATTTGTTCAGCCAATGGTGTTTGTGTTTCCACGGTGACTCAGCTAGCAGCCTGCTGTCGTTGGTCAGTGCATCTGAGGTTAGGCTGGTCTATAGTCAAAGTCCCGCCCTCTGTGACTGGTGTTCTGAGGTACGAGAAGTGCAGCCGGGGTGTAAAACTCTGTTCTGACATGACGGGACATGTTCCTGCACTGACTTCCCCCAGCACCCAAATGGTTAAAACTGAATCAGGGCAAGGTAAAATCTGTCTATTTATTTCACAGCTTGAACTTGGTGGCTCATTTTTAACTGTAGTCAGGACAGCTTCAGCTGTATTTAGTGAAGACAGAGCAGTTAGTTTAAGATTGCTGTTTTTTTTTTAAGTAGTGCATTTTTATTTTATTTTTTTTTTTTACTTTGAGGCATATTTCATAGCAGTATTTTACTTCTAAAACCTGTCTTTTTTCCAGCAGACAATTAATACCAACTCATGGATTTTTGTCCGTGTGCTTGCCTGCAGTACTCGGAGACCCTCAACAAGCTGTACTGCCAGCTGGCAAAAACCAGTCCCATTGAGGTGTTGGTGACTTCACAGCCTCCTCACGGTGCTGTCCTCAGGGCAATGGCCGTCTATAAGAAGAGTGAACATGTGGCTGAAGTCGTCCGCAGATGCCCCCACCACCAAAATGAGGACGGTAAGGAAGGAAAAACTGCACCTAAATTTATATGCGAAGAGAAAAACATAGTGAGTCGATTGGGGGTTTTATTTTATTTTTTTGTATTTATTTTTCTTCTAATACATTTCTTTCCAGTTGCTGAACATCGGAGCCATCTGGTCAGAGTTGAGGGCAGCCAGAGAGCTCAATACTTTGAAGACTTGCACACAAAGCGGCAGAGCGTGACTGTGCCATATGAGCCTCCACAGGCAAGTTTTTTTTTTTTTTTTCTTTGTTGCAAATAGAAACTCCTCTTGAGTGTTTTTCAAATGTGAATGTGCATGATAAACACTAAAATTATAGCTATTATTAAAGTCACTGTAGGAGATATTTCATGTCATCAGTGTTGACAGATATGTTTGGAAATGTTTTTCTTTTAATTACCAATCAATTCATATTTTAACACTGTTCTTTTTTTATTTATCAGCTGGGGTCTGAAATCACAACAATACTCCTCAGTTATATGTGCAACAGTTCATGCATGGGTGGAATGAACCGCCGGCCCATCCTCACCATCCTGACCCTGGAGACTCCAGAGTAAGTCTAAGAGTTTTTATTTGGGTTGATAGTGAGCCCATTTACATGCACACTAAAACTCTGCTCATTACTGGATTTCTGGAATTATCAAATGATTTAAGAGGTCATTCATTGTTTCATTCATTCATACAATCTGATATGTTTTCTCTGAAATCAGCAGTAATTTGATTATGAGAACTCCGATTAAAACACCTTTTAATAGTCATGCAAACATGTATTGTTTCAAGGATGGTATTGTGAATTCTTCAGCCACTTAATAACTGTGCTATTGTAAAGATGGAAGCTATAAATTGACTTATAATTGTCAACTTTTCAAAGGCCCTGACCCCCAAATCAAATCTCAAATACTGCAGATTAAACTGTAAACATTTGGAATTCAGTCAAAGATGCTTTTTAATATTACATAACAGGTCCCATTTCATATCAAACCCTTACTACTGCTGTCTTGTTGCCCAGTGGGGTGGTTCTTGGCCGGCGGTGCTTCGAGGTGAGAGTCTGTGCATGTCCAGGAAGAGACCGGAAGACTGAGGAGGAAAATCACGCAAAACCAGAAAACAGCACTAAACGCACCAAGAAGCGCAGTGAGTTTTTGTCTGTCGTCCTATGTCTCGTCTCCCCTGTCGTCTGGTCATATCTTTAAGACAACTTTGTTTGGTTTCTTCAGAGGCTGAACCTACTCCAGACTCGACTTTAAGGAAAAGTCGGTCTGCTTCCAGTGCTGAGGAAGATGACAAGGAGACGTTTGTTCTCCAAGTGAGTGAATGCAATATTTATGCTTTGATGAAGCTGCATGTGCTCAAACAGGGTTCTAAAGGTCTTCTCGATTTGTTTTACAGGTCCGTGGGCGTGAACGATATGAAATGTTGAAGAAGATAAATGATGGTCTGGAGCTGCTGGACAAAGAAAGGTGAAACATAAATTCATTTATAAATAAGCCAAATGCCGTATTAAGTATTTGTTGTGTGTTTTAATAATGATTCATGATAATAATGGATTGGATTTATATGGCACATTTGTGGCCACTCAGTGCGTTACGCTCACTCTCACATTTTCCCTCTGGTGGTGGTAAACGACATTTGTAGCCACAGTTGCCCTGGGGTAGCCTGACAGAAGTGTGGCTGCCAATTTGCACCAAATTGCCCCTCTGACTTAATATTCATACACCAGTATGACCTCCTGGGGGCAAGGAGGTCATACTGACTGTGACAGACCCTTTGTTTGGGGGTCGACCCTTTTGATTATGTTGGTCTTTGCCAGGCAATATCCTCAACATAAAAATGAACATTTGTGATGCTACACTTTCTTAAACTACCTGAAATATGCATAGGGTTATACATTTGTTTTAATTAAGTCATATATATATATATATATATATATATATATATATATATATATATATACATACACACACACATTTTGAATTAATGTGTGGGCTTTGGTTTCATGTATCTACAGTGTTTCTACTGGCAATTTGAATTCTTCAAATTGGTCAAGGGTCGTATTAAAAAAAATAAAGAATCATGTTTTAAGCCTGTAAATAACAAATCTAAAAGGTTTGCTGTCATTTCTTCAGATTCTTAAATTGAGAAGTTGTATAAGTAGTTTCGGTCTTACAATAAGAAAAATGATCTGGATCCTTTGAGATAATTTGTACAATATTGTTGTACCTTGTTTCGTTGTAAAATATCGCTTCATATTAGCTGGGGAATCTTAAGAAAAAGTTAATTTACATATTTTCAAGATGGATTTTCTAATGTAGAAATTAATTGGAAGGCTTAAAAAATTGAATGAAAGAGGTTGTAGAAATTAGACTTTTTTCACTTGCAAATGTTTTTTTAAGTTTGAAAACAAAATGGAAAATCTAAAATTTAAATAACACATTTGAAATTGTATGTGTTTTTGAGTTGAACCTCATTTGCCTCCTTTTTTTCCACAGCCAGAAAAAGATAAAGGTTAAGTCGGAGATTCCGACTCCCTGCAGTGGAAAAAGACTCCTTCTAAAAGGAGAAAAGAGTGACAGCGATTGAGATGTTTCCTATTCGTCGCCCCACACCATGAGATGAAGATCATCAAGCCATTGTTGTTTTGGGGGAACTTGAACTGAACTGAACTGCCTAAAAGTTTTTTTTGTTTTTATTTTTTCTATTTAGCAGCAGTAGTTTAGAATCCGTGTGTCATTCATTCATTCGTTTTTCAAAATAAAACCAAAAATAACACGACGGGGAAAAAAACTACTCGTTTCTTCATTATTTGTTTCCAAAATGAAAATTAAAAAAAAACATAGAGATGCATCTTTTTTGTTCAGTTTTCCTTTTTGTGTTTAAATGAATAATAGAAAAAAATGGATAACTGCTGCTTCTGTTTTATCCACTTTTGACCTGAAGCAAATTGACTAAACCAGAAATTAATCCTAACTGAAAGAAATATGGCCACTGGACATGAAGTTCATTATGGTATGATATGACCTCAATGTTCTGCGTCGTTATATCTTCAGGTCTTAAGGTGACCCTCTTAGACTACGTTTATACAGAGACAATGAAAACGGAAGATGCAAAAGTATCGTCTCGTCTTCAGTTTTTCATCCGCGTTTAGACGGCGGTATTCAGCAGGAAATCCTTGTTTATACGAAGACGCAACAGTAGGCGAAATACGATTGGCTATGCATGCTAGGCCAGCTATGTGTTACTGTGATAGAGGACATTTACTTGACTGTTTTTGACATATGCAATTGCACACCAGTCTCTGTTCTGCTATAGTATGTGTGTAATGTCTGTAGACTAGCTGAAACAACTCGTGTACATTTACTAAAGCTGCTAGTGAAGCTTGGAGATCTGTGGGATCCAGGTTGTCGGACATGTTTGTTGCTTTACCTGCTTTGTGCGTGTTCACACCCCGACGGCGCAGGCACCGTATAAACAAAATGGACTTAGGATAAAATATGCTGTAGTATTTAGCTGCAATCGTCCTCATGTCAACGACCCCCTCAGTAGGGGTTCCATCTTTGTCACTGCAGGTCAATGGTTATGTCTGGTTTACTCTACTTGCTTCAGGTAAAACTTGGATAAAACGGGATACGGCTGTTACCAGTTTTTTTTTTTCTTCTTTCTGTTATTAACTTAAACACGAAAAGGAAAACTGAAAAACAGCATTGTTATTGTTTTTTCCATTTTGGTTTTGGAGACAAATAATGAAGAAACAAGTTGTTGTTCGTTGTTTTATTTTGAAAAACCAATAATATACGGGTCGTTTAGCAAATGTTAAGATTCAATGACCACCACTGCCGTTGGAAACTGTAAATCAAGCTTGAATTTCTGTCACTGTCACAAGTTCCACCGTGTTTGGGGGAAACTCAATCAGCGTTAATGTGCTGACACTTGAAACAAAGACACAGAATTAGGGAACAGACATGAACAGATGTCAATGTAATCTTGCCTCATGTCTTTTCTTCCTTCTTTTTTTTTTTTTTTTTTTTTTAAATTGAAGTCTGCGTCACACGTCTGTAGTGATTCCGTTGTGTTTTTTTTTGTTTGTTTCAGTCTACGGCATCACCTCTGAAAGTATTCTTTCTGATCCAGGGAACACTTGGTAATTATGATTTGTTAGAATAAATATTGCTAGACTTGATCAATGAGGGGTCGGCTGGTTCACCCTGAGATGACGCATCAGCCTTTAGGAGCAGGTTTTACATAGACACCACAGTAGGGCTGCAACTAATGCCTGTCCCAGCTGTTGACTAGTGCAACAAGTAGATTATTATTATTATGAACTGCAAAAAAACAGTGGCTTTTATTTCCATTCTTTACTTAAATAAACTATCTTCGTGTCTAATGGGGGGTTTATTCCACTTTAACTTAATTGGAAGAACTGTATCCATTACTGTCAGCCTAAATAACAGGAGAAAAAAAAAATATTGAAAACTTTACTGGCTCAGACTCACTGACGCATTTTTGTTTCTCACTCATTGGCTCCACCCCCAAACATTCCTTATCCACTTCCTTTTCCATTATAACCCCATTTACACTCAATGCATTACATATGACTGTTATTGCTGAAATTTCGAACATTGCTACAGTGCATTTCTTGGGTTTTTTTTTTTTTTTTTTTTAAAGAATTGTCTCTGTAACCACTGTAATGTATGTTGCGCTGCATAAATCTGCTTTTTGTCAAAAGCCGTCCATGGCTCTAAATACTACTACTTTTCCTGTGAAGGCAGCCAGATTGTGTAAACGATGGTATCTTTGAGATGTTATTGAATAGAAAACCAAACTATGATCTGATGCTGAATCCTCTTTCTTTTTTTTTTTCATCCAGTTTCTCAGCATTTGAGTTTGATGTGACCAAACCTTGCTGTAACTGCCACATACAAGGCATTTTTTTTCCTCCATTTGTGTCTCTATAGGTTATATTATGGGATGTTAGTTTTGTATAAGAGTTTTATCTGACTATATTTTTTGTTCTCTTATTTTTTCACATTTTTTTTTGTACTAATTTCCATTTTAAGCATTAATAAATGTCTTCCACAATGTTTGTTTCACTTTGGTTTTTTTTTTGTGTGTGTATTTTACCGTATCAGTTTGCATTTGCATGTATGTAAAACCCCTGCATTCAAAGAAGCCTTGTTTCCAGTTAACCATGCAGTAGGCTATGTATCAACCCTGTGTTTGTCTTGTGAGCGAATGCTGGTTGGATAATTTTATTTCCTGCAGAGACACATCCAGGTGAGTAAAAGCACAAGTTCAGTTTAAGCCAGAATACTTGAATACTTGTCAAAATCTTCTCATTCTTTTCACAGGAGTTGTGTCAGTCTGCAAAGCTTCACAGTAAATCAACATGGGGAAATCCTTAACCCAGGATAAAGTCTGTGTTTTGCTTTTTTGTGGTGAGTGTTAATTATGCTATAATTTATACTAAAGGTGAATTTAGGGTGGAAGGAAGTTGTTTTATTCTGCCTCATTTTATCTAAAATGGGTCAGACCAGTAAAGTAGTGTAAAATTACTAAGACTGTCAAATGATTAAAATGTTTAATCAGATTAATCACATGGTTGGTTTGGATTAAGTTTAATTCATTATGATTGAAACAGTTGACTGTTCTTTCAGGGTTTTTTTTTTTTTTAATTGTTCAAATTTCCCACAAAATATACTAAAACAAAACTTGCTGAGAAAATGTTACATAAAACGCACTAGAATACAACAAAAACAAACTATAATATGAAACGGTGACAATTTCAAAAAATCTTCGAAAAAATACAGAAAAAAACCCTGAATATTTCATAATATATCTAAAAAAAATGCAAAAAATATGAACATATACTATGCAATTAACATGTTTATTCAACACCAACAGTTTCAACAAAACAACTCTTCCATTTAATTGTTAAAAATTTTAATTGGATTAATCAAAATGATGAATTAATCTGTGTTATTGCATTACTTTTGACAGCTCTAAAAACTAGTCAAGATTACATACGACACATTTATATACAACTGTGAGTCACATACTGTTGGTGAGCTTCATTAATCCACTCTATGAAATAGTTTCCATCAATTTTATCAGATATTTGTTAAATTAAGTTACATATGTGGAGTGTGTGTGCCACTACTGTCATATAACGGACATAAAGGAACATATTCTTATGTTTTAATCCAGGGCTGTCAAACCTGCAGTTTATAATTGACCAAAAGTCCAATCCCACCCATAATTTGTTAACAAATGAAGTACAGGAAGAGGTGGAAACCAATGAAAATTCAGTCAGAAAAAACACAACTAATCAGCATAATAACACCAATGAGACATTTTATAAATAAACATACAGCTGTAAAAATGTGTGACAGGTGTTGAACAAAGTAATAAATTAGATTCTGTCAGTTTTTTCTAATATAGATGGGGACATGAGTAATTTTAAAGAGTTTATGTTTCATCAAAAACCGCAAATCCTTAGTGTTTCGTGGAACAATTGTGAATGTCTGAACATGAATAAGTTCAGGAAATTTGGATGAAAATGGTTTATTGATGATTTATTTTTAAGCATGGGGGGGGGCAAAAAGAGTTAAAAAACATTGAAAAGTGATTAAAACATTTTTAAAACCAAATGAATCACTTTCTAAAAGGGTTTTGACAAGCCTAATGTAATTAGAATAAAGGCTAATGACGTCTGTGTTCCTCCTTCTTACCTTTAGCTCTGATGTGGACGTTCACCGCTGCAGAGCAACTTTTCTTCCCTCTGTCATCCAGCGTCACCTGGGACGAGGGCAGGAGCCACTGCCAGGTAAAACACACGCTTGAACCAGGTTTGATGAAGGGATAATGTGGAACCGATCACTGCATCCCTAATGTTTTCTTTTATACTTACCCTTCAGATTTAGATATTTGAATGTATTTATTTGACAGAGTTAACGTGTAAATGATGTGGTTTATTAGGTCATGGTCCTCAGTTTAGTGGGTATGGACAGGAAATTTAGGAAAAATTCAAAAGTCATATATAGGAGGTAAAAAAAAAAAAAAAGCACAATTATGAGATTAAAAAGTCAAAATTATGATATATATATATTAAGTCACAATTTCTGATGTATGACGTATTTTTCATACTCTCACATTTGTCTACTTTCTGAGAATGTAAAGAGTATAAAGTACAGATATTTATTCAAAAATGTAGAGAGTAAAAGTAAAAAGTACAGGTACCTAAAAACTGTACTCGAGTACAGTAAAGGAAGTACTTCTACTTAGTTACTTTCACCTCTGCTGATAATTAAATATAGTAAAATATACTTTGGAGGGATGCAAGTTGTTTTCATGGAGTATTTTTTTATCTGTATTATTTAAATTTTGTTGATTACAGCCAATTAATTAAATGCTCTAACGCACACAAATAAAATCAATCACCTGTGGAGCGGAAAGAAATGAAAACCACCATTCCATATATTAAATCTTGTACTCAATTATTATTAATTTTTTCATTCTGTGTTTGTACTGCTCCATATTTTTTCCCGTATATATCGTCTTGTTTGTTTTTCTTTTCTTCTTGGCATTGATTTCATCTTTTATTCTACGGCCTTCTAGAACGTTATGACAGCTCCCGTTCTGTTTGAATAGACGTTCCCAGCGGGCAGATTTTTTTTTTCGATAACCGCCCGCTGTGCCATTAACACCCGCTGCCAATGGCAACGAGTTTTATCACTTCAGAGTCATGTTACCGTATCACTCCGCAGGTAGTTCGGCCACTTTGAAAGTAAATATTCGCTACACTGCAATGAATATTTTATCCAGTCTGTTAGAGTAATAATATGTAATAACCCGTAGAATAAGCAGGGTAATGTATTGTAGACGCAGAAAAATATTTTCCGACGGGGCGGAACAACACCTCCGATTTTTCGATAGTCGCGCATGTGCCATACATTATCCCTTGCTTATATCGCTTTTGCCTTTCATTTTTTTTATTGCATTGGATCTTTTTTTCTTATGTACAGTAAATGTTATATTTGACTTTCCCTAACCTGAACGGACCGTAACCTTTCACGTCTCTCAGGTTTGTTTCAAAGACCTCGTGACTTTGACCCCAGGCAACATCCAGATCGTCGCTCGGAACCTGTCCTCGGACTACTGGGTTGGACTCCGCAAGAACATTACCTCCATAGGCAACTTTAGTGTGTTCTATAGATACTGGGCCAACGGGGATCCCCTCACCTTCCAGAATTGGCTTCCTGGTCATCCACTGTTCAAGTCCCGACTCCCAAAGATGGACTGCTGCAGCTGCTCATGCACCTGCCCGGCAAAACCCACCATGTCAAGCTTCACCACGAGGTACACACCAAGGTACACCCAGACGTCAGTGAACTCCACCACAGCATACAGAAGCCAGACAAACGGGAGTCAAAATGGGACTAATGTCACAGCTCCTCAGCCCCACACTACCCCTGTGACCACCGCAGCACCACCAATAGCAGCAGAATGTGAACGAACACCAGTGGAAGTTCCAGAAGACGACTTTAAACCTGACGACAACTACATTGAAGATGCCTGTGTGGTCATGCTCAGTTTTGGGGCCTGGATTGAGAAGAACTGCTCAGAGCTTCTGCCTTATATCTGTTATGACGGTAGGATTTAAGGTGTATGTTACATGTACCTTGTATGAAAATTGCTATATAAATAAAGTTTGATTGATTAATTAATTAAAATACAAGGGAATACAGATAAAAGTGCAGATAAAATTACAGCCATAAAAAGAAGAGGTTAAAAATAACATAAATAATAATGGGTTTTGACATTATTTTTTAAAAACATCCACAGAGTCCAAAGTGTGTCATGCAGGTGGAAGCTCATTCCACAGCTTCAGTACAACATACTGGAATGAACATCTAAAGTGAAACAAACCCCTTAGAAATTACAGTAAAACTACATCAATGAATTTAATGTATAATGCAAACCCAAAAAAAAGGAAGATATGTCAGAACTAGTTTAAATAGGATATAATAATATAGTAGACCATTCAAATACAGTAATGTATATGAATTGAAATAAATAACTAAATACGATGACCAAACATCAATAAAATTGGATAAAATAATGATTAAACCTATAAATAGCCATTCATAGGTTACTATGTTAACATATTTTTTTTTTAATTTGAGGGGGGAAAAAAAGATGTGATAATAAATAAATATAAATCCCAGTGTACATTGTTTAGTGTTAGGTCATCTATATAATGCAGTATATAAAACCCCATGTTCTGTACCGCAGATGTTTTCTATGGTAAAGCCCAGGTGACCAACATAACGTCCACAAGTGCCGCGGTCACATGGGAAAAAGGACCAGGAGACATCACCCACTACCGCCTAGAGGTCAGAACAGGCAACCAACAGACAGGGCAAAGGTCAGGTGCTGCGTTGGGGTATGTGATAACAAATTTGACCACAACGGATCTGAGCGACCAGCTTCACAACCTGACGTCAGGATTACGCTATGCAGTTCAGGTGTTCGCTGTGAAGTGTGGCAGAGATCTGAACCCACAGAACGCCACCTTCTACACAAGTGAGTTCCCCCCAGTTATACAAAAACATTATTACAGCATTATTATTACACTGCTCTACAATATTTTAGAAAGTATCTGCTTCAGATATTAAATGTGTGAAATCTTATACTTTCAGTTCAACTTTATTTTGGGCTCAAACATCACTGCATCAACCAAAATTGGTCAAGAACATTTTTTTTTTTTTACATATGAAAAGGAGTGGGAAGAAGTAAAATTCATAAACTCTCACCCTTTTTTTACAAACTAATAATCAACATTTTTTTTCTGTATGTACCATTAACACAAAGCATCTATACATAGCATTTATATACACATTTGTAAGTCACCTCACATAATCTGATTTGTAGAATCAACTATAAAGTATATTTATATCCACTTTAAATGTACTACAAATACAGTATTTAATAGAGATGATAATTTCTCCTAATCAGGATGGTCTGTATTAATTTATTGTAATATCTTATTTTATGCATTATAACTACATTTTTACTTATTCAGAAGATGCTCTGTATTTTGTTGTCATACTAGATTTATACATCCTTTTAAATGCACAAATTGAAGAAGCCTTTTTTTAGATTTTGATCCAGATTATTCCAGAGATGTACCCCTACTTTAATAAAATTAATCACAAAACAAATGTCTTTAGTGCTGGTTAGCTCATGTTTTTTAATATATATGATGGTGTGTTATTATATGGTGGTTTATGTACATGTATACAATGGATTTGTAAATATTCCACTAGAAAGAACCTGTGAAGTGAATGGATCATAATGCACAGACAGTGTTTTGAAGTAGATCTGACACTAATATTCCTTTGGACTAAAACCTATTCTCTTGTTAATTAATAAGAATTTTACATTTTGACCCAAAACTTATCTTGGAAACTTGAGCCAACCAGCATTTAAGACTTAAGTTTTCTTTATCAGTAACACACATTTGATAACATTTCATTAGTTTTATTTCAGAAGCATTTTCCTTGTAGATCAGTCTTATTAGAGCATTAAAAATCATCAAAAACAATCATTTTGCATTCAAGTCATAACTCCTGTGCATATCATGTGACTGAGACAGAGAAGAAAATATGGAATAAATAAAAGCACTGTTTTTGTCAGTACAATGATATAGATATTTATGTTAGAATTGAAGTGATATTTGTTATTATCAAGAAAACACGGAAAATGGGTAGAGTTTGACATTACATCTGTTTTTAGACTGAAAACAGCCACAGTAAAAACACAAACCACCTGTGATTTCAGTACAGTTTGAGTTTTAAGTAGCAAAGACTCCCTTAACTCTGATTATATGTCCTTTTTAAAGTTCCTCACAGAGTGAAAAACCTCAAAGTTAGTCTTGTGATGGACACATCTATCACCCTCAGTTGGGAAAAACCAAAAGGGAACGCTGACATCTACCGCATTGAGTCTGAGAATTTGACGACGTCCCAGGATGTCGACAAAGAGGAGGCGGAGGTCTGCAACCTGGTGCCTGGAATCCCCTACACCTTTAGCGTCTCTTCTGGAGTCAAAGACAAGTCCAAATGGAGCAAGAAGGAATTTGTCTCGACATATACTAGTAAGAGCATAACATCAAACATTATTAAAAAAAAAAAAAAAAAAAAGAAAGGATTCCCTTAAAAATATCTGCAGGTTCTATCTGTATTTCTGTCATTATTTCACACACATTTGTCAGGGAGAGAGACACAGAGAGAGAGACACAGAGAGAGAGACAGAGAGAGAGACACAGAGAGAGAGACACAGAGAGAGACACAGAGAGAGACACAGAGAGAGAGAGAGACACAGAAAGAAATACACAGAGAGAGAGACACAGAGAGAGAGACAGAAAGAGAGAGACAGAGAGAGAGACAGAAAGAGAGACACAGAGAGAGAGAGACACGGAGAGAGAGACACGGAGAGAGAGACAGAAAGAGAGAGACAGAGAGAGAGACAGAAAGAGAGACACAGAGAGAGAGAGACACGGAGAGAGACGCAGAGAGAGACGCAGAGAGAGACGCAGAGAGAGAGACACAGGGAGAGACAGAGAGAGAGAGAGACACAGAAAGAGAGACACAGAGAGAGAGACAGAAAGAGAGACACGGAGAGAGACGCAGAGAGAGAGAGAGACACAGAGAGAGAGAGACAGAAAGAGAGGCACAGAGAGAGACAGAAAGTGACAGAGAGACAGAGGCCACATCGTCACAGTCTGCATATTGTCCGTGTCTTATCCCTCACTCTCTGGCCATTTATCATTTCTGCCTTGAACCCAAAATGCTGCCAAACAAACAATTTCAAAGTGGCGGTGTCGTCATCAATAGTCTCACGAGATACAATTTTTAACGCAGCGAGAAATCTTGTCAAATTACATCTCGCAAGATCTCGTCACAGGAAATCTTGTCACATCCCTACTAGTTATTTCTTTCTTTATTTTTTTTTTTGGGGGGGGGTCCCCATGTTACTTAATATTTTGTAAATATTTATTCGTGTTTTGTTTATTTTTCTAAAAAAAATATTTTTTCTTCACTTTTGTTCTGTTTGTGTCTTACTTTGTTCGTGTTGCTTGTTGGTTTATTATTCAGTTTTGTTTGTTTTGTTGATCACTTTAGCTTTTTTTGTTAATTTTGTTGCTTATTCTTTTATTTTGACTTTATTTTGAACTGCTAAAATCTTGAGAGTTAAAGGCTTAAAGTAGTAAAACCACACACAGTTCCTCTACACAGTGTTTTTCTGGCACCTTTGACTCAGGTTATTTGATGCACTGTAATTAAACTGTCATATATTGTTTGCAGAGCCGCAGAAAGTGTTCAACCTGACGATATCTGAGAATGATGACGACTCGATGAAGCTTACTTGGGGTGTACTCCTTGGAAATGTCTCCGGGTTCAACATCACAGTTTCTTGGAATGACAAAGTGTACGTATTTGTAGTTTCTATCATACAAGAAGCAAAACAAACTCGTGTTCAGATACTGTTTGGAAAAGTTGCGATACTTAATGTTAATAATAATAGCTTTATTTATGTAGCACATTTTAAAAACACAGTGCTTTGACAGCCAAGCAGAAGAGCACAACAGCAGAATAAAACAAAATACAAGAAATAAGAACACAAAGTAGGACAGAGGTTGAGTGAGATGAGGTAAACAGGACAGAAATAACAGAACATGATGATGTTAGATCCACGCAAAATGAGGGAATGGAATAAAACTTTATGTCAGACAGGGTAAAATCAAAATTAAAAAAAAATTACCAAAAAATAATAATTAAAAACATAATAATATCACATAACATAAAAGCCAGTTTTTAAAAAATGTGTTTTAAGAAGTGATTTAAAATACCTTGTTGAATAATGGATAATATATGACAAATACTTTTATAAATGAACACAAACGACAGCAATGCATTTCATTATTTTAACGTTTTATAAGGAATAAGCTGCTACTTCTCCAACTTTTTCTTGGATGTGTCGCAGTTCGAATGTGAGGAATGAATACATCTTTACAAATGAAATTAAGTCGCTCTGATAAAACATGAACATAATTTCTATTTGTTTATCATTCCCTCCCGCTCCAACTATTTTTTCTTCAACAATGTGACCATTTCTCTGTCCCACAGGAATAGATCTTTTTATCTTGACCAACATGTGAGGCAACATGAGGAAGAAAACCTGCCGAGTGGAACACGGATAACATTCAGTGTGAGAGCGTTGACCAACAACAATACTCTGGAAGGAGAAGAATCCACGGTGGCCGCCTACACCGGTAAGTCTGGCTTGGATTTAGAAGAAAACCAGGTGTCTGTTCACAGCTAAAATGTATAAAGGTCCTTTAGAACACTGGGGTGTGTATGTTTTACTGACTTGTCCACTGTCAGAACAATGTTGTAATAAATGCACTTTGATAGAAAATTAAAATGCACAGTACTGTGGCACAAAATATCACTTTGTCTTTTGTCACAGACCAACCAAATTTTAACATGTGCACTAGAGCCAATCAGAAATACTGTTACATGAACTTATTAGCCTTTTGTTTGGGGGATTTTTCGTCATTATCCTCTTGTTGTCACAGTACTGTGGTGATATATGGTGTATACTTAAGTTCATTCTTTTGTTATATTTTTGTTTTGTGTAAATTATGATCAGGGTAAGTAGGACATTTTTATCCCCTAAGATGTTTATTACACTATACTATATGTCTAGTAGTAGTACTGTTACTGTACTACTACTAGATGTTGATATACTTTTTACTAATAGATATTTATGTCATATATGGTCAATAGTACTACTACTGACCACATATAAATAGACTTCAAACTAGTCTCTTGATGTATAAGATGATAAAAAATGCAAGCCTATGTAAACTCATGAGGCCAACTGTATGCGTTTTTCACCAGGGAGAATTTTTGTAAATGACCTTTAAAAGTGCCTGAATTTGACTTTTAAATCGTGTATTAACTTTCTATAATGATTTTTTTTTTTTATTGGTCTGATCCACTTAAGATCATATTGGTCCATATGTGACCCTTGAACTAAATGATTTGGACATGGTTGATAATATCGTGACCTCCTCAGAAAAAAGGACATTCCATAAAAATTAAAAACCAAAAAATGCATCTGAAAAAACGGTTGTATTGTACTGTTTCCAAGAAAGGCAGTTATTTAACATAAATATGTTGCATAACATGGCTCAGGACGTAGAGCGGGTCGTCCATTAACCGAAGGGTTGGTGGTTCAAATCCTGCTCTGTCCTACTCAGTCCACTGTGTGTCCTTGGAACAGACACTTCACCCTCCTTACCTCCAGTGTCACTCACACTGGTGTATGAATGTTCAGTGGTGGTTGGAGGAACTGTAGGTCCAGCCACACTTCTGTCAGTCTGTCCCAGGACAACTGTGGCTACAAATGTAGTTTACCACCACCAGAGAGAGCATGTGAGAGTGAATGAATAATGGATTAATAATGTAAAGCACTTTGGGTGCCTTGAAAAGCACTATATAAATCTAATCCATTTTAATTTATTATTATTATTGTTATTTATTTATATATTTATTTTTTAAGGTCAAAGCTTGTACTTTTCCAGGTCTCAAGAGGTTAAGTATAGTTTTAGTTTATCACAAACTCATCCCATAGACTAAACTGAGAGGGTTATTTTCATCTTGTATTTGTCTTAGTATGTATCTGCATGTATTATTTTACCGTGTCCTCATATATCTTACTTACTCATCTGTACTCTTGAGTTCCTAAAAAGGAGAGGTAATGAAATGAAAAAAATGTCATTTTCTTGTGTTCATTGTGATTATTTTTTTATTTTTTTATTTTTTTTACTTTTGCGCAGCTCCTCAAAGGGCTTCCAACCTGACTTTGAGCACAACTGCCACCACTCTGACAGCCACATGGGCAATTCTAGAGGGAAATGATTTTTCTTTCGAAGTCAAGCTCTGGCTGAATGGTGAACTAGTGAAGACAAAAGAAAACATAAGTAACACATCTCATTTTTTTGATGGATTGAAGTCTGCTGCCAACTACACAGTGTATGTATACAGCGTCAGTGGACATCATAGGAGCGCAGGAGTGAAAGAGTCCAAATTCACTTGTAAGTTTCTATCATTTCTGAGTCATTCATCTCACTGTCACTGCTCATATTCATCTTCTTTACTGTGTTTAGTGCCGGAAAAGCCTGTAAATGTCAGAATGAAAACTGCAACTAAGAACCACATCATCTTTGAGTGGGACCCGCCTGAAAATGCCGGGATGCCTGAATATCATGTCAGGCTTACCTCCACCTTCTGGGGCCAGAGGTGGCGCCATTCTGTAGATGACAAAACCGACTTCACATTTGGGGACTTGACTTCAGGGACCAGGTACAAGTTTGAGGTCTGGGCAAAGGCAGGAGATCTGGAGAGTGAAATTGTGTCTTTGTCAAGTTATACAGGTGAGAACAAAATACTCTACCTTCCATTAAGACTGCATTTACCAGAGTACACACTGAGTTTTTGGGAACCCCCCCCCTCATTTAAAGTGGTTCTTTTAAGTGTTGTTATTCCACACTTTGACCAGCAGGGGCCAGTGTGGCACCAGAACACACTTAAGATAAAACTAATGATATTGATATTTTCCTTTTTTTCTTGTATTGGCATGTTGCATTGGCTGATATGCTTGTTTTTCTCTACCATGATTTACTGACAGGAAAAGGAAAAAGAGAAAAAAGTAAGGGGGTGGGATAAAGAAAAAAAGAAAAGAAACAATGTAAAAAAAAATGGGGAAAAGAAGACAAGGGAGGGGGACAAAACAAAAATGGAGAGAAAAGGGATCAAGAAGAAAAAGGTGGAAAAAAATTTACATAAAAAGAGGGAAAAAATAAAATAAATTTGAAAAGCACTTGGAGAGCGCAGACTCCACCAAGGCAGATCAACCCCCCTCCTGAAAGACATATGTGTCCACCCCACCCCCCCACTGATCACCACTAAATATTTTATCACTTGGTCTTTGTTCCCATAACAACATTTCCTTAAAATTTCAGCCAAATCCATCCATATTTTTTAGTTATGTTGCACATCGCCTGTTCCCTTGGTGTAGTAAAAAGAAGACAAAAAAGAATAAAAAGGACAGAAGAAAACAAAATGGAGAAAAAGGGGGTGGGGCAATAATAGAGAGAATAGGGAAGAAAAGGGGAAACAGAAGAGGAAAGGGTTGGGCAAGTAATAAAAGGGAGAAAAAGCAAATTAAAAAAGAAGGAAAAAAAGAGAAGGTGAACATTTGATCATATTTTTACTTATAGACCAGTGTAACAAACCATTTAACCATCAGAATGACGCTGCAACTGTTTAATTAAGGTCAAAATGTCGTCTAGTTCTCCTTTAAAACTTTAACTTCAAGGATCCTACGACAAGACACAGTTACACAGTATTAATTCAAACAAATGGTGCCACTCTGGACATAATAGAGTAATTCAAGTTGACTTTTCCACAGACTAAATTAAAGTTTGAAAACCACTGTTGTGACCTTTGACCCATGCACCAAATGCAAACAACTGTCAAAGCAGGAAATGTCTGTGCTGTGACCGTGTCCTCATGCAAATTTTACTGTCTGAATGACCCCGTGTTTGTTTTTTTCCGTCCAGTTCCTTGTGTCTAACATCATCTCTTTGTTTGCTAGACACTGATGAAAGTTCGGTCAGTCTGACCATGATGTGTTCTTCAGAAACTCCTCTACTCTGTGACCAAGATGGAACCAGGAACTCTGTGTTCCATCAGGTACATCTTCACATCAGGGTGAACAC
Source organism: Siphamia tubifer (assembly GCA_020466265.1). Classification (NCBI taxonomy): domain Eukaryota; kingdom Metazoa; phylum Chordata; class Actinopteri; order Kurtiformes; family Apogonidae; genus Siphamia; species Siphamia tubifer. Next base: position 25,074,103 of record CM035800.1, read on the forward strand.
ACGAAAAACAACTAGACACAATTGAATAAATGCCTCTGTACTGACCCGCTCATTTATTTTGGGTGTTTTGATGCAGTTGGAGTTGCATTTCAGGAGTCTGTTGGGGAACCACGTCATCTGGGAACTCAAGAAGTCGCTGTGAAAAAACACATCCACCTAAAACACATCCACCTAAAACACAGCCTTTTATTTTCTTTCTTCACACTGAGTGTTTTTTTTAACAGCTGAATTTCAAATTTAAGGAGTTCCTCTCTATAAAATCCATATATAAATGGATGGCTATTATTATTATTATTATTATTATTATTATTATTATTATTATTATTATTATTATTATTATTATTATTATTATTATTATTATTATTATTATTATTATTATTATTATAGTTCACTATATATACAGACAGAGAACTGAGATACTGTTTCTGTGTCACCTTGTAAGTTAATGCTATGCAATAAAAAAGGTGAAAGTAGAATTACAATAAACTGATATAAAAGGTAAAGTATAATAGAATATGATGGATATAATACAGTTTTTAATGTAACACTGGTAGTGCATTATTTAAGGAGATATAATTTTCTTTTGATTAACACTGTCTTTCATCAAGTTTTCATAATTATGTATATTACACTTCACTTAACCATATGTAACCCTTAAAGACCCAGAACTATGTCTGTGATGAGCTCCAAATTAATTAGTTACCTACATTTAATATTTCCTCAGTAATGTATCAACATTTATTGTAATATCATCCTTTGTATTTTTCAGTTAGTATCAAATGTTTTCATGCATTTAATTTACTGATCATGTAGATGTTCATTAAAGCTCAGAGTGTGTGTTTGAATCCCTGTCTGTCTTTGTCATGTGTTGTTGTGTCTTTAAGGAAGACACTTCACCGTCCTTTCCTCCAGTGCTCATACTGGTGTATGAATATATATGAATGTTAGGTGGTGGTCAGGTGGTAGGTGCAAAATGTCAGACACGCTTCTGTCAGTCTGCCCCAGGGTAACTGTGGATACATATGTAGTTTACCACCACCAAAGAGAGTGTGTGAGAGTGAATGAATAATGGACCCACTGTGGATCACCTTGAACTGATGATTGAGTTGGAAAATATGTAGATAAAGAGCAGATAAGCAGTAAATAAATGAGATCAGGGGCAGATAAACATGTAGAGAAATGTCAAAAAATTTACACAAACTCTTACAAAACACAACTCTGGCTTCAGGTCCCAGATCAGGTGTAAAATATATATATATATATATATAACTACATTACTCCAAAGTCCATATTTTTACCAAAATAAATAAAATGTGGGTCAATTTCACTGTTTAACTATAAATTATTTAAACATTATGATATTTTCAGATTGTGTCTGAATTCATTAGTGTATCTTGAAACTCATTTCCCAGCTTCTAATATTATATGAACATGTGAATTTTAATACACACTGCTACATGTAGACAGATTTTCACATCACTTTCCTTAATAAATTTGAAAAAGACTCTAAGAAAGAGACTCCTTCAAATATTTTATAAATATGTAAGAATATATGGTTACCGATAATGTAAATATACATTATTGGTAACCATATATTGGGTAGAATGAGTTAATAATTCAGTTTTATTTTACTTGCTATTAATATTACTGAAGCTAAATTGAAGGAAAATCCTGGTATATTTCTTTTGTAAGTGAAAAATAAAATATTAAACACCAAGCAATGAATTGACCATTTAAGATTCAAGTTATTATTATAATTTTTTTTAATTTTCATGACCATGTTCTGTACAGTGTAAGGAATTACCCACACATTGTTGGCGTCTTCTTGTGTTAAAACTTTATTTTTGTGCTTCCATATCGATGAGAATAGGTCTTGTATGAGGAAGAGGTGGAGTTGTTATATGTGCAATGCCTGAACCTGTGAAAATGAGACATTACTGTTGTATTTTCACCAAACTGTTAAACTGAAAAGACCAATAGCCTTAAAGAACAGGATGGATCTGACACAGAGAAACCATGAAGACGAAGAAACCCGAGAATCAGCCACAGGTTAGTGAATATTTTTATATAATTGATTATATAACTCTTTTAATGGTATGAATGCATGTCGGATGTAGTATGTTGGCAACCCGGTTTGGGTCGGTACATGGGGCACCCTCAAGAGGTTAATGTGGGTCTGACTCGGCTGTTTGTGGACCCTGAATGTTTTTGATCCCTGATATTGTTTTGAAGTTTATTTCTACTTGTTATTCATTTACTTGTTTTATTATTCCTCTTGACACATTTATATTGATCTTTGGTCTCTGATCAAAGTACTAACTCAAATAATCAGTGTAATATTTTTTTTTAGGTTCCTGTCAAACTTGTCAGATGATGGCTGGAGTTTCTGTTGCTATGGCAATGGTATTCATGATCACAGCACTTCTATTGTCTCCATTATGGGGTAGGCCGAAAGATGTTCTGACATGTTTAGTACCATGTCCTTGTATCATATTCGTTTTTCATTGATAATTAGAGCATTAAGACATTTATTCTATATGATGTAGCTTGCGGTGTGTGATAGTTAGTAGGTCTGTTAAAATTAATGCAGATTAATCCATCATCATGATCAATCTAATTAAACATTAAATGGAACAGTTGTTTACAGTTGTTTTGTTGAAACTGTAGAAAGTGTTAAATAGAAACGTTAAGTGTGTATATATTTATATTCTGCATATGTGTTTGTTTTTGGTAGTTTTTTCCCCCTGTATTTTTAGAAGAGTTCTTAAATATCTTTTGGAATTTTTATGGCTTTTTGTGTTGATTTATTTTTCATGCAAATTTTAGTATGTTTTGTGTATTTCCTCTCCTTGTGTTTTGTGTTTCTTAGTGTACTTTGGTCTATTTTCTAGGAAATTTAAGTACAGAAAAAAATGGATGAACATTTTGCAACCAAAAATACTGAAAAGTGGAGAATCAGCATTAGCCTTGTCCACTGTTAGATATTGGATATTGGTAAAGGGAGCCTAAGTGACGCGATTCTATTTCCGGTCGATTTCCGGGCAATGGGACCTAAGTGCCATAAAAAAATGAACGCGAGTCAATGGAGGGATAAAAGTAATTTTCTGGTCCCGTTTGAAACGTGCTACGGTTTTCACATATGATGTATGTGAATTTTAAAGATACATTTTCACATCGAGAAAGCACTCACTTTGAACAAGTAATGGACTACAACGTTCGTCTCACAAATATGACGTCACCACCAAGCTTCACCATCAAACTCTTTGAAAATGGCTGTGACTTTGGCGAGCTTCACCTCCTTCCTTCAGGACGAAGGCAAGAGCATCAAACGTGGAGAAAACCACTTTAAATCGGGGCATGTGGAAAGTGGAAGGTACTTCGGGGAGCGATAGTTGGTCGAGTGAGAGCCAGCATGCGGGACAAGCTCTCGTCAGCCGGGAAGTGGTAGAGGGAACATGTGGAAATGGTGTTGTGATTACACCGTGGCACAAAGCACACAGGCATTTTCAAATGAAAAATAGAAAAGGCGGTATACGGTTTAGAAAAGTTTGCAGGGAAGGAATCTGCTGTAACGTCAGCTATGCGACGTCTGATATGTAGTCCAAACAGAGTCCAAATAATTACATATTTTTACACGCTAATAAATCACAAAACACGTATCAAAGAAACTCCAAAGGCACATCATTGGTTATGATTTTAATTGAAGTACAGCAAATGTGTGATTCAGGGCATAAAGTAAAGTGGACAAGAAAATAATTATTGTCTCCTCATCCACTCTCATGTTAAATTTTTCCGAATTTAGGCCCAGTGGACCGACCGGAAAGGGCGGAGACTTAGGCGCCCTATGGCAGATGTCGTTTGGTTTGGGTTAGGGTCGGAGCGCATGCGCAGTTCACTGCCGCACCTCGATCACCCGGTTTTGGAGTATCCTGCACCTTTTATTTAAAGGCATATTCGCCTTTGTCACCATGACAACATACGGAGTCATGGTAATGTACTTTAATGCTATATGACCGGGCATTAAAAAAGGAAAAACAAAAAAGTCTGTTCTTAATACTCGACCTTCAATAAAATTTTCAATGTTAACTTTATTTTCGCTGTCATAAAAACTGTGTAGAACCAGCATTGTCCATTAGCATTAGCATCAGCAACATACAAATACACATTCACAGAAACTAGCATGAGCAGCATCCGACGTACTTCCGTGTATTAAACTATTAATGCTCAGTCTGTGCCTTTAACTGTTATTTACAAAACGACACTACTGTTAATTTGCAGATACATTAAATTAAGTCACATTTTGAGGAAAAGTATGTAGTTACTCATTGATTTATTTTGGATTCGCAGCTCTTCTCTGATTGGTTCATTAACTCTGTGGTCATTTGTTCACATTTCAGCCACATGGAAGGCAAAACCAGAACTAGATCCACCCTCCGAATGGTCAGAACATGAGCTGGTGGAGCGGCTGCAGCACTGCCAATCAGAGAAACATGATCTGGACCAGGTGCTGCACACTGTCACTATAGGTGATTTACAGTTTCCTCCACTCTAGTGTGGATATCCAGCAACACACAACAGAGTGCAGAGCCAGCGAAAGTACACACAACCTGTACTACAGTCCAAGTACACATACTAGTACACATACAAATACTGAATGTGGAAAAATTGATTCAACCAATTTACCTAGGAAAAAATTAAGAAGTACAAAATAACTGTTAATTTCATGATACCTTAGTAATTCTTGGAAAATTTTTGTTTTGACCATTCTAGATACATGAGATTGGAAAATATTAAATTACTATTATGCTTAATGTCACAAATTAGCATTTGTATTTGTTCCAACATGCTCACTTAACACAGGTAATAACATTATTTATCCAGTCCAACTGGATGAGCACTGGTACTCCTCAAAACGGGCTGGTTCAGTAAACAGGTTGAAACTAGTACATGGCAGGAGTTTGACCTGCAGATCCTGGTATTACCCGCCTCTGTTAAACACTAGTGTGGAACTGGGAGACTGTGAGCAGAATGGATGGAACATGGTCAATCAAAAAGTTCAGTTCACTTCAAATTATTTGGAATATGCATCAAACAACGTGATCCCACTCTGCCCTCACTAGTGAAACAAATAAGACAAAATATAAATAAATAAAAACAAAATAGAACATGTACAGACAAAACGAAACATGACTTAATTTGCATATTCAAAAAGGAGTGGGAGGAGGTAAAATGTATGTAATTCCACCCTTTCTCCACAATCCTGTCTATGGTTTAGCTTCCTCTCTGGGGGCTGTAGTATTCTGGGCAGTGCCTGATTAATTCCAACCAGGTGAATGTGATGATCCAAAACAACCTGTGGCCAACCCAGAGGAAAACACTATTGTAAACTGTGCTGCCAGTAACTGTGGTAAATATTAGTGTTGGACACCTTTTGAGTTGTTGCATCTGAAACAACATGAAACCGGACTTTTAATGCATATATGTTGGATGTATCATTAAAAGTGCTCAGGACTGTTTTCATTGTGTGTAGACTCCAGATGCAGGTTGTGTCCAGCTGGATGGATGTGGTGGAGGAGTAGGTGCTTCTTTTTCTCGGTTGGTCTGGAGGAAAACCTGAAGTGGAATGAAAGCGTTGGGTTTTGCCATCGCTTTAACAGCAGCCTGGCTGTCATCAAAGACCCTGCAGAGATGGTAACTATGCACAGACCCTCAGTATACTCAGTAGGGATACTCTGACCTGAGGATGCGCAGGAGTCCTCAAGGGTGTATGTGTCGCCTCCTCCACAGGAGTTTATTGAAGGAGTGATGAAGACATTTCCAGTGTTCCCCTTCCTGTGGGTCGGACTGACAGACTCTGGAAAGGAGGGTCAGTGGATGTGGTTGGACGGAACTGACATCCAGCATCACATGAAGTGAGTTTCACATAGTGTCTTAGCCTTAAAATCAGGAAAATAAAACAGTCTAATAAGAAACAATCAGATGTACTGTATTGTCTATTTATTTGTGGAATGTTTGATTTATTTTTTTTTATTAGTGAAAAAAAGGCAAAATTAGTGTTTTGTCAATTTAATTTTTTATTTAAAGGCATATGATATTAACCTTTGTCAATATGCTACATGATGAAAATATACCTTAACCCTACATGACCTGACATGTTCTAAACTATTGGACTTTCAATAAAACATTAAAGGTTAACTTATTTATACACATTAAGATATTTAGTTGCTGTGTTTTATCCATCCTAAAAAATGAACAAAAAGTGAACAAAATAACAACTAAATGGAGAAAACAATATATTATTTGTTTTTACAAAAGCCTAAACAAATCAATTTCATTTAAACGTACAATAGTTGCTTCCGAGCTGTAGTTTAATATATGTAAATGTAAAAAGAAAATCTGAAGCAAAGAACAACTACTTGTAAACTGTACAATACAACATTCTATTTTTTAACGGTTAACATGAAAACAAGCCCAAATACTGAAAAATGCATTAACTGAAGCTGAAATTAAACAGACAAGAAAACATGTTCAGTTTTTTTTAAAAATAGTTTTATTATATAAATGTACAGTATGCACTGAATCACACTTCATCCCACCTCAATAAATACACCTCATCAAGCACATCTTACAAACATGACCTTGTTGATATATTTATGTTGATTTTGCTGTGTATGTGTTTTGGAGGCTGACAGTGGAGTGGGATGCTGATCACAGAGACTGTGCTGACCTGAGGGGAAACAAGACTTTATTTGCCTCCAACTGCGACACCCATGGACCCTGGGTTTGTAAAAAAATAACCTGAAAATACAAACTGGCCCCAAAGCAAACCTGACTTTATGGATTCAAAATGACGATGAAGCTTCAGCTACGTCCAGAGACTCAGACTTTATTAAAACGTGGCATTTCCTTCAAGTAAAAGAAGTGCTATCTTTTGTAAAATATCCGACAAGTATCTGTTTTTATATAATTAAGTCAGGTGTTGCTGAAGGTCGAAATGTATACAACAGGCTTTTGAAAAGAACTTTATTTCAAATCAGTCATCGTGTCAGTGGATGAAAACTGTAAATATAGGCTGTGATTTATTTGTGTAAAAAGCATCACAGCCAGCTCTGACCATCAATAATATATCATTATGTGCAAATCTGAAAGTGCAGTTTAAAGTGCTCAAATGTTTGTTAATGCAGTGTTTTTACACTTCCATATCTACACATTAATGTAAAAATGCTGCAAATTTACCAGAAATTTTACATGTACAACATATTACATTGCCAACATATTCAGGACAAAACTGGATAGCTTATTTTTACAAGTATATATTTATTTTTATGAAGGACTTTTAGGCAAACACTGAGGATGTTTTAACGATCGTCATAGTTTGAGATAAAAATGTCACATTATTTCAAGAATAAGACACAGTTTTACCTGTATGAAATGTCTTAATCGGAAACAATAAACTGTTTAATGATGTGTCATCAACCACCAGTTGCTGCATTTAAGACTGCTAGGAATTTTGACAACTCTGGTACATTGTCTCGTAATACCACAGGATTTAAAAGAAATACAGAAATTACTGAAGTCTTTCATCATATATTTTTTTCTGTTGTTGATACAGCTTTAGGTTTGTTATATTCAGGCTTTTTCTGTCAATATTCTGATTGACTGATTTTTTTTTTTTCATCACTTTGGCTCTAAAACTCCTTTTGGATTTTTAATTTCTTGATGTTTTCAGTGTTTGCTAATATGCTCCTGTTGTAAGTTTTTTGACACCCTGTGGATTTGTGATATATGGCATTAAGAATTAGTGCCACTTAATCGGACCGATTATAGGATCTCACAGATTAAATCGGTATCAGCCAACACAGCCGGTTTATTGTCTTTTTTTCTGCTGCTGAGTTTCTGTCTCTTGCTGCAGGTGAGTGCACTACCAGGAGACTTAGAGTAAAGCCTGTCAGTTATACTTTTACTTCTGCTCTGACTGTCAGGTTATCACCCCCACACACGTACATGTGAAATCACAGACTGCTACCCCGCATTCTGACAAGGATGGAGCTAATCCCTCATTCAGAACCACCACAGTCCCACACATGCTCCAACAAGGACCGCTCATCTGCTGCTCCGAACCACCCCGAAGACACTCGCTCTGACAAGGACTGCTCGTTCCCCACTCCGAACCACCCGCACCCCACGCATGCTCTGAGGAATGGAGCACTTTTTCCCTCGGCCTGAAAGCCCCCCCCCCCCCTTACTTCTTATGAACCCCCCCGCACACAGGCACCATCTAGTTCACAATTCATTCTGTAGATAGTGTAGGGGAGACTGGGGACAGTGGACACATGGCTCAGTTGCAATACTTGTAATTTCTCCAATCAGGAACTTTGGACTCATTCAGTCTGCACATGCTCAGTTTAGTTCTTTCATCCACATTTATGAGGGAAAACATTATTTTGTGCTTGGTAATAATTTTTTCTGTAATTTTGTAAGTCATAGTTTGTAGTTGGACTCATTACAGGGGGGGGGGGGGGGGGGTCTCGCTTACATTTTAAAGAATTAAACTATTTTTATTTCACTACTTATGAAATATATGTATGCTCACATATTTTTTTGTTACTCCACTTTAACCAGCATAAAAACTATCACATCTACAACCTGTGGTTCCACATGGATCAAATATTAGTCTAATATCAGAATATTATATATAGGTCACATATTGGTCTGATATCAGAATACTATTATACAGGATTTGAAAGTTGTCAATTATCTTTGTAAGATAAACAAAGATGTATACAACTGTTAATCCACATGTCCACAATTACCTAATATAAGATTATTATATCCTGTGTAGATAAATGTTTTCATTTCATATATCGGTCATTGGCCAATATGTTGGATATCTGCTTTTTTTACGCTCCAATATTGGTATGGCCCCCAATATCTAATATTGGTCGAGTTCAATTAAGAATCCCTCTTCAGTCATGCTCCTCCTGGACATGCTCAGTTCCACTGAGGTCAAATTTAGATGCTTGTACAGATAATGAAGCACATCCAGGATATGACCGAATTTAGTTTTCTTATTTTTTCAACAAAAAAAATGTGTATTTGTTTGTCTGTCTGATGCTGCACCTTTTTAGGAAAAAAATTTCAGGTGGTGTAAAATTTGAAGGGTGTCCAAAAACTTTTTTTTTTCCATAACCGTTTACATCTGTTTTTACGTATATACTCCTCTTATTCTATTTTACATTTTCCATCTTCATTCACAAACCAGTGAATCAGTTTAAGCCATAACAGAGTTTGGTTTGGTGTCATAAACTGAGTTAACTTATTCAGATTTCTACACATGAATGGTGAATAGTTGAGCAGCTAATGTAAATACATGACAGTGCAACATCACATCATCATCACCCTGTACAGACAGATCTAAAATATTTCCAACAGTGTGCTTGATACTTTCTGAGGTGGTGGTTTAATGGTCATGAGTGTGCGACCGTCCAGTGGTGCGAACAGTGGGTACAGCTTCCCTCTGAAGCTGCCGTTGAATGTGAAGATGTGGGACCTGGTTACTGCATCATAGAAGGAGATCTGACCTTCCTCGTAGTCTAAGTAGATCCCAATGCGTCGTGGAATGAGGCTGGCGGGCAGCAGCGTCTCAGGCTTGGTGCAGGCATAGAACTGTTGCGTGCTTCGCCACAGGACCCAGTATCCCTGCCGGGGGGTCATGGGGAAGCTGCCGTGCCTCTTGGAAACTGCTGTGGTCAGACCTATGCGCCAGTAGCCGTTGTGGGCGATGTCCACCTCCCAGTAGTGGCGTCCGCTGCTGTAGCCCTCCCAGCCCAGGACACAGGTCCAGGTGTCGAAGCGCTGTGAGCTGTAGGGGGGGTCGGACTCCGACATAGCCTCCTGGACGCGGCGCTGGTCATCGGACAGCTGCAACCATGGGTGGTTGGTCATCGGGTCTAGAACCACATCGTCTGTTTGGAAGAAGAGGAACTGTGAGCTTCTACGGGAGGTGATTGACCATTTTGTTATTGATCAGAAATGCATGTTTTCAGGGTTAACAAACCTGCTGCACTGCGGATCCAACTCCAAACTGCAAAGAAACACATTTTACAATTATTACACTTGTGTCACTACAGCAGAGGATGAAAAACTTGCACCATAGGGTTGTTTCTTACTATAGGTAGACTAGGCAAATGCTTACGGACCCTAAACCCAAGAACGACCAAAAACAGCTCTAGATTTAATGAACTGGAATTTTCTGTCAATGATTTAATGGTTCAGGTTTTATGATAAACATTCACCATGTTTCGTCACACCAGAAATATTAATGAAAACTAAAAGGTAGTGAGGTAAATGATGATGACCAATACAAAGTAAAGTTAAATAGACTAAAGGTAGCTCAGTTAGTAAAACATGTTAATGATTCATGATTAAAACAAGTGGTGTGAGGCACAAAACCCACACCCCCTCACAAATGTTTCACCTGATTTGCCTTATCGCTTATCATTGTGCAAACACATTTTGGTGACTGACCTTGACCTACATTCATCAAAATTGAATGGGATCTATTCTGGACCACCTCGCATCTTTCCTGAAAATTTAGTGGAAACTGGCCCAATAATTTTTGTATGAAATTTAAAAAATAAATAAATAAAAAATACCCCTCTCCCCCTTTTTTGGGGGGGGTTGGTGGGGGCCATAGTTTTGTATATCAAATATTCCCCAGTTTCTATAAGTCATAGGTTTCATCATAATTCCTGAATCACAAATTCTAAAACTCCAAGGTCATCCATTCAACTCCGATTGATAAACCGAATCACATAAACACAAATGTACCCTAATAGAAGTTTTAAACTGTTCTGATTGATTCACACCTGAGCTGGGGATGTAGCGTGGAATCCCTGCCTTCCAGGTCTTTTGTTTCGCCAGTAACCACAACTGTGGAATACATTTCTGGAAACAAAGAAAAAGACAGAAAACATGAGACTGGGTTTCACAGGAGCAGCTTTATATTATCTTTCCCTGAAATGGTGTAATTCAGATTGCAGGCAAATAAAAATAATATTGGTGAAAATCTCTCCTTGTTCTTTCTGGATGACCTTTATTTAAACTTTAAAGAAACCACACCTGGTCTATAAATGAGATGACGGTTTATCTACTCTGATTATTGGAGCTTATCGGTGTCTGTGTGGATGAGAGTCATATAAACATATTGATCGAACAGGGTTTATATAAGTATCTTGTAACATGCTGATATCAATGACTCAGAGCCATTTCAGGTCAGCACTGTGATTTCAGTTTGATTCTTTACTCCTAATGGATCGTATTTTTAATTCGCATGCTGTTTGCGAGGCATAATGTATTGCCTACGTCACGTGTTACAATCAGAAAAAATATTTCCCGACCGGGCGGAACAACACCCCGACCTCGAAGGCCAATGGGTGTTGTTCCGGTAGTCACGCGTCAGCAATACATTATCTGCTTATTCTCCCGGTTATTACAGCCTATTACTATTAGCCTACTACTCTAACAGACTGGATAAAATAGCGAATATTTACTTTCAAAGTGGCCGAACTACATGCGGAGTGATATGGTAATGTGAATCTGAAGTGACAAAACTCGTTGCCATGGGCAGCGGGTTAACGACGCAGCAGGCGGTTGTCGAAAAAATCCCCCGCTGAAGGCTAGGAATGTTAATTCAAAGTGAACGGGAGCTGTCGCAACGTTCTAGAGGGCAGTAGAAGAAAGTATAAAAACAAACACACTCATGGGAAATATTCTTAATTAGACCGTATTTATCTAATGTCCAACAAACTTGACTTTGTTTTTCCCCAGACTCGGTACTGTTTTTCCCGCTCTTCCAGACAGTCATTTCATGTGGTGGCGCTTGGTCTTTTCTCACCGTGCAGTCCTCTTTGAGCAGAGACCAGGTGATGAACTCCAGCAGCGGCAGCATTTTGGCTAAACGTTGTTTCTTCAGGCCCAGGTGACGTAATACTTTCCCCAACTCATCGCTGTGCACGCCACATTTCTGCAAACACACACACATCAAGACTTTAAACCCCTTTGTTGTTCAGCTCAACCGTTTGGTATAGGTAACTTTGAACCCTAATATATAATCGAAATTTAAGTCCTTTGACACCAAATTTCTTGGGCAGTCTCCCCATTTTATAAGAAGCGTGTAATGCCTAAAAACACCACTGGGGGCACTGTCAATTATATATTCAGGTCGTACTAGTATACCCTGACTACGTCATAACCTGGCGACAGTCAGGTTAATACTAGTATACCACCAAAGAAGAAGATCATAAATGTGTCAACACCTCTGCTATGATCTTTTCTTTGGAACATAACATTGCAGGCAAGTTCGATTTTTTTCCCCATCTTATTAACTTTTACTGAGTCTATTTTACAGAAATAATCCTTGTCATGTTTCAGAAATACTTTGGTATTCATGTAATAATTTTTTGAAAACATGGTCAACCAAACGGTAAAGGAATAATGTTTGAGTTTTAATACATTAGTTACATATTTAGGGTCAGTAAAAATATATATATTTTTTTATGTAATAATAGTCCATGTGAGGTGGTAAAGAAGGTAAATATATATATATATATATATATTGATAGATAGATATATTATGATTTTTGTATTGTGACCAACAAAGGGTTGTTTGTCAGTTTTTTAACCTCTGATGCTTCCTGCAGCTCTTTGGCCCACTCATTGATCCTCAGCTGTGCCACGTTGCTACCGTCTTTGCTCTCCAGGTTCTCATCCTCATATTCCCATGGACTGTCCTTCAGCAGCTGCAGAACAGGTCAGTAAAATTAGATTTACATATCCCGTAAATCGGTAACGTTTTTGCATCAGTTTTTTGTTTTGTTTTGGAAGTAGACATTGATTCCTGAGGGTTAATGTTGGGGTTTGTGTTTTTTACATTTTCAGAACCGACCTTATCGACGTGTCTGAGTTCATCGGCCCACTCCAAGATCAATTTCCTGCTTTCCTGCAGGCTGCGCTCGGTTCGGCGGTCGGAGCTTGTCTTCTCTTTGATGCTGGTTCCTTCACCTGGGTCATCACTGCCACCCTGAGAAAACCCAACACACACTGTAAATATGATTACAAAAACATACTGGAGTAGTTTGTATTGAAAACCAGTAGAAATTTTATAGGGAAAAAAAGCTAGTGATGAGCAAAAATAGCTCAAACCTGTGACATTTACAAAGAATTGTTATAAATGAGGTAAGTACTGGTAAAAAAAAAAGTTTAAAAGCTTCCAGAACATATAGAAAAATACTATAAATGAGGGAATGCTACAAAATTTAACAGAGGTAACACTTCTCATGAGCAAAATACTGACAAATGTACATTTAAAAAAAATCTACAAATGATGAAAAAATTCTCCAGAATTTAGATAAAAATGCTAGAAATTACATAATCAAGCTTTTACAGGCAAAAAGCTGCAAACAGCTTAAGAATTTTGCCAAATTTACAGGAAAAAAGCCAGTAATGAACTAAACATGAAAGATTTTACAGAAAAATGCTAAAAGAGAAGGTAAAAAGACCCTAAAATGTACAGAAAATCGAATTATTCAATCTGTTTCCATTGCATTTATTTACATTTTCCTTTTATATGTTAACCTTTCCACCAAAAAATATACATTATACTATAAAAAATCTTTTAAAGGATAAGCACAAATTGATAATACACTGCACCCGTGGATGAGTTTTGTCAAATAAAATTGTCAAATATTTCATATAACTTTCAAAGTGCTTCCTCTCAGGTTTTCCAGGTCAAAGGTCAGAAACATAACATAACATAGATCATGATGTTGTATGTATCATACGTGTCATATGAGTGTGTCAGCAGGACACGTAATCCAGTCATAAACTTCTCAATAAACCTGTTCCGTGAACCTCAGCCCTGTCAATCAAATTCATCTGTTTCTATGGCAACACTTATCCAATCTTTGAGGTTGTAAATTACAGTGGACCTGAACCTGTACTCGATAAATCATTTGTTCATTTTGACTTTTATCTGAAGTTGTGAACTTTCAACAGCGTTACATAATGATCCCACAGTGTAATCAAAAACTATATTTACCCTTTGATGCATGAATTATGAGAACCTTAGTGAAGATTTTTTTCCTAAGTGTTTTTATTCCTCTTTAGGCATGAGAAAAGCAATGTGATTGAAATAATTTTAATGAACCTATTATTTATGGAGTTACAAAAATGTCCACTGAGCTGGAAAACATGTTTAAACTTTGAACCAAAAAACATGCGTTTAAAATCCAATATCAGAATGCTATGAAATATTTTTTTTTTCAAATTCAAGTCAGAGAAAAGAACAAAAATAGACCCAGAGGACCTGTTTGCCATGTATATAAGTAAATATGAATACATATTAAATATTTCTCATGATAAAATGTACTAAAATGTCATACTCATGATTACAATAATTTAAAAGACATAAAACAGAATGTCCTAAATAATTAAAAAATATATACTATGACCCAGAAGAGAGAGAAGGCAGTAGCAGAGACACTAGAGAGCAGTGGCTGAGTTCAACAGCCTCATAGCTGTCAGAAAGAAACTGTCCCTCAGCCTGGTTAAAGCAGTTTTTGTTTAAGAAGAGATCGTTAATTACAGTCTAATAACAACAAGCAATTGATTTACATATAAACATGTTAGTGAAGATCAGGTATTAAGAACAGACAAGTTACAGTAATGATATGAACTGATTGATATGGAACTAAAACAACAAAACCCATGATGAATGTACAAGAGAACAACTGTAGAATAACTGACCACTGGACTGACCAGTATGCATCAAATGGTTAATATAATTCTAATTATTCTAGAACTATTCTGTAATCTGGTGATTGAATATTAACAATAAATAGTATACACTTCATGATCTTTGATTTATAACTTTATAATCTGAGCAATAACAAAAGATATAGATTTTATTTCAAATGCTTTCTGTTTCACTGCTGAACCTCCATTTAATTACCCTTAAATAAAGTTACATTATCTTGTATAAGCAAACAACAGTAAACAGTTCCAGACTGGAGACAGTTTTTACGACAAGAATAAAAGTGTAACTGCTGAAAAAAAGCAAAGTCAAAGCAAAAAATACAGTATTTTAATCTTCAAATGGGGAAAATACCGCACAAGTCATTGTATTTTTGTTATTAGTGTTTAATTTTAGATATCATTATTGTTATTATTAGTTTGAGTTGCATTAATCTCCATTAGATTAGATGTATAATGAAAGGCATATTGAAACATACACACCCCTCATAGAAAACATAATTGGGCACAAAACTAAAATAAAAGGGTGTCTAAATGAATTATGTTTATTGCAAAGAATGGGAATATAGTTGAGAAGTTATTTAACAGTTTTACCATTAGGGTTCTTGTACATTCTGAAATAATTATTGTAGTTTATTACTGGTTAAACGTAAGACTCACCAGAAATGAGAGTTTTTGCTTGATTGAAATGACTTTTTTTGTGAGATTTCAGAGTTGTAACAGATTATCAAAACCATCATTTAGTTTATATTTATAGAAACAAAAGCCTTAAAATAATAGTTTGGGTCAGGAAACACATTAGAACCAGCACGGAACTTGTTTTTAAGAATTTTGAACACTAACATTTCCATATTAATGTTTTTAAATTCAAGGGTTTAACTTGAATGTGTGACTTTAATCCACACATCCCCCTTAATGTGTGTGTAGTTTAGTGTTGCCTCCATATGTGCCTGTCATAAAATAACTTAAAATAAAAACCTGAAATGCCCTTAAAACATCTGACAGTCAGTCAAATGTCCTCTAGTATCTGCAGATAAAACAAAAAATCTAAGATATTCAATCAATCTGAGGAACATTTGTTGTAAAATATGACAAACATCAGGTCTATTGTCTCCAAATGTTTGCCTTCCAACACCCGGTCAACTGTTGAGTTAATGTTTGAAACAGTAGGTGAGTGCGAGTAAAGTCAGTATTTGTGTCGGTCTTACCTTGCACACCTGGTCGACCTGCTGCTTCCAGTCTTCAATGAACTGAACACATTCCTGGAGACTCCGCAGATCCTTCAAACTTTGCTGACGGGGATGATTCTGCAGCAAAATAGAGAGCGAAAAAATCTTTTTTTATTTAAAATCCACATTTGACATGAAACTAGAAAACACACAACACAGCAACATCAGTGACACGTGTGAGATAAAAAAAAAAAACACTGCAAAATTCACAGAAGAATCTTACAAATAAGGTTAAAAAAAAGACAAAAGCTACATTTACAGAAAAATGGTACAAAGTAGAAACTAAAAATGAAATAAAAAGGCTGTACAGATTCTACAGTAAAAGCTAATCATGAAGTAGATAAGTTAAACTGTCTAAAAGCTACGAAGGGAGAAATACACCACTGAATATTGGGACAAATGATGGAGGAAAAATGGCAGAAAAGTAAAGAAACAAGATAAAAACTGATCATTTTATAATAAAATCGTTATGACTTGTGCTTTTTTTCAAACTTGACGAAGGTTAAATACAATTTGAGAGGTAAACCAACGAAATTTCAAGTAGTTCAAATAATTAAAAAACTTAAGAAACGCTAAACTACAAAAAAAAAATTAAAATGCTTTTAGTGCAGTTTTCCCAACCACACCTTTTTTCCCGTTCCTGTTTGTCATGCTGTATAATAATATTAACACTACATGTTCATATCTTGTGTGTAGGATGTAATTGTAAATAAGCAGGTTTGTCTTATTAGACTGTTGTTCGGGCAGAGTTATGTTTTTACTGGCGTTTATGTGTTTGTTTGTTTGTAAGATAAGTCAAAGTTATTAGATGGATTTGACTGAAAGTTTGAGAAAATGTTGATACTGGCACAAGAAATAAGTGATAAAAATTTGGTGGAGTCTGTGCTCCCTGAGTGGTTTTCTAATTTTTCTAATTTTATTTCCTATTCTTTCTTCCTTTTTTATTTTACCCTTTTTTGTTTTACAGTATGAGTACTTTGTTTGTTTTTTTTTTTGTTTTTTTTATTACTATCACTATGTTATGTAGTACCGGGAAGGTGAGAGGATGGGAACAATGGGACATGTTTAATGCCTCTTAAATTGAATATTTAAATCTCCAGTGTTACTTAAATCTGGACCAAAAATGATAAAATATATATGGGAAAAAATTGTAGTGACTTAAAAAAAATTAATTACAAAAATGCTGCAAAATCAAAGTGCACACTACACAGTTTAATTGAACAGCCAGTAATGTAAACTCAGTTGTACCTGGGGGTCGACAGGGACTGAGCTGTGGGCCGGGCCACTGGGGTCTGGGGTGACCCATCTGATGCCCCCCCCTATGGAACTGCTCTGGGTCAAGCTTGGGTCCTCTGCAATCCTTAAGAACTTCAGCCGAGCTGCAAAGATCAGGAAATTAAGGTTTAAAAAATAGTAAAAGTACAAGTTAAAACTGTGAAAATGAAAATCAAAACCCAAAAAAATTTACAAAAAACAGCTACAAATGAGGTAAAAACACAATTTCATAAGAAAAAGATTTTAAAAAGTTTACAATTCTTCAAAATTTACAGAAAAATGCTCCAATTGAAGTCTATTTTTTTTTTTATAGAAAATGCTAACAATGAACAAAATCTTATTATGATTAAGAAAAACCTACAAATAGGATAAAAATGACACAAAATGTACAGAAAAATGCTCCAACTGAAGTACAAATTTTGTAGAAAAGGCTAAAAATAACCAAAAAACAACTCGTATTACCATTAAAAAATGAATAAAAACCTCGAAATGAGATTAAAAACTCCACAAAATGCTACAAACATGGTAAAAAATATGGTAAAATCTCTGAAATGCTGATGAATTTAATAAGTTGTGGGTTTGAAGATGGAGTTTGACGTCGGTGTCGTAATGAAAGAGAAAAAAACCCAGAAGGTTAAGTTGACTTTTATCCACGTTTACAGGAAAGCTGTAAATCTGATACTGTCGGCTCTCACAGTGACTCTGCAAAACCTGATCTATTACATGTGCAGGTAAAGAGCCTTGAGTTATCATGTTGGCTTCAGTCCATGAGTGATAGAGGGTTTTACAGGCTTTTCATTTCATTCGTGGGCCTTGACACCACATCAGGCAAAGGTTGAGTTCAATCATCAGAGTAAAGTGACAGGAAGACTTACTCTTATCTGATTTTAGAATTCCCTTCACCTCAGTGGTGGGATGGTTCGTTCCTAGAGGGATGAAACAGAATTTAATTCACATTTCAACAAATAAACCAAAACATTTTTCAGGTAACATGCCAGGCCTAAAATAATCTCAAAATGATGATTTCCAAACAAATATTACAATAAATAGAATGAACTCTAGACTTAACATTGCCTTTTTAAAGACTATTTGATATAAGTTGTCATTAAATACATAAACAAAAACTGTAAAAAGCTAGAAATGTAATAAACAACCTATAAATGCTTCAAATTTTTACAGGGAATTGTGTGAAATTTTGTTCAGAATTTTGACTTTTTATCTTATAATTGAAGTTTTAGCTCATGATTTTGACTTTTTATATCATAATTTAGACTTTTTATATCATAATTTAGACTTTTTAGCTCATGATTTTGACTTTTTATATCATAATTTAGACTTTTTATATCATAATTTAGACTTTTTATATCATAATTTAGACTTTTTATATCATAATTTAGACTTTTTACCTCATGATTTTGACTTTTTATGTCATAATTTTGACTTTTTAGCTCATGATTTTGACTTTTTATGGCCACACATAAAAAAATGTGTACCAACCAAATTAAACCAAATTAAATTACATAGGGTTATTTTAATGTAATTTGATTCACTCAACTCTATTTTTTTTTTATCTGTGACCTATTGAAGAAGAATTTTAAATTGATTCAATGTTTTACTTTTTTCAGTGTACATGAACATTAATATCTACTGTCTTTGTTCTGACATAAAATGATCGCAACACGAACTTCCATCAAATCCACTGAATAGAATCAACTCCTGCATTTACCTTGAATAAAATAAAATACAACAATGAGCAAAAAAGTTATTACAATTACAAATAAGATAAAAATGCCACAAATGAAAAAAAATGCTCCAATTGAAGTAGAAATTTTATATAAAATGGTAACAATAACAAAAAACTCATATTACCATTTAAAAAACCAACAACCTAGAAATGAGATTAAAAAATACTACAAACATGGTAAAAAAAATTGCAAAATCTCTGAAATGCTGATGAAATTTGAGGATGGAGTTTTACTTAACCCTTTAACCCCTGAATGGATGGTTTAATTTAAATATTCAGGAAAAAAATAATTTAAAAAAGATCCGTTTTGTTCATGGAAATAAACAGATGTCAAAAAGCAACTAATTTAGAAAAAAAAGAAAAAGACAAAACTAAAACAGGAACTAAATTACAATAAAAGTTCTTTCTTTGATATTTTTTTTAACTTAATTATTGTGCAAATAGTTTCATACTATGTTATTTTGTAGTTGTTTTTTTTGTTCATTTTGTTGCTTATTTTCTTCATTTTTCTTTTTTAAATGGTTAAGTGTTATAATAAATGACAGAAACAGAAGGTTAAGTTGACTTGACATTGAAACAGACCAATAAAACCGGTACTTTTCTATTCAACACTAACTACGACAACACTGACATGACATTTATACAGTTCTGCTACATGAATAATAATATCTAATGTCTTTGTTCTGACATAAAATGATCTCAACACAAACTTCCATCAAATCCACTGAATAGAATCAACTCCAGCATTAACCTTAAATAAAATAAAATGATCATTTGAATCGAAGGATAAATAAAACCATCCTTCTGTTTGAGTGTCTTCAGTGTAAATCCTCATTACATGCATAAATAAGAGTTAAAGTGTGAACCTTTGTCCATAGTGGAGTGGAGCTTCGTGGCCTCGTGCAGTTGGTCTGATGATGACTGGACCTCAGACGATGTTTCTCGTGCGTTTTTGTTGCTGTGTGCGTCCGTCTGATCTTTGGACTCCTGTTATGACTCTTCTGACGGCACACGTTTACCCTCGAGGTGAGAAGAATAAGTTTTTACAACAGTCTATAAACCCAACGACTCCTTCTGGTAAAGCATGTGTCCAATGCTCTGCTCTGATTGGTGGAAAAGTAGCATTTATGCAGAAGATATAAATGAACGAATGTTGAATAAAATAGTCATGTTCTATACCACTTTTGATTTCCTTTCCCATCCAATATTTTATGCAACTGCACCTAATATGTCTTTTAAATCTGAAAAAAAAAGTAGTGTTTCAAATCATAGCTTCCTTAAGAATACAAAGCAGTCATTTATTTATTTATTTATTTTAAACTGAAGAATATTGAGGTAGAAAATAGAAATAAATAGAAAAAAAAACAGAACACCGTCATACAAAATGTGTGGAAGTAGTGTTTCCAGCTCTAAAAAAAAAAGTATAATTATAAAACCATTAAAATAAATTCTTGTGTGACTGTGCTTAATTAATATTAACAAAATGAATTATTTTAAACTTTACATGAAAAAAAAATATTTTGTGCAGTTTGTTATATTGTCATGTTGAGTTAATGACATTTAAATTATTTATTAATTGCATTTTACTAATTTTCTTTTTAATTATATCAGCTGAAAGTCACTGAGTACAAAGTAGAGATATTTTATTAGTAAAGTCAACAACGTATAAATCAATATCACCCAGATATTTAGAAATATGAACGAATTCTACCTTACTAAGTCTAAATGATTTATTGCAGATATTTGGTATATGTGAATTAGTATTTTCCAAATAACTAGTAAATATTGGACAGTTTTCCCCTAAAATTGATTAGGATTTACTCCAAAGTTAAAAAAAAAAGTCTAAAATTGCATTGGTCCATTCTGTTCCACTTCACTAATATTTCATCTAAAACATTTTCTTTAAGATGCAAATTTATAGAAAAAAGGCTTCAAAGAGTTTAATAAGATGTATGTTATCGTTCATTTGCGATACCCTGTATTTTCTCAGAAGTTATTGCTCTACTGTGTTTTTCCCAATTTTACTACCTTTTATACATTTTAATAGTTTTTAGTAATATATTCATATTTTATACTTGTATACATTATACTTGAATTTTTCTCTTGTCTTTTTTTTTTTGTACTGCTGGAAGTTGTCTTTTAAATGTCGTTGTACACAGTATTATGTACGATGACAATAAAGACCATTCTATTCTACACACAAAAAGTAACCTGTAAATGATTCAAATTCAAAGTAATATTTTACAGTTGATCTGAACATGAACAGGAATCCACTAAAAACCTGGAGTTTGTCCAAATGCCCTCAGATAAATACAGGTTAAATGTGTTTCAACAGGAACTTCCTTGTCATCGACTCCTGAATAAAATCCTTCCCGGATTTAGACACATAAAATTATGAACAGTTATGTCAGTGGTGCCGTAACTTTGACTTCCTGGATCTGTGGGAAAAGGGTAAAGCCAAACACACGTCACATACTGACATTCTCAACGCTTCAGTTTATGAGGATAATGGAAATTCCACCACAGTAGAGGAGACGAAAACAACAGGTTTAGTCACTGATTCTATTAAAACGATGGAAGAAAACAAACAGAAAACGTCAATGATTTACATTAGATAAATAAATGTCGATATACAGACCACAGAATGTCTTAATCAGACATTAAGGAGAATAAATAGTGTCATAAACATGTCAATAGGTAGACAATAAAGCACTTTAAGAACATAAAGACTTTACAGGCTGATTAAAGGTTCTGGGTGGGATTTTTTTTCAATTATTTATTTTTTGGTGAAATCTTTTGAAGTTGCACCTTATGACCAATTGAAACCCCCGCAATGTCACCTACAGTGGACAAAAACAAAAAAAAACAGAGTTTAGTGTTGACGTTCTCTGCAGAAATTGACAGTCAATAAGTGGCTTTGAGTGTCCTAAAAAGTGCTACATACATTTGAGATATTATTATTATTTTTAATTATTATTATTATTATTATTAGAATGCAAGCGACATAAAAGGTAAAAAGATAAGTATGTTACCGAAGAGTTAAAAAACAAATTTTGCAAGAAAAATGCTAGAAATGAGTTAAAACTCCTCAAATAGTGTTTGAGGAGTTTTGAAGCATTTAGGGGGTCGTACTGGGGGTCTTGGAACGAATGAGGCCTTTTACGTGTTAAATGCAACTGTATTTATAAAAAATTCACAGTACGAAAGCACTGCTGGAACAAAATAATTTCGTAACTAGAGGTGCCACTGTACTTTAATAAGCATCTACATTTTAAGTTCTGGAAAATTGTATATTTTAAGTTCATCAACTTCAATTAATTGAGGCAATCGTTTGCCTTACATTTTATGAGTTCTTATTTGGGTTGACAGTGTGTACAATTTACAAAGAATTTAAAAACTGAATTTTACAGAAGAATTCTACAAATTGGGTAAAAATGGACAATTTTACAGGAAAGAGCAACAGCTATAACTCTCCATATTGTGAGATACACTACAAATGAGATAATTTGAACGAGAAATGTTAAAAATTTGCCATTACAAATCTTGCAGGAAAAAAAAATCAAAGCAAGTTAATGACCCTCCAAAGTCATTAGTTTTCGGTTGGTTTCCATTATTGTTTGTTATATTTTACTCATCTCATCCACTTTAGATTGAAGTAACCTAAATTATTTTAACTTTCTTGATTGTTAATAGCCTTAGTATAATGTTTGTATTTCACACATTCATCCCAGGGGCCAGATTGGAGCCTTTAGCGGGCCGGAATTGGCCCCCGAGCCTTATGTTTGACACCTGTGGATTACAGCATCCGGTGTTAATGACATTATTCTGACTTGATGTTTGTTCAGGACTGATTGACCGAGTTCATCCTAAAATAATAGATAAAAAAATAACGTAATCTTAATCTGCTGTGAGTTTTATTAGGTCTGATAAACAGCTGATAATGTCGTCAATGGTGGAGTAGGACGAAAGAAAAACCACAGCTTGGTTTCAGATTCATTTATTTAAACTGTTCAACTCTGTGACACTATTCAACAAATGTAAAAAAACAAACAAAACAAAACTACTAAATCCAAACTGGTTTTGACTTGCTCTGTTTTTCATCATACATTAAATTCATTAGAAACTCTTTATGTAGAAAAGTGGCATCACATCCGAGTCTAGTCCAAAAGTAGCAACAGTACCTTAACAAATATGTACAGACAAGTCGATGCATATATAAAAAAATTAAATGTGTTTGGATCAGATTCTGTTTGGGTCTTAAGGGCTTTTCTTTTTATTCTTATTTTTCCAGTCAAGTTAATTCCAGTTTTTGAAGAACTGCTTGAAGATGATGGTTTCCTTCCCCTGAGGCAGAATTTCAACCTGAAACACAAACATTTTACACAAAACTCATCATCTTGAAGCAACATCACAGGGAAAATAATGACACGTTTATGGAATTTTTATTATAAACCAAACATGCATCAAACAGAACAGACCATCGTATTCTTATTGTGATGTAAATTAAAATTAATAATAAAAAAAAAATACAAATTGAAAAATGAATAGCTAATGGTTAAATAATGTTAAAGGGTATTGACAACTATGAGTGTTTTGTTCTTTATACATAATAAATAGTAAAGAAACAAAGTAAGAACCAAAAATATATATTTCTTAAATTACTCAGACATACTGTAAACTGTGATTTAAATTTTTTTTTTTTTTATTTATTTCTTTTTTGGGGGGGGGGCTAAAAACTATTAGCACCCAGTTCATATGTTCACTTTCTTTTTTTTTTTTTTTTTTTTTAGGGCTGTCAAAAAAGATATCCATGTGATAATTATGTAAATGTTAACATCTGTACCTGTGTTTTCATTCTGGCGTATTTCATTTGTTCAATAAAGTTATCCGCCATCTGCAACGCCGCTTGCTTCTCCTCGGCGTTCGCTCCATTTCCTGTCGATCAGAAAACGACGTCAGTAAAACGAGTCACTGTGACATTTAATTCACAGAAAAATCAATTTTGTTAAAGTAAAACAGGACTTTTAGAGACAAACATAAAGATTAACAACAGGATTTCCTTAAAGCAGAAACTACTTCCTCAGATTTTAACCCTTGTGCGGTCCTTCGGGTCAAAGTGACCCAGTAGCCAAACCAAACTCTCATATCGAGCCCACCCCCCACCTTTCCAGACGAAGATTTTCCCGTTGGCGCCATTGTCCAGGATGAAGCAGTCGTCACGGACCAGCAGGTCTTTGGCGAATGGACTCTTCTCCGACACTTTGGTTATCGTCATACTTCCTGTGGCGTCCGACACCTTTGGACAGAATGGACACGTCCTCATTTCTTTCTCCTGAACATTTTGGTAGATGAAGGTTGGGGGGGGGGGGGGGTTACCTTGTAGAGGGAGGCAGAGTTGGAGGCGTCGGCCTTGGTGTCCTCCTCTGGCGTACTTTCCGCCAACGCTGGCATCTGACCCAGAACCTGAAACAGACGAAATCGCTCCACTTCACTTCATGTCGCATTCAAGACCTGATTCACCATTGGATGACCGTGCTCTTCTTTTACCTTCAGCATCTCCTCTGGCTCCTCCCCTTCGTTAGTGTCGATGATCCGGGCTTTTCCGTGTCGGTCGGTGTCTCGGATCAACGACGCGATCTCACGAACTTTCTGCTTCTCGAAGATGTTGGCCTGCGAGCCGATCCACGACACGATGATCTGCAAAAAATAAACCATCACTTTACTGTTTATTTTTCATGCGATTAATTTCGAAAATTCTATTTGATAGATGATGAAATCAAATCCAAGGATGTGGAAGTTGGCTGTAAATTAGCTTCACAGTCTGGTTTCCACTGGTTCAATTTGGTAATGTATAAATAAAATTTGATCTGGAAGGTTTTTAGTTCCCGTGAGACATGGAAACGTGTGTATTGAGGATTAAATGCATAGACTGACTTTCCTCATGGGGATAATAACAGCGTGTTACCCTTGAAGTTTTTAACAAACAAGCATTTAGCATCAACACACCTGTGACCCCTTGGACCCCTGTCGTCCTGCCCCTTTTGTCCATATATAGTCACTTCAGTGGCAGCTCATTGCTCATGTGTGCTATGTGTGAAGACTAAATACTATTGGTAGATACTGTGTGGATGCAGTTCAGGTTGTATTTTAGTGATGTGAAACTACCAAAACTTTTCCATTGATTAATTCTTCTTCAATTCTAAACTTTGGACTTGCTAAATAGTCGAAAACTAACACTAATATATATATATATATATATATATATATATATATATATATATATATATATATATACACACATTAAGGGATTGTAATTTTAGATTAAGGGATGTTTTCTGTATCATGTTTTATTGTAGTTTACAGCTTTTGTGATTATAATTTAATCATATATTTTTATTGTCTTTTGTGACGTACATTTTTTGTCTGTGAAAGATGCTATATAAATAAACTTTACTCGCTAGTTGCTTCCTACAAAATAAGTGGAAGGTAGAATCAATGACAGGTTGTCATTACAGGTTTTCTGATTATCATGTTTATTTTGTGCAGCTAAGTAAATGTATTTGATAAAGGTCTAATCAGAAACTCCACCTAAACGTCCCACCCTAAGATACTTTATCACTTATCTGTATTTTCTGGTTGTTAGTGGAAGTGTAATTGTTTTGATGTGAATCATGTCCTTACATCACCAAGGTCCAGGATGAAGCAGTCGCCCTTGTTAAAGCTGCTCCAGTTCAGCTCCACCTCCTTGGCACGGATGTTGCGTTTGCCTTTTATCTGGTACAACCTCTGCACCGTCCCAGACCCCTGGGCCCGTCTGAAGCCCGACTCCACACCGCCCTCCTGCGATACGACACGTAATTTCAGTTCCAAACACATTCTAAGATCCTCAAGTGTCCTTGACATGCTGGTTTTTTATTGAGCTCCACGTGGCATCGGTTCAATGCAACATGGCATGAATGCACTGTGGTACAGTTTATTAATATCTGGGAGCTGTAAATTAATAAAAGCCATAAACACGGAAATACAGTTGATAGAAAATATTGTGGTTATTATCACTCTGTTGATATGTTTATTTACCTGAAGGATTTATTTTTTTTATTTTGAACATTTAGAATAAAAGAAAATAAACAATTCAGCAGAAAATAATTTGGCAATTGTGTCAAAAATGAACACAAATACACATTAAACAGATCTATTCCATAAAATAAGTATAATTTTGACCGTCTATAAATAATCCTAATGAGTAAGAAAGAAATGTGGTTGAATGTGGTTGATTTGACTGTTTTTTAGTTCATTGTGACCTGACCTTGTAGCTGACTCCTCTGGGGAACAGGATCATGAACTCGGCCGACTCGTAGCCCTGGACGTGTCGATGCTGGACCGGGTCTCCACCCAGAAAGTTATCCAGCTGCGTGGCCAACATGGCCAACGCCACCTGCTCATCACGGGATGACTTTTCACCTGCAGCACAGACATAAAAACTACAAGTAAATACAAACACAGTCTTATGTACCTTGTATCTAAACCAGGTCTGATTGACTTTTTCTATTTTTATAGAAGAATTTGGATTGAATTAAGTTGTTTTCTTTATATACATATATTTAATAATATGTAAATATGTATGTCTTTTAAATCCCTTTTAAAAACTAATTTATTCAAGATTGCTTTTAATGTTTGATTACTTTTATTCAGTCTGCTTTAATTTATGATTGCTCTGTTTTTTATTGTTTTTATTGTTGATGGTTTTTACTGCATGTAAAGCGTATTTAAGTGCCATGAAAAGCGCTATACAAATAAAATGTATTATTATTATTATTATTATTATTATTATTATTATTAAATAGAGCATCCCACTAAAAAATCTGAAACTCAAAAAACTAAAGAAAAATAGAAGCTTTTTTAATTTACTTTGCAAAGAATCCTCATTAAAGTGACATGACATTACAATGTTTACACTGATTTACTAAAATCTGTAGAATAAGAATAAATTATTTACCTACATTTAGTATATAAAACATTTCAGGTAATGTTTAGGACCTAGACACAAAAAAATTTCGAAAAAAATCTTTGGTATAATTTCAAACAAATGATGAGCAGTAAAAATGATGTATGTTCATGTATTTTAAAGGAGATATATGTAATATTTCTAGTGTGAATAAGTCAGAAATGGGCTACAATGATAATTATTAAAGTATTTAATCTAAATAGTTGTGATGTGTCTTTAAAGTGCACAGATGTGACCAGTAGAGGGAGTAGTGAATCACTCAATAGGCTAAAATGAGGATTAAAACTTTTAGTCAAAGAAAACAAGTGATAAAAAGAAAAGACTGTAGTTTTCTAAATGTAAAGAATGGAATTTGATGTTACAGTGGTAGTGTTTCTTCTACATGGTTTAATTCTGTAGTTTATGCAGTATACATTTATAATTGGATGTTATCTTTGCTTCTTGTTCATATCCTCACTAGTGTTTGTTTAATATAATGTAAACACCTGCTTGTTTACATGAGAACAATCAGATAATTACAACCACATTTTTACGTGTACATTGGTCTGAATTTTACACATGTGCAGATGTAAAAAAAAAAAAAAAACAACAACCTAGAAAAGCACTCTGAGAACACAAACCTCCGCCAAGGCAGAGCTGAAGGGAGTTTGTCTGTTAGCAACATAAACTCAAAAAGTTATGGATGGATTTTGATTTAGTTTCACAAGGAACACATTTTGGTGGTGATCCAGAAGAGATCCTGGATCACTTTGAAATTTTACATTACGGTAAATGGAGAATAAATTTCAAAGTGATCCAGGATCTCTTCCAGATCACTACCAAAATGTAATCATTTGTTCCTTGTAACATTCCCAACATATCCTGAAAATATTATCAAAATCCATCCATACTGTTTTTGAGTTTATGTTCCCAACAGACAAACAAACTCCAGTGAAAACATAACATCCTGGGCAGATTCGGATTCGGATAATTCGGATTAAAAGGGCCCCATATATATTTATACCTGTTAATCTGATGTTAGTCCAGGTATGTTAATCTGATTTATCATAATGAGATTACTGTTTTTAATCTTATAAAACATATTACATTACACAGTTTATAAAATCACTAATAATCTGATAACTCCATAAGTCAGTATTAGTGTGGATGTGACCGGGTACAGTGAAACATTCTGAATTTTAAAGGATCAGTGCTTTTTGCAGCTCAAAATGATTAAAAAAATAAAATAAAAACAAAACAAAAAATACTATGGACAGGATCAAAGTAAAAGTTGGGTAAGATGTAGAGTAGGTGTCATAAAGGTGAATATGTTTGTGACGGACAGGAGAAGAAGTTGCCAACAGAGGTGATGAGTCATGGGCACAAACATGATGGACCTGAAGAGGAAGAGGAAGATGAGGAGGAGGTGGAGGAGACGCCTGGTTGAACATCAAGAGGCCTCTCCGATCCACGACAATCAGCTTAGTGTTACCTAAAGCACCGGATACATGTGGAAACAACAGCCACAGTTGAGTACTGTAACAGCCCGCATGCATGTTTAATGAAGCCGCTTCCCTCGGGAGGATCTGGGCTCTGTCAG
Source organism: Siphamia tubifer (assembly GCA_020466265.1). Lineage (NCBI taxonomy): Eukaryota > Metazoa > Chordata > Actinopteri > Kurtiformes > Apogonidae > Siphamia > Siphamia tubifer. The sequence continues at coordinate 25,102,746 of CM035800.1, forward strand.
TGGACCTTCATCCTTTACCTGTGCTCCTCCTCTTCCTCCACCCATGCTGCAGGTCAACCCTGAGGCTCATGTGTCAACGCCGTTAATCAGAGGGTTATTGGCTTTTCACCTGCAGCAACAGGTCTGTCCACAGAGGACACCAGAGCGAGTGTCCACAGAGGACACCTATTAATGTCTTCATCGAATGGGTTATGTCTCATTTTGCATTTTTTTATATATATTTTTGGTTTCTTGTATCATTGTTCATCTTGTGGTTTTCATTTTGGTTCATATTTTTGCAGAATTGTTTGGCTACTATGTTATTTTTGTCTGATTTAATTATTATTTTTACACATTTTGGTCTGATTTGATCTCAATTAGTTTCTTGCAGTAGTTTTTCTTTCCCCTCATGTTCATCTTTCTCAGTCTTTAATGATGTTTTCATAGTTCCACCTTTAATGGTGTTTTTGTCTTGTTTCTATGTTTTATTATCACATGCATTTAGGCTGATGATGGAATTTCATAGAATCCAAATTTAAACAATCCCCTAAAATGCACTTAAACACTGGAGTCACACTTTAAAGTTTTTTTTAACTGTAATGTGTAACTTAACCTTAAAAACCTGTTAAACTGTTCTATATAATATTTAGTATATTCATTGTTTGGGTTTCTTATCATTTTTTATATATATTTTTTTTTTCCTCACCAATCCACATGTGGATGTCGGCTCCAGCTATCCCGCGGTTTTGCAAAACCAGGTACGAGTCTCCGTTGTAAAACGCTCCGACCTCTGATGGATCCAGAAGCACCGCCTTCATCTTCTCCACCCTCCACACCAACAGACCTGGCTCCCGGACCTCTGGACCGAACTGACCCGGCACCGGCTGGAGGTGAAGCATACTGTAGAAGGAGGAAACAATAGTCAGGCTTTGGTTTAATGTCACTGGACACAAGAACTTATTTATATAAACCTGAAATGACAATAGATCTGGTTGAACCTTTTTAAGAATTAACACAATTGGTTCTGTGTCCCATCAGATACTGTACATTACAACAATACATGACTGTTTATCAAAGAAAGATGATTAACCCATAAAAGGAGCAATATTTTTCTTTTTTTTAAAATGGGATTATGCATTTTAAAACATTTCCCTGTGGTCTACATAAACAGTAAATGCTCTTCTAGGGTCTGAATTCTTCATCAATTCAACTCCACAGGTTCATGTTCAGCTCTATGTCTGAGTAATGACCCTTTAACTCATTCACTGGTGAATGAGAAGAGAATATTGAGTCAGAATATAGTCAATATTATAGAATATTATATATATATATATTATATTATATGACAATATTAGACTTTTATTATAGTATAATATATAAGACTACATAAGTATGGTACCCATCAACATAAAGTGTAGAGTGTTCATTTGGATTTGAATTGACGCCAAAACACATCAATGGCAGTGAATGAGTTAAGTACAAATGAGCCACTTTATGCCCCGCCCCCTCCAGGTTGTTGATTGTGCTGCTCTGTCCCATTAAACCAACAACTGGTGGTTTCACAGAGGTTCTGGTTTCTACTGAAGTGAAAGTTTCAGACAAGCATAATGTTTTCAATGGTAATATTTGCTTTTTTTTCTGCTCTAAAGGCTGATAGCGATATTTTCTAGCAACGCTAATACCAGTCGACTGTTGCTTCACTTTATAATAATGATAATTAACTTAATTTTGCTTCTGTTAAACATTGGTTCAACCCTTGTATTTTACACGTACACTTATTGTGAGACACTTGAGGCCAGGATCAACACAAAACACTGAAGAGATGAGAGTAAAAAGACAGAAAATGTCTGTATATTTAATATTTGTACATGTCACTTGACTTTGTGGTTGTTTATATCAATATTTCTATACATACTTTTGTACTGTTCTTGTTATTTCTATATAGATATTTTTTATTAGGGCTGTCAAAGGATAAACATTTTTAATCAGATTAATTTTGATTAATCACAATTAAATATGAATTTTTAATCCATGTTAATCATGTTTCATTTTGCATGAGTAAAAAGACAATATATATATATATATATATATATATATATATGTAAATAACTAGGCGAAGGGTTAGCTGAAGTGCTAGCAGAATCCCTGTCAGTTGTATGTTTAATGTTAAGGTGGTATTTGAAAGTGGAAGAGCTTCAATTAAAAGAAAACACCTTCATGCAGAGTGTGTATAATACTTTATCTTGGGTATTTTTTCCATCCTCATATTTCCATCCAGAGCCAATGATCATCTTCCATCTTAATGCTTTGGTTCTGCAGCCTGTCACTATCTGATCAACTGACCATTTATTCATGTGCAACGTTAACTGTACTTTGAGAAACTGCCCCAAACGTGTTGGAAGAAGTTCTGTGCTGCAGAAGAGTTAATTGCTGGGACATTTTTAGTCGGATTAATCATGTTGATGGATTAATCATGTTAATTAATTTTGAAAGCTCTAATTCTTATATATATTTTTATATAATTAGTGATTGTTTCAGCTGATTCTTGAAAATTTTATTTATTTTTTGTCCTTTTCAGACATGTCTACTTCACATTTCTGACCCCCCCACACGCACACACACTTATTTCCGTAATTTAATCTAATTAAATAGATTGGTTACAAAAATACTTGACAGCTGTAGCTCTAAACCTTTGTGGAAGTGGGATTGACTCATGTTTGGAAACGGTGATATGATCAAAGAGGAAGAGGTTTGTCTGAAACGGGAAGAGCGAACATGTGGAGTTTGGTCATAGTTTCCCTTTGAGCCACTCATGAAGGAACTGTCTCAACTTGTCATGATGCTGAGATACGGAGCCACTTTTTCTTTTTTCACATCAAAAGTCAGGACAAGTTGTTCAGATTAAGCAGAGGAATGAAAGAGGATCTGGGTTAAACAGGTCAAAAGCTTTCAGGTAGTTCTCACAGGAAGGTCTAATATGTTTGAAAGGAAGTCAATGATGGTCATTTTGTTCTAAGGGAAAGTTAAACTAACTACGCAGTTGTGGTGGTTATATGTTAGACACACAATGAAAACAACTATAGAATGAAAATAAAGCAAGAAACACAATAAAATGAAAAGTTCCAAAAGATTCAAGTGGAGGAAAAAAAATCTAAACACAATCTAAAACATATAATAGATTTCCAGCCCTGCTTAAAACTACCAAACATAGAACTATTTTCAGGCTTTTAACCCTTTAAATGTCAAGTTACATGATTTGAAAAGTTAATTATTTATCTAATATAAGTAAAACAAACAATATAAGACACACATAACAAAATAAGACACCCAGAACATGTAACAAAAAGTAAAAGAAAAAAGACAAAAGATGCAACATGATAGAAAGAGGTGTAATAAGAAAAACTGTTAAAAAAGAAGAAAATACAACAACAAATGGAAACTTTTAAAACCCGCAACTGTAAGAAAAATGATAGAATGGACACTACAAACATTTAGAATGTTGCAAAGAAAAGAATTAGGAGAAAATACAACCAGATGGAAATTCTCCTTAAGAAAATGAAACAAAACAGAAATTAGAGAAATAACACAAAGCAAATGCAGTACAATGAAAAGAATGTGCGTGTGTATATATATATATGTATATATATATATATATATGTATATATATATATATATATATATATATATATATATATATATATATATATATATATATATATATACACACGTGTATATATGTGTATACGTGTATATACATGTAAAACACAATTGAACAAAATTTTAAGTAACAGGATGAAAATTATGCAAAATGAAAACTTTAAAGATGCAAGTGGATGAAAAAATGTCTAATTTACAACATGAAAATAGTGGCTTAAAAACAAGATGAAAATCATGTGAAAAATTCCAAAAAAATTTCAACATTTATTACTTATGATTTAATCTTTTTTTTTTAAACTGTATTTAATGAATAACATGAGTATAATCTAAAATTATATAGTAATATGAATTGATTCTGTGTCGATTGGTATTATTTTGATTAACAGTGAGTCTGTTTGAACCCACACCTGTTGAGGGGCCTCACATCATTTTGTGGTTTGTGTGATGAGCTCTATTACACCAACACTCAACATAACATGAGGGTCGTGTTGCGGCTTAATAACTGCGTCTGCGTTCCTTCAGTTTTATGCAACAAATGGTGTGGCTGCAGGAAAACCAGGCGTGAACATCCACAACATGGATCAGGTCACAGGTCAGGAAGAACAACATCAACAGTCAGTTCATCAACATAGGTTTAAGACTCAAACACTAATTGGAACTGGGCTCAACTGGAGTTTCAGCTTCAAATGTTTTATACTGTCATATTTTAATGCAAATAAAGCAGCGGCAGGTTCCAAAAAGAGCAAACTGGGGGACAGGGGCGTGGGGGGTCACACATACTGCGGGACAGGGGCCTGATGGTCACACATACTGGGGGACAGGGGTGTGGGGGTCACACATACTGGGGGACAGGGGCCTGGGGGTCACACATACTGGGGGACAGGGGCCTGATGGTCACACATACTGGGGGACAGGGGCCTGGGGGTCACACATACTTGGGGACAAGGGCCTGGGGGTCACACGCACTGGGGGACAGGACCTGGGGGTCACACATACTGGGGGACAGGGGCCTGGGGGTCACACATACTGGGGGACAGTGGCCTGGGGGTCACACATACTGGGGGACAGGGGCCAGGGGGTCACACATACTGGGGGACAGGGGCCTGAGGGTCACACATACTGGGGGACAGGACCTGGGGGTCACACATACTGGAGGACAAGGGCCTGGGGGTCACACATACTGGGGGACAGGGGCCTGAGGGTCACACATACTGGGGGACAGGACCTGGGGGTCACACACACTGGGGGACAAGGGCCTGGGGGTCACACATACTGGGGGACAGGGGCCTGGGGGTCACACACACTGGGGGACAAGGGCCTGGGGGTCACACATACTGGGGGACAGGGGCCTGAGGGTCACACATACTGGGGGACAGGACCTGGGGGTCACACATACTGGGGGACAGGGGCCAGGAGGACCAACATGTCAAAGATGTAATGGTATGGGTATCCCCTAAAGAGATGCCAGGTGGTCTGGGAAAATACGTTTTTTATCACAATGATGTAAATTGTTTTTCTATTGTTTTTCTTATTCACAACCTTCATTTTAGTACAACATTCACTTCCTGTTACGTCCACATATACATTAACCAGACCAGGTGAGTGCAAACACTCATCCTCGCCAGGCCTTCGACCCTTTACAACCTCATCTCTGTACGAAATAAACGAATCTTCAGTTCAAATCAATTATCTCCACTTACTTACTTATCTCCATTTCCTTTTTTTTAATGGTGTTATTCCACATATATGCTGGTTTATGTACATGTATACAATGGATTTGTAAATATTCCACTAAAAACAACCTGTAAAGTGAATGGATCATAATGTGCAGAAGTAGATCTCACACTAATATTCATATTCTCTTGTTAATTCTAATAATTTCATATTTTGACCCAAGACTTATTTTGGAAACTTGAGCCAACCAGCATTTTTCTTTATCAGTAACAAGACATGGAGGGAAATTTCATAATTTTACTTGTGGACCAGTGTTATGATGACTTGAAGGTCTAATATTTTTTCCACTACTGTAGATGTCAATATTTCAACACTATTATTACTTTATCTGGTTGATATTATACTGTTCAGGCCTCTGTATTAAAGGAGTTTAACACCCATAGTACAGAAACCTTATTATGACCCAGAATCTGCTGTTTCCTGTTTGTCGTATTAGTCATTAGAGTCTGAATAAACATCCAGATAACACAGGAGGAGCTTTTACTACAACCACGCTCATAATAATCACCAGTTTATGTTTGAATTCCTTGGCAACAGAAGCAACAAAATAAACTTCTAATTACACTTGAGTCACCCGAGGACACAGTTGCAGGATGTCACATACTGATGCTGCTTTAACGCCGCTCTCTGTGACTTTACACCAATAACTAGTGTGCACAGAGTCAGCAGGAAACAGGGGCGTATTCACACCGATTATCAGCTTTGTCAAACAACACGTTCAGGAGAGCAGACATCTGATGAGTCGCCGCTTTTAATAAGAGTCACATCAGCAGAAGAGTAAAAATGTAAACCAGGAGATGACAGGAAACAGTGGACGGGTCAGAGGCGGTGCGGTGCGTTCAGGGGCCCCCGGGGGTTAGGGTTTCAACGCTTACATAGAGGTGGGGGGGAAACAAAAATCAGTGGTCCACTTAACTGTATGACGGCCTCGGGCGCCTCGGGCATGCTGTCGGACTCGGGCTCCATTTGTGAGTCCACCGGAGTGTGTGTTCGGGAGGTTGTAAAGGGTCGAAGGCCTGGCGAGGATGAGTGTTTGCGCTCACCTGGCCTGGTTAGCTTATATGTGGACGTAACAGGAGCTGGCGTGATGAAAGCCTACCTGTGGCCTGTGGATACCAGGTGGGGGTGGGGGGGGTGGGGGTTGGGGGGTGGAGTCGGGTTCCTGGTTCCTGGCTTAAGCTAAACACCACACTGATAATTACGGGGAGAGCAAGTACCTGGCACATCCATCTTTCCGCTCTTTTAATCTCTTCTGACCCCAATTCTGGTCTCGTTTGTCTTCTTTTTGTGATTGTAACTTGGATTTATTCTCCACTTTATTTTTGTTTGTTTTTTTCAAAAATTTTTTTACTGTTTTTGTTACTATTTTTTGTCTTATTTAGTTTGTCTCTCTTTGTTATTATTTCTTATTGTTTTGGTTATTTTTAAGTAGGGGTGTCAAAATTAATTCATTAATGTAGATTAACCAACCATCATGATTAATCTGATTAAACATTTTAATGTAATTAAATAGAATAGTTGTTTAGTTGTTTTGTTGAAACTGTTGAACTGCAGAGACATATCATACTATAACTCAATGAATACTTGAGATATCACCATGAAATTACATGGATATATACATATAGTTAATGCGCATCAGATGCAATGATCCATTTGAGTAAAGGTCAAAAGGTCAAGGTCACAATTAACTAAAAGTTCAAAATCACATTACTGGTCATAACTCAAGAACAAAGGGTCACAGAACTTTTAGATTGGTACCAAACAATGCGGAATAAAAATTTCTACAATTCTCATAGTTTGTGTTATCACCTATAATCAATAGTTTTTGAGAACTCTGGAGGTCAAAGGTGACATGTTGCAAAATTAACTTCTGTAACACTGTTTGTGTGTGTCAAGCATAGACATATCACGCTATAACTTAATCAATACTGGATATATTATAATTATATTACACACATTGACGCATACATACATACATACAATGAAATTATCAATATTGCAAAAGGTCAAAGGTCAAGGTTGTATTTAGCAGAAAGGTCAAAATCACATTACTGGCTCTAATTCAAGAATGGGTTGTCATAGAAACTTGAGATTGGCACAAAATAGGGGCGACATTAGGTATTCTCTGAATACTTGTTTCATCACTTTTTTAGTTTAGTTTTTTGGGGGGAATTTTATTGCCTTTTAGTATGTTTTGTATATTTTTTTTCTCTGCCTTTTTTGTATTTCTTATACCCTTTCCCCCTGGACCATAAAATTTGTTTAAACCCATTAACAATCAGTTTTTTTTGGCAGCGGAAAAGGTTCACCAACCTGCGTCAAACAACTCTGCAAGTGACATGGGTTAAAATCCCACCAGACCCATGTCAACGCACAAGTTTATGTGATGACATGAGGCGTTACGTGACCTGTCCTAACATCACCCCATTCTGCTGCACTTGTTTGTTTGTTTTTAACTTTATTTTTTATTGTTTTATAATACACAAGGCATAAAACAAACATAAATAAGGTCACGAGTACATTCAAACATTCACATACTGTTTACTGTCCATAGATTGAATAAAGAAATTTATTTATTTTTTCCAGAACTTTATGCCCTTGTGTTGTTGTAGGTGGAGATTGTGTCATTGTTTCCATTAGTTAACATTTTTAATATATCAAGATTATATATCCCTTCTTTAAATTATTATTCAAAATGGATCAAGAAGCCCATTGAGGCCATCCAGTGTCAATGACCAAAAAAAGTCAGATGTAAAAATAAATAAACATTGAGAAAAGATAGATGTACCTGGAAACTGATCAGGTGCAATGTTTTGTTGATCAATTAACTTACGTTAGGAAGTGTTAGTTACTATACAAATGTTTCACATAAGTGTTATTTAAATAAAGTCATAATTATGAAATACTATCTAATAATCATGAGTTTTTGTCTCATAATTATGACTTCGTATTGAGATTTTTTTTTAGTGGAGGAAACAGGCTTTCATACCAGTGACTTATATCACATAGCAAAAGGAAAAATTATCCAAGTCATGAGGCCAAACCTGATCTGGAGACAGAGATTTGATAAGTCACTGAACTATGACAACGTCTAGTTAAAGACATGAAGACGGACGGACGGAGGTGGACACAGTCTGAGATAAACTCCAGAGGTCACCGAGTCCGTCAGTCATCCATGTGTCGATACTAGACAGAAATGTGAGACCACACACCGCTGGGTTTATACTTGACTGGACTCAAGAGATTAAAAGATGAAATCAAAACCAGTTTCATACGAGTCAAACAGAGGATGGAACAAAAAACACCTTTACTCAAGTGTCTGATTAGAAAATTAATAGGAAACCAATAACAGTGCTTAGTTTACAGGCTCTAATTAGTAAGTACTTATTATAATTATTAACATTCCCAGTGTGCAGTGGTTGTTTGTTGTTATTTAATGTTTTTATATATCTTAAATGATAATTATTACTATTGTCATTGCTGCCAATGGTATAACTATTGACATTACTGATATTATATAACAACAATTACTATTATCACTTTATTATTATTCATTAATGCTACTAAAATGATGCGCTCTGTAATAAAAACTAAAGTTACTTCAAATCACACTGTTATTCCCAACCTTCTTTGGCTGGTGATTTTAATATCACAAATTTCTGGTAACCTTAAAAACTGTGATATTTTTTGCCAAAATTAACTTTTTTTTTAATCATCTAACAGTTTGCTATACTATATTCCCAATAAACATTAATTTGAGATGACATTTAGTCTATATAATGTATATTATTATGGGCGTAGGTGTAGATTTTTACTGCACAAAGTGAGCATTTTATTTTCCTTGGTCATTGTTTGTAAAGTCAGTCCATCTTCTATTTATAAGGCTGATAATTAATACTGAACAAACAATAACTCAAACCATGAATTATGAAAAAGCTGCAGCATCTGAAACTGACCACAATGAACATTTGACCAATAAATAGTACCACAGTCTTTCAGTTTCACACTCACAGTTTGTCATGTTTTTTTATGGATTGGAATTGTTTTTCTCAACTCACCATATTTTTTTTAGCAATACTTTTTTTTTTTTTTTTTTTATCAATTACTAGACATTTCAGGTGACCCTTAGAGTATTTGAGAAAAGCACAAACAGGCCAAGTGTACTACTGAACCATGCACTGACTATTGCAGAACTACAACACTAATATTAGGTCACTTATTCTGCTTTTAAATCACCAATAACATCATTGTAGTTCAGGTTCCACATTCAAACCAATATGAACTAAAATGGTTCAGACTAGTAAAATACTATCATCACAACCCATAAATAATAACTCCAGATTTGTATCTTTTAAATTGCAAAATAAATATGTTGCCGCTGCGATAAATTAAAACATAAACCACTGTCTAACACAAGTGTGGTTTTCTTGGATGTTTGTTTAAACTATACTGACTAATATGACAACCAGGAAACAGCAGATTCTGGGTGATGATAAGGTTTCGTTTCCTGTCAGAGGATTAAGATTGAGGCGTCAAACTTATTTTAGTTCAGGGGCCACATTCAGAACAATATGATCTCAAATGGGTGAAACCAGTAAAGTGACAATGAAAAAAGTGGAATTACAATAAGTAAAGTTTCATGTTTGCTTTAAAAATATCTATAACATGAAAATTCATAGTTATTGTGTTTTAGATTATTTATTTTTTTACCCCATTATTTGTTGCGTTGGAGAAGCAGAATATACAAAACTTTCCTTTTGAGTATAATTCAATGTCCACACCTCAAATGTAAACAAAAGAGTGAGTTGCTAAACCAGGTTTTTTGATAGAATATAGAACAAATATAGAAAAAGTGAGTGGAAGTATAGGGCTTGTTCTGCTTCTTTATGAAGATAACAAATTAAGGTGTGTATGTTTACACTAACCTAAACAAATGTATATAACGTAAATGTCTTCATATTATTGTTTCACATTTTATATTATAGATACAATTATGCCCATAAGTTCACTTTACAGGTTATTTCTAGTAGAATATTTACAAATCCATTGTATACATGTACATAAACCACCATATATATATTAAAAATATGACCTAACCAGCATTTTTCTCACTTGTTTTCTGATTCATCTTATGAAAGCATGTAAGATTTAACACATTTAATATCTGAAGCAGATACTTTCTTCAAGAAAATTGTAGAGCAGTGTAATAAATGGCTTCGCCACTAGCCACAAGTGTAAGAAAAGGTTTTGTATTATTGTTCATATTCTCTGAAAAAAAGGTCAAAGAATCAAAAAATCTACAAGGGTATGTAAACTTATGAGCACAACTTCATATTTAATTCACAGTCATTACAGGTTTGACATAGTTTGTAAATTTTGACCAAATAGTGAAAAATAAAAATCCCTTTGACCATTAAAACAAAATGTCAACTTCTCTAGAATGCAAAAGTCCTGGATGATATCAATAGATTTTTGAGTTGTAGGTTCTTAACAGATTTTTAACAATTCTTTTGTTGTCTAAATCTGAATTCTGCTTTAATCATCTTTGTTTTTTGTTGCAATTTGTTGAAATTCTGTCTTAAGCTTTTCATTCTCTGACACAAATTATACCCTTCCATCGATAGAATCCAAAATTCAATAAATATTTACATCTAGAAAAGGGAAAAAAAAAGCACAGGCACTCCGAGTTTTTCAAAAATATATATCAACAATGTATTTAATAAAACAATGCAACAGCTTACACAGAAACAAACCATAGGTGAAAGGTTAAATAGGCACCTAAGGCTGTCAAAAAGGGGGCGGAGTCCTCAATTATGCTAGTGGAGCAGACAATTAACTAATTAAAAAAAAGAGAGAGAAAAAAAAAACCCCTGCATATTAAAATAAACATACACACTGAAAAATACATATAAATATATAAAAAAAACTATAAAAAAAAATACTTTTTTTTTTAATTAAACAAAATAATAATAATAATATCTAATATTTACATCTATTTTAACAATGAGGTGGACATGTTGATATGTGTCATGTGATTTTGTCACCGGTGACATAACTGCACACTTGGTCATTATCTCCACAGTGTTTAAAGGGTTAATTCTCTTATGAAATCCAGCTCACACTCATGACTCCACCCTGATTTTAAGGAAGTAGCTGCAAACACCGGCAAAAGACACAAATAGAACATGTGTAGACAAGATACAGGCATGGATAAAAAAAAAAATGAAGGTTTCAGGTTCGTATTGTGCAAAATAATAAAAAGGACGGTGTTGAAGGAACAGAGAAAATGTGAAGTTTTCATTTTGAAGAAACTCACTGAAGTGAAAACTAAAGGTTCATTGTGTCGCCTTCACATTCTTTCCTCAGTTGGTTTCAACAGGAATGTGATGAGTAAACAGAGAAAGAATGAACAGACAATTAGGAGAAGAATACCGGGGGGGGGGGGGTTAAAATGAGGAGAAACAGCAGAGAAAAAATTAAATAAGCGTAACTGGAAGAGGACTGAAGATCAAAAATAAAAGTTTCTGTTTAGGTCTTACCTTAGAAAGTGAAGTGGAGGTGATACGTTACAGCAGGAAAAGCAGTCGGTGGAATGAAAAAACTAACTAAACACAACTTGTCTCTGTCTCTGTCTCTCTCTCCAGACCAACACTGGATGGTTCCTGCCTCTGTAGGAGGTTTCCGTTCAACCCACTGACTCAGACACACACACACACACACACAAAAATCAAACCAAGCAGGAAAAAAAATCACAACCAAGAGGCGGTGAAAAAAACACAAAAAAACATAAAATGTGTTCATCACAAATGCATAAGTTTAAAGGATGTAAACATAAAACAAATACTTAAAAAAAAACCTCAGTTCATATAATTTACTCCACAGATGTCAAACATAAGGCCTGGGGGCCAAATACAGCCCGCCCAATGGGTCTAATTTGGCCCATAGGATGAATAACGAAGATATTAATGGTGTAAAAAATATTTTAATTCAAGGTTATACATACAGAATAATTCGATTTCAATTGGGTCAGACCAGTAAAATATGAACATAATAATGAAAACTAGATTTTAATATAAAAAGTCAAATGACATGAAAATCTTTATAAACAACAGACCTTTCTGTGTGGAGTTTGCATGTTCTCCTCATGTCTGCGTGGGTTTTCTCCAGGTACTCCAGTTTCCTCCCAACATCCAAACACATGCACTGATAGGTTAATTGGTTAATATTAATTGTCCATAGGTGTGAATGTGAGAGTGATTGTTTGTCTGTATATGTTCAGCCCTGAGATGAACTGGAGACTCTTACAGGATGTACCCCGCCCCCAGTGACCCCCAGTGACCCCCAGTGACCCCCAGTGACCCCCCGTGAGGATAAAGCAGGTTCAGATGATGAGACGAGACGGATCTCCATAGTGTGTGTCTGTTGTTTGTATATTTCTGTATTCTGTATGTGTATTTCTGTTTGTTCAAGAAATGGAAAAAAAGTTCCAAAAAAAATAAAACGATTGTTTTGAACTTTTCTATGTTTTCTATGTTCAGTCTAAGTTATGACAATGGTTTGTTCAACATGTTTTTGGTGAAAAACATTTAAAATGTGATTTTTAAAAAAAATTTATTTAACTCAGATTTCATGTTTTTTGTTTTATTAGAGATTTAGTGTGTTGTTGAATGAAAATATAACTGCACATTTACACAGGGGAGGTTGTGCTGAAAAAAAATTTGTACCAAATAAGTCAAGATGAACACTTTTTGATGAGATATGAAGGCAAAATCAAAAGTATTCAAAAGTGGCTTAAATACACTCAGACTCCAAAGGGTTAAAATATAACCGATTGTGAAATTAACCACTGTAGGATGAAGTAAATTATGGCCTGACTCATCGTCACTCGTCTTAAACACAGACATGGATTCTCCCTTCAAACACGCCCTGAAACCTGTGATTCAACATTTCCATAAAGTTAGGATTAGTTTTACCTGGCAACAACAAACTATCACCTCCACTAAAAGAGGTTATTTTCACAAATAATGTGAACAGGAGACATATTCAGAAGTCTCTTCATTGTTCTATTTCTGGTGAATAACAACCGGTTTTAGAAAATCATTCAGACAGATCTTTCCTCTGGAACTTGGAATTAACTTCCTTGTCTGCTTTTTAAAAGTTCCTTTTTTTAACTTATATTTTATTGTTTATCTTTTTTGATTTTACAACAAAAACATTTAGAACAGTGTTAAAAGGTATTATTTATACTTTCTTTTTTTTTTTTTTATAAAAGTGATTAATATATTTAGCTCATGGGTCATTTTCATCAAGGGTCACATTCAGCCTGATTGAATCTTGATTCATAGCCTTTTTGGAGCCTTACCATTTGAACACTGGGGAGTGCTAATGAGTTTTGGAGAAAAAAAAAAGGGCTCACAACACCTTGAAATACATCAAAACACTCCTGGAAATGCATAGATGGGCTTAAATAATGATTTAAAGCACCTTTTAACCAGATTTGAAGATGGCCCAAAATGACACTATTGGACCACATACTATGTTTTCTAAAAGGGTCGTATAGCTTTACCATTTGAACACCAGAGCTGCCGATGAGTTTTGAAAAAACACCTTGAAATACATTGAAACTCTCCTGGAAACATGTAGATGGGCATACATAACGATTTCAAGCACTTTAGAATTTTTTTTTTGAATTTTTAAAAATGTTTCAAAAAAAGAAAACATGCACATTTTGAATTTGATGGAATTTAATAAGGCTTTTTTTTTTTTTTTTTTATATTATCCCACAATGATCCCTGCTCTCACAGGGATGACTTAATTTTAATTACAGCTTGAGTTTGATGAAAAAGAGATCTATATTGTTTTTTATGCGTCTGCATGTATCCACAGGTGATTTGAGGCTTTTTAGAAAAATATAATAATTGGCGCCCTCTGGTGTTCTATAATATATAAGTATGTGCTCTAAAAAGGCTAATTTTGGACCATCTTCAAATCTGTTTAAAAATAGTTCTAGATATTGTTTACACCCCTCTGAATGTATCCAGAAGTGCCTTTTCCCCAAAATTCCTCAGCGCCCCCTGGTGTTCAAATTGCTCTAAAAAGGCTATTTTGGACCATCTTCAAATTATGTTTAAAAAAATCTTTTTTTTTTTTTTTTTTTTTTTTTTTTACATTTTTTTCTGCATGTATCCAGGATCATTTCAATGTGATTTAAGCCTTTTCCCCTAAATTAATAGGTGCCAATGGGCTTTTTCATTTTCATGACCATCTGGCGGCCAGCACCTTTAAACACTGAGTGAATCCTTGAACAGCAGCAGGTTTGGTCTAATGACACAAAAAGTTTATCATTTTAAACATTTAACTTAGAAGACGACGAATAAATTACATCCAGTTTTTTTTTACTTTACCTTTACCCGTTTCTGGGTTTAGTTGTTTTTGTTAAACGCATGTTAATCATGTTTCCGTTTAATACTTTTTCTGCTTCCAAAATTGAAGGTGAATCCGCTTTAATGTGAGGTGATAGCGCCCCCTGTAGGATGATGAAGGTAAACACTTACATGAAACAACAGTTTTAATAAAGCTTTGGTACAACTTTAATATTAATCAATTAATTCATTAATTAATGGCCGAACAAATTGATCAATTCATTCATTAAAAAGCGTATTAACAGAAATGCCGAGGTACGTAACTGAAACAAAGTAAAAAAAAAAAAGGAAATAGTGCATACAACAAAATGAAATAAAGTAAAACAACAAAAAACGTAAAATAAAAATAGAAAACTAAAAACAGAAAATAACAAAAAGTTAAACGCATAAAATAATAAAAATAGAAGATCCAAACCCAAAAACATGCAAATATAAACTAGTACAATAATCAAAATAAAATACAATTCAGTCAGAAGATGAGGTGTAATATGCCAAAACGTTTAGGGGAAATGTTTTAGATACCACCTTAACATGGCAGCAACACGACCAAGAGTACAAAAATTTAGTAAAAAGAAAATTTATATCACTAAAATGACCAAATAAGCCGTGAAAATGTTTGTGCGTGAATGAGAATACCTTATACTGACTAAATTATATTGTCATTTTATTTTTTACAGCAGTAAAACCGGAAGCGGAAATTAACGATGTTAGTTCATTTTAGGTCACTATATTCGACAAATATGAACAATCCCACTTTGTCCCCACTAGAGAAACAAATGAGATAAAACCTTAAAAAAGAACATATACACGAAATACAAAGCAATGAATACTGTGAATAATTTTTAAACAGTCCCGTTT
Source organism: Siphamia tubifer (assembly GCA_020466265.1). Classification (NCBI taxonomy): domain Eukaryota; kingdom Metazoa; phylum Chordata; class Actinopteri; order Kurtiformes; family Apogonidae; genus Siphamia; species Siphamia tubifer. Next base: position 25,118,396 of record CM035800.1, read on the forward strand.
CCTGGACGACAGCGTTATCTTGTGACCAAATGATATAATACCCCAAGATCTAGAATCACTAATTAAAACCAATAAAAACATATTTGGAAATTATAGGATTTAGGTTACACAGCCATGCGATTCATATTCACAATTTTTTGTAGAAAGGTTTAATGTATAAAACAAAAACTTAAATTGTATTAAAGTAGATCAATGTTTCTAAATGCTAAACCGGTGATTTATCCTTCACTAAATTCAGTTGTTCAGAGACACAGAACAGAGACAGTCATGTAGTAAAACTTTTATTAATTTTTTCCAAGTCAAAAAACAGAACAAAGATACAGAGAATGAGATAATGAGCTGATTTCTATACAGTGGCAATTTAAGTTAAACCTTCCTTTGCCTGAAAGCGTCCAGGCTTTTCTTCAGCTTGAACCCTGTCTCGCCCTCAGACACACACTCGTACACACACTCAGACATTCATACAACCAGGAGTCCTTAGTTGTGGACTGGCTGGACCAAACCAGACCAGACTGTGGGACCAAACATCAGACCCACTACAAATAGTTACTAAGTGCAAGAACCAAACCAGGTCAGATCAGTTCAAGACCTTGGAGGCAAGAATTATTTCAGAAAAATTAAACACTTTCACCCATATTGTCTTTTGTTGGAGAGGATGATGATGGTCAGGACTCCTGGTCAGATTTTAAACATACCCCTCCCCCTTATAGAATTCCCCTGGTCACAGGTACATACACTGGTAGAAAAAAAACAAAACACTGATTTCAGAAATGAGGACCATTTGTGGATGAAGGAGGAAGAGGAAGGAGATCCAGCTAATGGGAAATCAGATGTAAAGATTGTTTACAGGAGGTCGAGACATGAGGAAAAAGCACCAGGATCTGAAAAGCGTTCACACTAATGTAGTGGGTAAGATATTTTTAAAGAGAGGCCTAATCTGCCGTTTCTTTGGACGATCTTTAAAAAGGAATAATCGTTTCATTGTAGAGGAAAAAGGCCAAACAGGAGGGCAGACGCCACCCCCTTGAACTATCACAAACATCTGACAGCAGTGTTTTACAACTGGCCAGTTCTTTAAAAAAAAAAGAGAAGTAAAAACAAAAAAGATGTTGAGCGCGGAACAAAAAAAAGAACTCCCCTCCATCTCCTGCCCCTTCATCCACAGTATATGAACATGAAATTCCTGCCAACAGGTTTACAAGTCACCAAAAGCAAACAAAAGGAAAAAAAATTTAATTCTTATTTGTCCTCTATTCATATTCACACAGAATAGTAGTTAACATTTCTTTAAATAAACTGAAGAGTCCAAATAAAATGAAAACCTGCATACACTATAAGAAATGGGGCGAATTATAAAGAAGCAGGAGGGATTTTAAGAAAATTTCAACCTAAAGCTTGATTAAAATGTATTAACATGTGCTACTCATGCAAACAATAACAAAAGCAGCAACACCAAAAAACTAGTTTCCCTCATCCACATGAGCCCCATTTCCACCTATAATCAAAATTAAAGGCAGAATAATAATTCTGACAAGTAGTTTTTCATATAAATGTTTTTTTTTAATTCCCAGTGTGAAGGGAAGAATAATCTGGAAAAGTTTTTGTTTTTTTTTTGCTTTTGATGCAGGACAAGAGGATGCTGGTGGATGTTTTTGTGACATCTTTCAGGTTTTGTTTTCTCTGGGGCGTGAAGTAGGAAGATGGGAGGGCAATGGGTACATACATCTATGTATTCTGGATGTTCAGACTGGGGGGGGGGTTGCAAGCCAGTTTCTCTCTCCTGTCATGAGTTTTCTCCTTGAGCTGAAGCAGACTGTCAAATGTCCTCATGTTCTTACATAAGCAGCAAACGGTGGAAACAAATACACCAGTAAACAAAGTCTAAACCTTAACTCTGCGAATTTTTCATAAGCTTATGCTCTAGTGATGCGTACGATCCACAAAGAAAAGGTTTTGGCAACACGTACAACTTCCAGGAACGACAATATACCCAATGTTTAGACTGAAAACGAGAGAGAGAGACTGGATGCAGAAAAGTTAAAAAGGGTGTTTCTCCCCTTATGCGTTTCCCCTCATCTTCCTCTCGGTTTTGCAGTTTTGCTTCAACACCCCATGTGAAAATTAAAAAACTAGAGTAAATTTCAAAAGGCAGCCTTTTTTCCTTCAGGCAAAGCAGTTCAAGTCTTTCACGTAAATGTTTTAACTATAGTTAAAGTTATTTTCTGGGGTGAGGGGGGAAAGTCCCTCAGGCGCTGAAGGTGGAGGACGCCAACAGAAGCTCCACCATGGGTGTCGTCCTTCATGGGGGGTGATGGGGGTTCTGCGTGGGTGTCCTCATCCGACCCCCCAGCTCCGCAGCAGCCCATCAGTTGTTCTCCTCGTCGCTGTCATCAGGGCTGATGGCAGGGCTGTAGGTGGGGGAGGTGGGGCTGTATCCTGGGGAGGTGGGGCTGTACGTGGAGCCTTTGGGGCTAGTTGGCGAATACGTAGGGGACGTCGGGGAGTACTTGGGGGAAGTCGGGGAGTAGGTTGGGGATGTAGGAGAGTACTTGGGGCTGGTAGGGGTGTAGGTGGGTGAAGTGGGCGAGTAGGTCGGAGAAGTGGGGCTGTATTTGGGCGTGGTCGGGGAGTAGGTTGGAGAAGTCGGCGAGTACTTGGGTGACGTCGGAGAGTACTTGGGTGAGGTCGGGGAGTATTTGGGAGAAGTCGGGGTGTACTCTGGAGAGCTGGGACTGTATGAAGGGGAGGTGGGGGTATATTTGGGGGAGGTGGGGGAGTAGGATGGGGAGCTGGGGCTGTAAGAGGGGGAGCTGGGGGTGTAGGTGGGCGACTGCGGGGTGTAGCGTGGACTGGAGGGGGAGTAGGACGGAGAAGTTGGGGAGTACGATGGGGAGGTGGGAGAGTAGTTTGGACTCGTTGGGGTGTAGTTGGGCGAGGTGGGGGAGTAAGAAGGCGACGTTGGGGAGTAGGAAGGAGAGGTGGGGGAGTAGGAGGGAGAGGTGGGGGTGTAGTTGGGAGACGTAGGGCTGTAGCTCGGGCTGGTTGGAGAGTAAGAAGGAGAAGTCGGGGAGTAGGATGGGGAAGTGGGGGAGTAGGATGGAGAAGTAGGAGAGTACGACGGGGAGGTGGGGGAGTACGAAGGCGAGGTGGGGGAGTAGGAGGGCGACGTCGGGCTGTAGCTTGGTGACGTTGGGCTATAGCTTGGTGAGGTGGGGGAGTAGGACGGCGAGGTGGGGGAGTAGGACGGTGAGGTGGGGGAGTAAGATGGAGATGTTGGAGAGTAAGATGGAGATGTTGGAGAGTAAGAGGGGGAGGTGGGGGAGTAACTGGGCGATGTAGGGGAGTAGGAGGGTGACGTTGGGCTGTAGTTTGGGCTGGTGGGAGAATAGGAGGGAGAAGTAGGGGAGTAGGAAGGGGATGTTGGGGAATAGCCAGGGCTCTGGGGGGTGTAGCCGCCGGGTGAGCGAGGCTCGTAGGCAGGGGAGGTGGGTGAGTAGTTGGGTGACATGGCACCACCTGCAGGAGGACACAACTGAGTTAAAACCATGTTGTAGGTATCCATCATAGTACTTTAAATCTGTGTAAGATTATGATTGAACTGTATGAACAAACTGACAATATCTATAAACAACCATAAACAATTTGACTGGACACGTCATGAAGAAACATCTGCTTGTGAAGCCTTAATCTTCAGTTTTAGTACGTTCAGTGATGGGTCTAAAACAAGCAGCTGTTTTCCGTTTTTTGCATCACTGGTGTTAAACGTAAGGGCCAACACGTCAACAGAAATATTTAACTCCAGGGAAATATAGATATCTTCCCCGAAAATCAAGCACCGTTCAGTGTAATTGTTCCCCCACACAAGTCAGTTTTTATACAAAAACTACAATTTTCATCAAGAGTAAAAACAAGAATCCTGGACTGTGTGAAACATTCATAACATTATTAGTCAATATACTCAATTGGGATGTTTTATGTTACCCTAGTATTTTCATCTTTTGTTACTGCTGTAACACATGGTGACAACAGTAATAAACTTGATGTAAATGCACCACTTAGCCAGCTGGCTAAGCTAATTAGCAGGCTAGCAGACAGGTCATTTAAGACCACTTACTATAAGCATTAACACACAAGTCCGTTGCCAACTGGTCAGTCATTGTAAACAAGTATGAACACTGAAATTCATTAAATATTTGTATAACCATTTTATTCAATAGTCTTGTTGGTATAGCTTCTTAATTTAAATTACAATAGAGCTGTGAGATTAAATATGTTTTGCAAAGAACTGGATCTAGTGGTCATCACAGGTATGACATGTTATTACTGTGGTTGTTACTATTTCTTATTATAAAATACTAGTTTTAAAATCTTATATACGTGATGAATTCAGTTATTTTTGTTTGTTGAAATAAAACCTGTTGAGTCATTCCAAATAATTATTATGCTCTCACCTGGCGATGGGATATAGGGACTTGCTGGGCCTGGAGATCCAGGCGACCCAGGGGTGGGGGACCAGGCTGGAGAGTAGCCTGGAGAGAAGCCACTTGCATCTGATGCAGCACTGGGGGAGAAACCTGCTGCCCCGGGGGTCATGCCGCTGCCTGTAGGAACAGGAGAAGATGGGACAAAGTCAGTATGTGAAAGTAAACTCAGAGGAGCAGAGTGAACATGACCCTGAGGACGTTACTCACCGACGCTGGGGGACCAGGCGCCATAGGCTGGTGTCGCTCCAGTGTTCCAGGGGGTCATGGCAGGTGACATACCACTCATGGGGCTCGGAACCGTACCAAAGAACATTCCAGTTGCTGTAAATAGGATAGATAAAGAAACTTAACTCCATGAGAGATTGTATAACAAACTACAGCTGCTGCATTTCCAACAGCAGAGCAGTTACTTCACAGGATATTCAAATACTTACGTCCTGCCACACTGATGCCAGGGATGTTTGTTGGGATCTCCATGCCATATTTACACTTCTCAGCATCCAAAAGCAGGTCAAAGCAGCCTGTTCCAGCGGGGGCGAGCTGGCCAAGCATGATGTTCTCCGACACTCCCTTCATGGGGTCACTTTCACCGTGGGATGACGCCTCCATCAACACATCCACCTGGAGAAGAAACCAGCAAAAGAAAAAAAATATTTAGAAAGCACATGAAAAAATAGGCACATGTGAAGATCACTTAGAATGTCCACTGAACTCACCGTCTCCTCAAAGGAACACTTCATCAGCGGTCCTGTGTCTTGACGGTTGATACCGTGGCGAGTGATGGCCATCAGATGACCTCGGCAGGTCATGGTGTCACAAAGCAAAGCCAAGTGACGGTAGTTAACGTAGGAACCGTCGAAGGAGATGACGTGATACAACTCCCTCTCCAGAGCCTTTCGCACTGCCTCGATTCCCAGGACCTACACGAGACGACAGACGAGGAAAACTTCAAGATGCAAAATCCATCAACATCGTCATGTGAAACCTGATTTGGTCCGATTTTATACCGTGAAGATCTCCACGATGTCGTTGGACGTCGTTCTGACAGGGTCAACATCCTTCTCACTGAGGACTCTCATGAGGCTCACTCCATCTGTCTCGAGGATCCACTCCTGCAGAGCCTTGAACTCACCATCCTCAGTGATTATGATCTTCTTCTTGTTGTCCGTCTGGGGCAGATGCATGTAGACCTGGAGGAAAAAGAACATAGGTTTTGACTCCTCTTCACAGATGAGGGTTCAATTGTGGAACAGTAGCATCTTGGCGCCATTACCTTGCTGATCTGCTCGATACCTTGAAGTGTCATGTCTGTCAGCATGTTCGACTCTATGCACCTGAGGAATACGTCGTCATCCATTTTGTCCACCACCTCCTCATCCTGGACAAGGAAAACAGTGGGTTATAGATCACTAAGTGCAACTGACTCAATCACTCCTAAAAACTCATCTGTTCAAACTGACTTTTGCCCCCCCCTCATTCTTTAACTGTTTGTTATGCAAAGCATCTTTGAGAGTCTAAACAAAGCACTACATAAATATATAAAAACAGTAATACGATCACCAACCTCCTGGAATTTGTTCTCATCACTGTTCATAATTCTGATCCGCAGGACAAGCTTCTCAGCATTGTCGTCATTAAAGATACAGTTGAGGTCATCTCCAAAACCTTTATAAAATTAAAAATAGGTCACAGCAACACATTTTATGTCAATTAACTTGTGACAACCAGGATTATCACAGCTAATGAAGCAGTGAAAACTTAACTTGTAAATTAAATCTTCGAGTAAAATGAAAATACAGTATCCAATTAAAGTACGATGTAAAAACAAACCATTGAAAATACATAAAACACAACAATACTAAATAAATAAGGTAAAATCATCTTTGTTTTGATGTCATGTGCCTTTTGTCTCACATTTTGAGTCAAGACTTCCGACATCAACAACTTAACACCAAAACTAAAATAAAAACCAACTCAAGGAAAAAAAAAAAAAAAAAAAAAAAAAAATAAGCTAATTCCTCAAAATAAAATTAAAATATCAAAACCACTTCAAACTAAACTGAAATCCTAAAATGGGACACCCACCTGCATTGATCTTCTCTGCGATCTGCTCCATAGTCAGTTTGCGATCAGTCATGTGTTTGCGGTCGAGCTCGATACGAAGCAGCCACGGCGAAATGCGAGTCACGTCAAAGTCTGGCATCTCATAGTAGACATTCACCCACTCCTGGTCCTCCGCCACCACCGTGTTCTGAGGATTAGGGTCGTAGTAGATGGCAGTGTTTGCAGTCACCTGGAATAAGATTTCAGGTTAGTCACTGTTTTACGGCCTTTTTTTGGTCGTTTTGGGTTGTCATACACCTCTCTGACCCCTGCTAGAGTTTTGCTGGGGGAATAAATCTACACTAGGAGAAATCGAGTAACCTTTCTCAGAGTGGTGTGCTCCAGTCGACAGAGGATGTCCTTGGCCCTCTCAGCGTCTCGTGCCGCCTGACCCAGCAGGAAAACCGTGAGCGAGGGGGTCTTGGGCCTCTTGGAGATGTTGATCAACTCCTTCAGACGTGGCACACCTAGTGTTACGTTCTTGGCCGACACACCGGCGTAGTGGAAAGTGTTGAGGGTCATCTGAGTGGCGGGCTCTCCCAGCGACTGAGCAGCCAAAGCGCCGACCATCTCACCTGGATGAGCCTGGAGTAGATATGGAAAGATATGATTTAGATGCTAATTTCGTGTATCGTGTCAGTAGAAGTCTTGTCATTCTTGCAGAACTTGCTTACAATAGACTGGTTGAACTTGGTCTCGATCTCTCCCAGCAGCCAGTCAAAAGCTTCGGTGGAGAGGCGGAACTCTTCTGTCATGCGCTTAGAGCAGAGCGTGGAGCGCAGGTGGATGTTGAAGAGCAGTGTGGCGTTCTGTTGGGCCTGTCTGCTCAGAGGGTCATCGCCATTTACAATCACAAGTTTCTTACTCAGGTCATGAACTCCTGCAAACACACACCACTTAAAGGTTAAAAAAAGGGAAGCATTTGTCATTTGAATCACATTCACTAAACAGATGCTGTGATTGGTTATTTTCCCCCCTTCTATAAAAACACTCGGGATTATTTCCCCACTCTGTGCAACAGGTTTGGATTCACCAGGTAGATTTACACACTGAAGCTTTAAGGAGGACTTGAGGCCAAGCCGTGACCTCGTACCTATAATTCACAGCCAGACTAAGTCCTCAGACTAAAAATATGCTCATGACCCTGCAGAGCTCCATGAAGTCTGCTTACCCTCGACCACCCTTAGAGGATTGAGGTCTGTCGGGGTTCGAGTGTTGATGCGAAAGATTTTCTGAGCGTTCCAGATCATTCGGGCCAGGTTACATGGCAGCACCACCTGAAAGAAGAGAAATATTCTGTAAGATAGGGAGGATAAACCTGTAAAGGATGCGTTATTGGGATCAGCTTAAAGCTCATGTAGAAAACCAGATTTTCACAAGATATATAGTTAGTTCTATATCTGTAATGTGCATTTACACAAAATCTACAGCAATTTTTACTAATACAGTTCAGAACAGATCCCTGAAAAGACAAACCTCAACTTGTATCGACTGTAAGCAACTTTGTAGTAGAACACTTGGTCAGTGCTCATGTAGTTTAAAAAGATTTAATGAAATAATTCAGTTTGAACATATCTTTAAAGACACACACCTTACTGTCCCCAGTAGGAAAAATGGCTCTGAGGATCTCCCGGTCCTCCTTCATTTTCTCAAACTCCCTCTCCAAAGAACTTTGTACGTGGGCGTTTGTCAGTACATCTTTCACCACATCTTCTTGTAGCATCCGCCTCAGTGCTCGCTCGTTAGTGCAGTCAAACTTAAACCTACGCAGATTTCAAACAGTGAATTAATATCAATAGCTTTAAGAACACCCCCAATGTGGAGCAAACTGACAGATTGCACATAAATAAGCCTTACTTCTTTTCAAAGGCTTTGTTTGAAGGCTTGACTGATGCCAGGTTCTGGAACTCAACGTTCTCTCCAGCTAAGCCGTCCTCACCGTAACGCAGCTGCACCACCTGGTTGATGGAATTCCGCACTGTTCCGTCGTACTTCACCATGACTGACTCCATGGATTTGATCAGACGACGCTGGATGTAACCTGAAGACACAACGGTATTAAAATGTAAATATAGAGCAGAGGTATAAGAGTCATTTTAGTTCAAGGGCCACATTCAATCCAATATAATCAAGTGATCATACTAAAAATAGTTACTTCTACAAACTATACTTTGAATAAAAAAATGTGAAAATGATCAGCCTGAAAAAAGTGCAATTTTAACTATTTTAATACAGATCATAGATCGACGTATAGACAAAACATTAGCAACAGGCAGAATACTGTTAAATGCCCTTTTTTCTCTTAAGATATTTCAGGTTATTTATATTTATTCCAGTTATAGAATTTTTTTTTTTTACAAAGCATAGTTTGCAAATATAAAGATTTTAGTTTAGTTTTTTTTTTTAACATCATTAGATCATATTTGTTTCTATGTGGATCCTGAGCTAAAATTATTTTAATACCATTGATTGTTAACATTGGACCCAGCTGCCTGGACTTACCCGTCTCAGCTGTCTTGACAGCTGTGTCGATAAGACCCTCTCTTCCTCCCATGGCGTGGAAGAAAAACTCAGTTGGTGTCAATCCGGCCAGATAAGAGTTCTCCACAAAGCCTCTGCTCTCAGGACCATAGTCATCTTTAATGAAGTGTGGAAGTGTGCGATGTTTGAAGCCAAAAGGGATTCGTTTACCCTCCACGTTCTGCTGCCCCACCACAGCAATAACCTAGAAGACATGACAGAACATTAGACCAGTGTGCTTTTCTCACCTACATTAAACCCATTCTGTTTGATTAATGATACGAGTCGAACCTGTGAGATATTAATTTTTGATCCTTTTGAACCAGCCACCACCATGGATTTGAAGTTATTGTATTCTGACAGGGACTTCTGGGCAGAGGATCCAGTTTTGTCTCGAGCGTCATTGAGGATACGATTCACCTGGTTCTCGAAGGTTTGCCTCAGTGTATTACCAGGTGTCGGCTCCAGCTCATTGTTATGGGCTTTTTCAATGACCTGGCAGATGAAATGCCAAGTTAGAAGAATCCTCCGGTAGAAGCACATTGAAATGAGCAGGTGTGAACTGGGCTACATTAAGACAGCAGGTCTTAATGCACAATTCTGACTTTTTTGGCAAAATCCAATTTTTTGTGTGTTCATTCATATCACACATTAAATGCGACTTATCAGTCTTGAGTGTGAATGGAATGCAACCTTGAAGTACGCATTTTACCAGACATGTCGAAACGAAATATTTGTTTTGTTCAGACTGTCTTTAACAGGTCAAATAGAGGTCAAATGGCAGCAGAAAGTCTGATTTGGGCCACATTTACCTGCGGTTGGAACATAGCCTTAGTCTACCAGCTTATGTATACTTACCTCTATCACATCCTGTTTGGCTTTCTTGATAGTATTCTGAATGTCAAGGTATGTCTTTGCATCAGCAATGGAATCACCAATACCAATGGAATGACCTGAAAACATGAAGCAGGTTGATTTACAAGAAGAAGCATTACGTTAAGCTGTACGTTGAGCTGCTGATCTATCACACTGTGTTGTGGTTAGTTACGCATTTTCTTACCCTCAATGAGCAGCCAGTTGTTGACCACAGTCTGAATGTTGGAGTAGAACAGTCTGGTGATGTCGTGGCCCATCTCCAGGTAGGAGATGTGGACAAGGGACCCAGCTGAGGTTCCCAGGGACTTTTTACACAAGATACCCATGATCAGCTCACCATTCTCCACTATAACCTACAAAAAAAAGTTGAATTAGGTTAGAAGCAGTATAATCAACTTGCATTAAATGATAAATACATTGCATGCAACTTCTGCCACTAGAGGTTGCTCCATTATAAGGAAATGTAGCTGATAGAAATTAGGCGAGATACTTCACTACTTCTATGCCACTGATCAAACTGATTATATACAGTTGAAAAACATTATTTGGTATATTTTAAGACAAAACTGCCATCAGTGACAAAAATGGCACTCCACATTTTTTTTTTTTACTCTTGTTGTAATATGTCTATTCACATTCTAAAATTGAGTGTTTAAGAATGCAAATGTGGTGAAATAACAAATATTACTATCCATATATTAGCCTGATAAACATTACATTAAATATCCTTGTTATGAATTTCTAAAGAAGACATCACAAGCCAAACAGCATGTTTACTGACATTAGAAACTAATGCGAATGTACATCATGCTTTACATTAGATGAGCCGACATATTTAATGGTGAATTATTAATTAATATTACATTAGCATACACATGTCTGTGTTGCATTGCTTAGTTGCTCTTGTAATGAGCTTAAATGATTGAAAAGTACCAGAAATTAGCTATCTAGTGAATTACTATGCAGTAGAAGGTCATTCAATATTGTTTTGACATAGTTGTTTGAGACAATTTAATATATGTTCCACCTTTGACATAACTCGCTGGAACTCTTGTGTTAGATGTTCGTACCTTGGTGTCTCCAGGTGAGATGTGCTTGTATGGACCACTGTCTTCATCATCAGGGTGGGTGCTGTGTGTACGGATGACGTTAATGTGTCCAGGAATGATGAGGCTGAAGATCTGTTTTCCTGTCCACAATGGACGGGGCTTAAGGATGGCTGGCTGGGGCATTTTCCCATCCCACGTAGAAAGGAACATGAGAAGGTTCATCACTTCACCCTGGTCAAAGATAAGGCAGGATTATGGAAGGTGTCTTAAACTGTACCTCTTTGAAACCTTTTGAAAAACCTCCTTACCCTCTCTAAGAAGACGTCTCTCTTTGTGAATTTGCGCACTGCTGTTAAGGTGTCCTGCACAATTCCCATGACGGGCCTGTTGGACTGAGGGGTGACGATCATACGTGGGACCATGGCCAACTCCTGAATCTCTGCTCTCGTCTCCAGGGATTGAGGCAGGTGGAGGTTCATCTCATCTCCATCAAAGTCAGCATTGTATGGAGTGGTCACACTGGAGAAGGACCAGAGTTGGAAATAACACCAGATTCTCCAAGTATCAACAAATTAGACTGAATATTAAGCCTATTATGACCCGTTTTCTGACTTAAAATGAATTCTGGAAATCAATTCATGTTTATATACATCTGTGAGAACACAAGGAGTATCCATTTGTAGTCAATGACATTTTTAAAAAGCCTTTAATACTAATAAACATAATGGAACCATTTATAAAATGGATAAATGCCTCAATGTGATTATTGGAGATTACATTCAATAAGTGGCACAAGTAACTGAGCTTATAAAACAAATCAGTTAATTTCAGACAATGAGTTCAAGGTTTGTTTTGGTACCTGAGATTGAGCCGAAATGTGGACCATGGCAAAATCCTAACTCTATGCCCCATCATGGACATTTTATGCAGTGTAGGCTGTCGATTAAAGATGACGATGTCTCCGTCACACATGTGTCTTTCCACCTACAGAAAAAGAATAAGTGTTACTTGACAAGTGAAAATATATTCTATATCATCAAAGTCTAAGTTATCCTGGAGCACACGTGCCTTGTAGCCAATCTGCAGGTGAAGGTCACTTGGTTTGGGGTGGAATCGCAGGTCGATTCTGTCTCCATTGTCACGGATGATGTATTTAGCTCCTGGATATTGGCTGTTGCCTCTTCGTACAAGCTCTTGTAATCTGTTAAAAGTGAGCAGGATTAATAACCCAAAAATTAACAAAGTCTACACAAAAGATTTAATCTGCTCTCTTCTCTGCTGTACCTATCAATATTAAAGGGTGTGACGATTTCAGGGAAGGTCATGTTAGCTGCAATAGATCGTGGGACGCCAACTTGGTCGATTTGCAGGTTGGGATCTGGAGTGATGACAGTTCGAGCAGAGAAGTCGACACGCTTCCCCATCAGATTACCTCGAACTCGACCCTCCTTTCCCTTTAAACGCTGCTTTATGGATTTAAGGGGGCGGCCGGACTTTTGCATTGCCTGTGGGAAAAAAAAAAATAACAAGCCAAAAAAAAAAAAAGTTAATATTTGCATTTCATTTTCCGAACAATTTGTATTTAATATTGTCCTTTAAATTTCAGTGAACTGTATAAATACCCGTGGCAGGCCTGGCAATTCATTATCCACCATTGTGGCTACATGAAACTGAAGCAGCTTCACATCCTCAGCAATGACATGAGCTGCAGCTCCACTTTGCTCATTTCTTCTCAACTGGTTGTTGATCTTCACTATGTCAGCCAATTTGTGTGTCAAATCATCCTTTAAAAAAAGTAATGGATTGTAAACATCTTAAAATATGATAATACATGCAGTTAGATAAGACAATGTTCTGTTGTCATTTTACCTGGTTACGAGCAGAGCCCTGCATGACAACAGCAGGCCTGACAGCCAGAGGAGGAACAGGGAGGACAGTTACAATCATCCACTCTGGACGAGCAAACTTGGGATCCATGCCCAAGATTATGTCCTCTTCATCCGAGATGCGTTTGAAGATCTCATGCACACGCTCAGGACTTAGCAGGATTTTCTTCTCCTGGGAATCCTCGTTAACGTGCTTCCACTCAGCATACAGCTCCAAACCGGAACGTCTGATGCGAGGCTGGTAGCGCCCACATCCACCATGACCCTGAAAGTTTAAAAAAATAAGGAAAAAGAAAATTAGGACAAAGTCAAAAACAGAACAAGTGGTGCCAGGCAGAACGAACCCCACCCTCTGCAAACACCTTACGTGACTGTGCCCCTGACCTCTGACCTACATTCACCATATTTTAACGGAATCTACTCTGTACCACCTTGCTCCTTTCCTGAAAATTGGTCTAGTAGTTTTTGTGTAAAGTTGCTGAAAAATGGACAGAAAAACCAAACCAAAAACCCCTGTTTTCGTGGGGCAGGGTTATAATAATTTTACTATTCAGGATTAATACTGTTATTTTTACCTTCTCCTTTGTAAGGTCTTCCTCTGTCTCCTGCTGCTCCATACCAAACTTGTTGTCCATTTCTTCCCCTCCTTCACAGATATTTTTTCCTTTACAGAGCTCGTACACATGTGTCAAACGTTTCCGAGGTTGACCTTTGGACTTGGTCAAGATGTCTTTGATCTTTGGGTTGTTCTACAACAGCAAATTCACCATTAATACAGTCTCTCATGAAAATTATATGCATGCATCATTTGGTTAAGAGCTATTTAGTGCACATGCTTACCGAGTCCACTAACAGCTTGGAGCAAAAGAAGCAGACACATCGCAGAACCTTCATGATCTTCGTTATGAAGCCAACATGGAAAACTGGCTTGGCCAGTTCTATGTGGCCAAAGTGCCCTGGACATTCTGTCATATTGCCTGAGGAAGACATTAAAAAGAAATTTAAGAATAGGATGTCAAATTCTATATAGATTTTGACACCAACTAAAAAGATGAATTGTACCTGCACATGTCTGACATCTCCCACTTCTTTCTATGACTCCTTGTCTTGGGTCCATAAGGCCACCAAGTTTAGGGCGTCCTCCTTCTGTTGTTTCGGGGTATTTAATCCCCCCTTCTGTAACCGACATCCGTTTCTAGAGGGGACGCAACATATATAGATATTACTACAATCACATTTTAATCATTGTTCTGTAATGCTTTCTACGTAATTCAAGCGTAACAAATGCGCCACAATAATCAAAAAATGTTCAATGAAGTTAATTGAACCCCGCCGTAAAATACTATGTACCTTTACAGACACACGTTTATAGTATTGTGTGCTGCATATGGTTAAACGACACAGCTACAAATATTCACTTTCAATCCACCAAGAAAAAATATTGCGCTGTGGACTCAAAGAAAACATACATGTCTGATTTTAGTCATGATACATTTTATTAGTTTATTATATAAACGATACACACCACTGCGAACAAAGCGACTAGTAGCAAACATTATCGAACAGTTTAACTCTCACCAATCGCTGTACTGGTGGGACAACAAATAACATGTAACAAATAAAAAGGGGGTTTAATTCATGTTAAAGTATGGATGGCTTTTAATAATGTTGTGCTTAAAGTTTTTCAAACTTTCAGCATCATGCTAGTTAGCACTAGCCGAACATGGCTAGCTAGGCTAGGCTAACGAGCATTTTGCTTTGTAAACAACCGTGTCAATACCACGTATGGTAAACTACTACATTAATCGAAATAAGGTAAAAGTACTGTGTGATTTCTACGATAATTATTAAGAAATACCCCGGCCCCCCACAAGAAAACCTACAAGCTCATCTGGGCTGATGATGCCGAATTGAACTCTCTTGATCGTGCGCAATGGGCATGCGCTGTCGCCGGAGGGCGGTCCGTGCATCCTGTCTATTCAAAGAGACGCGTCCTTCGTCGGCACGCCGCTTTGTGAGCAGGAACAGCCTTTAAATTGTCACCACGACTCTGGTCAGGCCGCCAACGGTGACCGGAAAGTCTCCGAAGGCGATATCCCTGGGACCTCTGTGGTCGGTTGCCTTTACAGCCGAATATTTTAATGTTTTGGTCCTATGTACGACGGCCACTGACCGTTCCCCTCCCTTTTTCTGATCTATACTCTGGAGCGCTCTGAGCGCTTCTGAGTGTTCAGTGCTCCAACGGTTGGTTATATAGACTGAGCCCCTGCTACGGGGTGACGGACCCGTAAAACCAGGGGCCGACTCTGTGGAAGGTGGGACATGGAACTCTGTAGTAAAATGCTCATTGGCCATTCGAGATAGTGACATGAATAATTAATTTTATTACACGTACAGCCAATGAAAAGGTACGTTTATTACGTTGACCAATGCAGGTTAAAGGCGGGCCTTACTTTAACATGAAGTAATTCTCATTGGTTTAAAAAAACCGTGTAGGCTGCGTTGCCTAAATTTTACATACAGGGTATGAATATTCAATTTCACGCGTCCTTATTGGTGTGTTGTCTCATTAATGTTAAGTAGGAAAAGGGATCGGGCCAATGGGCAGAGTGAATGCAGTCTTTTTAGATTAATTTTAACAAAACCCTCCTACTTTCCGACAATTGCCGATTGCAGCCGATGTGAATTTCTTCCCTCAGAGCAAAAATTAAAAAAATCTCTGTTCTCCCGTTCGTCTCGCTCTGGATCAGCCTGGGCTCTAAGAAAAGAAGCTCAGGGCTGAGGCCTGTTAAGATCCATGATCAAACAGTAAATATTTGTTGAAATACATTATAGATTAATATCGAAGTACTGTAATATGGATTATTTTCCGAGCGTTTTATTATATACGTCGACGTTTTTGTTTTTAAGTCTTTGATTTTTTGGAATCTTTGGGACTTTGCTGTGCGCCTCGGACTGGCCTACAACCGCTCACCGGACAAAGGACCACATTTTCCCTACGCCCTCTAGGAAAATCTCGAGGAAGCCTTAAGTGTTGTTGTAACGCCCGTTAGTCCATTTTTTGTACTTTTTTCATGATTGTGTGTTATTTGTGTAACGTGTTTCTTGTGATATTGCTCAACTGTTATTACAATTGTCATGTTTTATTATAAACAGCAACTTTTTGTGAAGGCCACGTTTCAGAAAGTAGTAGCTAATTGAGCTAAATGGTTTTGGCGGCTGGTAATATAAACTACATACTTCAGCTGTTATTGGCCACTGGTTCGTGGGTTGTAATCTGCAAGAAATGTAAAAAGTAAACCACACTTTCCATATATATAAGCCATATTATCTCGATTTCGTAACCGTATAGCTGGATTTAGCTAGGACGAGTTTGCCGACAACTATGGCATTTCTTCAATGTGGTTTCAGCACAAATCGTATTACTAACGAATTAGATGCAAGCTTTAGCAATATATGATGTTTTTGTTTGTGTAAACGGGTTCGCTTTCGCCCATATCGTCATGTAATGTTCAGCTAATGTAGCAGGAAAATGTCGTGTTAAATATTATATGACAAAACGTCCAGTTGCTTGCTTACTGTGTACTTAAATGATTATTAAATCATTGTTTTAGTCAGTTTAATAGTAAACGTCGATGCGATTATGTGTGCCACGTTCGTTTACTGTGATCGCGGGAGCTGTGTCGTGTTTTACCGCTTCCTATATGTCTTTTAAAAGGCTACTTCAGCTAGCATAGTTGAGGCCATTAGCAGCCAACATGGCGGTGTTTGACGATATGCTTCTTGTTGTAGACAAGAAAGATGGAGTCTGGAATATTCTTGCCAGGCAGTTTTATCAGTCTACAGTGTTGTCATTTGAACACGCTGTCCGTTATGTTAATATATCAAGGCTGATCACGGTAAAGCAATATATATTACATAGTACTGTGCGAGTTGTTGAAACTGCGCGGAAGTTTGCTAGCCGGTATTTAAATTGTCTTGGCTGTTCTTTGGCGTTGGAGACTTGAAGCCATTTTCTTTGACAACTACGTGCTTATTCGTCTGGTTTTGTGGAGGTGCGTCTTTTGTGTAGTTACTAAACTGAAATAACCACCAGTGGCTAATGTAATCATGCTTTTGCAATTGGTACACGTCCTTTTGTCTGGCTATTTGATTACTGAAAGATTATCCTTTAGAGTTAAAGCAGTAATCTTGTCTCAACTGACTAGGAAATGAAATTAGCTTGTTACATAATAGATTTATCCGGTTAGCTCGTGTTACTTTTACCCAAAGGAACAATGGTTAGTTACTTTTGTTAGCTATACAATTGTCCAATAACTGGAGTGTCTTCATGTAAGTCTCACGGAGAGGTAGAAATCCCCACTGTCCTGTTCCAAGTAAGTATTTGGGAAAAGAAACTGAAACACAACAAGTTATACAGTGGTTGAATTAACACAGTATCTCGTCTTAAACTGTATCATAGTGTTTATACCCTGAAATGAATGTAATGTATCAATATTTCACCTCCTTTTACTTGAATAAAGACACTAAATATGTATTCTGGGTTGTGAGATTGGTTTATTTTGGCGGGGTTAATGAGACCATGTTTAGGTTTGACATTGTTTAACTGCTGTAGTGAATAGCTAAGAGTGCCATGGCTGCTACCAGCATGAATATACCTGTTTACCATCTATTTTTGGCAGGTCCAGTTGAGGAAGGTAGTGTTGGAAGCACAAAATCCAGGATATGTACAGCATCTGCACAGTCCCTGTAAAATCAAACCATGTGTGGGATAGTGAAAAGAAAGAAAATAATACATGCCAGGTTTGAAATGCACAGATGACTGTTACAGTAAATCACTTTGTTCACCATGTGCCATGCAATACCATGACTATACAAAGGCTTCATTATTGACCAGATGGCGCCCTCCTCTGGCTCATGCTGAGAATGATGAGCCCCGGGAAACCATTGCACAACCACATTTTCAAAGCGGAAAGAGGTCCCACAATGCTGTGCTCCCTCTGCTGCTGCATGGAGGTCAGTGCATGGAAGCCTGTTGAGTCAGCTCTGTCGTGTGCTATGAATGCAAATGGACCAAATATATTTCAATCCTAATTATGAAAGGAGATATAGAAAAATGTTAGTATGTCTACTACACTGTCTTAGTCGGGTCAATGTGTATTAGAATATTTTTAAATCAAACTAGGGCAAGAAGTAATCAAATTATTTTAATGAAACTAGTAAGTACTCCACTTAGGCCAAAAGTTCTCATTCTAAATTATTGTAAGCAAAACAGATACAGTACTTAATGAATTTAACCTAGTAGTCTGGAAAGAAATGTTTCTGAGTGCAAATAGGAGAAAAATATTTTCAAGAATATACAGTTGCAAAACCTTTCATGCATGTATGAGAAATAACAGTATTCTGGGTAAATGCCTCCTGTTGATGTTTTACTCTTTTATGTGATTTTTCTAATTAATGAGCACTGAGACTAAAAATAAACCAAATGCTTAACTATGGCACCATATTAGTTCACTATGTAGAAGAGTAAAATGTCTTTCCACAGGGTGAAACAACCAAACGTGAACACTGCTACTTTAAATGGACAGCTGAAGGTTTACATTTCTTTGTATTTGACACATAGGCACAAATGTTGTTTTGGACTGTAATGAAATATATTATAATGTATTACTTTTTATGTAGTAATAGTTCATTTATTTTAGGCCTTGATGTGTAGGTATTCTGCATGGATCATTTTTATTCATAAAATGGGGACTGCAGATGAAAATTAGCACTGACCGCTAACTCTGGCATATTTACATGTTTATAGTGAAATAAATGTGTTCATTAATGTCCCACCTAAATAAAGATATAAGTAAATAAAATAAGTAATAGGCAATAGTGTTGTAAATACCTGATGTGCATTCTTTCTTCAGGCGTTTTTTTTGTAAGATTCTATAAACCAAGACTTTCCTCACAAAAATACCCCCCTGACATTAAAATAAATATAAATATGTCTAAAACCTTTTAGTTTAACATAGGTTTAATCTAATAGTGTACTCATAACACTGCAGAAAGATTAAACAAATAAGAAAATAAGAGTTTATGACCTGTAACTACTTTGGATTGTTACTGACATATCCATGTGTGTTAGCCTGTCTTTTCCTGCTGAACACATGTCAGTTTTGAGATCATTTCCACCATGTTATAAACTGTTGGCAGTTGAATAAACAGCATTATATTGTATAAGATCATGTTTGTAATGTCACTGTCAACCACAGAACCACAAATCTCTTTTCATGAGTTGAGAAATACTGACTTGTTTTCAGTTGTGGTATGATGCTTTTTTCAGCTAATATGAAGGCTTTCTTTTTTTTTTATTATTATTTTTGTGTGTGTGTGGTTTTTTTGTGAAGAGTTAATAGTTGAAGTTGAAACTCAACCCATTCAGGAAATACTTTTAAGAGTTTTCCCTGGACAGAAGGGGAATAAAAAACTAAAAGTAACTGAAAACATGACACATTTTTTTTATCAGAGAAGTCGTTGAGCAGAATTGTAAAGTTGGATCAAATGGAAATGCTGAAATTCTGTTAAATTTATATTTTAATACAATACATAAATTGAAGTAATTAGTTAAATTCTCACCCTGTTCATGGTCATTCACAGCTGTTTAGCATTGAAAAAAGCTCATCCTTTAGTCACAGACATGGATTAAAAACAGTTATAGTGTAATAAACTGAGTGTTCTAGTTTTCTTTGGGATTAATGTGATGCCCTTTGGGGTCTTCTGAGTGGCAGCATGTGTTTACCCTCCAGAAGTTTAGTTCCTGGAAGAGGTGAAGAGCTGTGTATCTAGGGGGAGCTGTTGTATGGTGATGTCAGAGCTTGATATTCACTCACATGGGGGCTGGGGGGGAGTGACGCAAAGCAAGACGCTGAGGAGGAAGGGGTGGACACAACACGGCTGAAGGAGCATAATTCTCTGATTCACAAACAAACAGCTCTAATTGTAGTCGGGTGTTTCTTCAACCTGATTAGATGTACTGAGTCACTGCACCCCAAGCATAAAATCCAAAGTGCAATCAGCCAAAAACATAGAATGCACTGGCTGTTTGTGAGCCTCTGTGACTTTTAAGGAAAAACTAAAGTGTCATGTCCCAAACCTACGGTGTTGTTGAATAGAGGTTTGTGTGTGTTGTTGAAGTTTGTGAATGAGATTCAGTGCAAGACGCTGTAAAAAGTTCTAGAAAGAAGCTGAATTTTCACACACACACACACACACACACACACACACACACACACACACACACACACACAAACTACCTAAAAGATAAACACATTTGGGTTAGATTTCTTAAAACCAGACATGGCAAAAGTATGTGCATTCTTTAATCATTTCCATGTACTCCTGAAATGAATAACTGTAGTCCAAGTAGAAGTATTGACTCAGTTTCTCTACTGCAGTAAAAGTCAAAAAGACTGACATGTCCTCAAAGGTATCAAAATAAAAAAGTGAGTCATTTTGACCAGGTTTTTGGATGTAAAAATATGTCAAAACTATTAAACCCTTGTAATGAACTAAAAATCTTCACCAAACGATGAATAATAAAAAACAAGTGTACATTGAACATGGTTTAATGTACAGTTTAGTTTTACTGTTGGTTTTCTGTTCTTACATCTTTTACCTGTTTGTTATATGTAATATGCACTAATGAATTCTCCACAGAATCATATTTTCTGTGTTGTCAAACTAATGTATACTTAAAAAATGTAACTCAGTTATGATGCAAAAGAACAGAAAATTAATAACTTAGATGTATTAAAACGTATGTAAAGACTCGTTTTATCATCTAATGAGTAAAACTACAGATATTAATGTTAAATGGATAGTTCAGTATTTTTCACAGTAATTTGTATGGGATCAGTGTCTTTACTCTGGTGCACCCACAGTGATTTACCCCCAACTGTGCCCTGTGAGTCGAGTTCTGGTCCGGTTTTGATCAAAGCGAAAGTAATCCCAGCAGGTTTCCTGGGGTCAACAAAATACGTGTTTCTTCTCAAAACAATATGTCTTTGAATGAGTGATTTATTTGCATAACAAAACCGTCACAGGAAAAAACTCACACCTTGTAATTGCTTGGAGCTACTTTCTCTCAATAGCCTCAATGCGTGTTATCACTGCTAACAGCTGTGCGCCTGCATGTAGCAGCCGCAAACACTGCCGAACAACTGATGACGGTAGTTTGCTAAGGCGCACAGCTGTTAGCAGTGACAACGAGCATTGATCGCTGTTGAAAGAAACTAGATCCAAGTAATTACGAGGTGTGAGTTTTTGTTCCGTTACGGTTTTGTTATGCAAATAAATCACTCATTCAAACACATTGTTTTGAGAAGAAACATGTTGTATTTTGTTGACCCCAGGAAACTTGTCAGGACTACTTTCACTTTGACCAAAACCAGACCAGAACTCAACTCACAGGACACTGTTGGGTGTAAGTCACTGTGGATGCACCAGAGTAAAGACGCTGATCACATACAAAGTCATGCGAAAAATAGTGAACTATCCCTTTAAAATCTAGAAAGTCAAAGTTGTCAGAAAAATAAATACTAGCATGTTGACCCATGGGGACTTACAGGTACTAGATATGGTAGTTTTTATGCTGGGGGGAGCTGATTTTTGGGAAAGAGTTTATTCTATATTTAATTAGTTGATATTTATTTTTGATAAATTCCACTGATATTTTCAGTTAAGTAATGTCTCAGGTTGCATATCTGTTTCTGCATGTGCAGTTTAATACAATGGCAACATGGCTCTATTGTTTATCTGTTGCTAGGTAACCTACTTCACACCCACTTAACCACTGAGCTAGCTGCTTTTAAATCTTAGTTAAAACATATCTAGGTGAGCATTTGACATGTAGCCTACTTTCCATGTCTCTTTTATGTTTTTGATATGGTTTTATATCTTGCTTTTTATAATTGTTACTTATTTTTTATTGTTTTTATAAAATTTTGGAAAGCACCTTGTGCACCTTTGTGCTGTTGTAAGGTGCTATATAAATAAAATTAGATTGATTGACTTCAATTATATGATTCTGGGCAGAGCAGTGTGATTGAAAGGCTATTGTATCTCAGAATTACAAATATCTCCCAAAATATTGGTCATATCAACTTGCTGTTTTGGCTAGTCTCTTCCTTGACCAAAAATACAAGGGTATTCTAAACTGCAGAAGTCAGTTCTTTCCAGATTTTGTGTGGTGCACAAGACACACGTCCACTTTTCTTTTTATAATATAGATGTGAACAATAATGACATAGTGTACATTGTACTTAGTCATTTAACACCCCTGATTAAGACTAGAATAACAAAATAAACAAACTAGAAAAACAAAATTAAAAAGAAATAACCACAATAGTTACTTAAGATACACCTAATATTGAATTGGAAAGGACAACATGTAGATACACTCTTAAAAAGAACAACCATCTGCCTTTGTTTTAGCTTGACAAAGAGTAAATCCTGGTCAGAATTAGTTGAAATATTTAAATCATACAATGAACATGAGGTTGATATTTCTTCATAAAAACGATGCATGAACAATGTGCTTGACATGGTCAGTTTGTCTTTAAAAAATAATTTTCCTGAACATGTTAATAGGTTTAATAACCCTTTAATCTTCATGAAATAACCCCTTCCAGGGTTCAAGTGAAGTTTATTGCTTTATTTTCTGTTTTATAACAACCGGGCAACCTGACCAGTTACTGTTAATCCACTTCTAGTACACATCCCTGACATGAACAGTGTGTGGTAGGATATATTTAAGTCGAGCACCAAGAAGTTGTTTTGTAATAAAAGCGAGTGACGCAGGGTTAGAGGTATGCTCTCCTCTGTCTTTCTCTGGGAGTTCATTGGAACAGGCCGGCACATTTCTGTCCACAGTAGAATGTCCTGTTCTCTGGCTGTTTGTTTTGGCTCATGTCAGCTTCTGCCAAGTGTCTTCATCTTTCTTTCATCCTTCCTTTTATCATCCACACACCCTTTCAGTCCGTCCAAATTCTCATCTCTTTTTATTCAGAATTCCTTTTAGGCCGCTCATTTAGAGAAAATCAGTTAACACAAGCAGGAATATTGAGTCAGCCGAACTAATTGACCAGGAGGATATGCCACAATTTTATTTATTTATTTTTATTTTTTTTTGAAGGTGATGTACGTTTTGTTAAGGTTCTTTCAGCCCCTTCCTGGAACTATCTGGGTGCTAAATTAATTGCTCTTGATCCCACCTCGCGTTGCAATCGGCTTAGTGTTAATCTGGGGTTCTCACAGTGCAGCCAAGTCTGGCCTGGACAGTGCTGCCTCGCTGAGCCGCCCACGGCTCACTTATCCAAAGGTCGTGACCCCTGGCACCGTTGTTCTACTCTGTCTTTGTCGAACCTCCTATTTTCTTCTCATCAGTTCCCTCTTTCTAACTGTCACACTTTGACAACCAAATTTTATATTCATTCATTGTGAATAAACTTGGCCTTCCTTGTTTCCTGCAGTCACAGAGCTTTGTCTCGGAATCATCTGAACCTTCTTCTAAATCGACAGGTTTTGTTCTTATCTTATTGATGTTTTTGTCTGGTGTGTTAAGCCCATAGAGCACCTGTTCCGCTGTCGATTTTCTCTTAGTTTGGTCTTTAAATGGGGTTTTTAGATTGTTCCCTAGTTTACTCACTTTTTGCAGGGGCCTAAACAGTGTTAGATTTTTTTCTTGGTGACATTTTAATTTAGTTTTATTGTTAGTTTGAGTTTTACAGGAATAAATTGTATTTTCATCACATGTTAAAGGCCCCCCCCCCCCCCCGTCTATAAGATAAGGACTCCTTCTGGGGTTTCCTATTACAAAAGCATGTGGCAAATCACTTATCGATTCTTCTGTATGCAAAAATTGTGTAATACAGTGATTGGTTGAATCTTCATTGAAGCAGAAAATGTCAGGATTTTATGGAATATAATATTCAAAGCAATTTTATTCCAGTTTTTTTTTTTACATTATTCTTGAGAATAGTTCCAATTAAAATAAAGATAAAGAGGGGAAAAAAAATCTCAATTTCTGATAAGTTTCATCATTTATTGTTTTTTGTTTTTTTTTAGATTTTCATTAGTTTTAGTGTTTTAGAAAACTTGCTTTTACCACTATTTCCATTTTAAAAGTGTATTGTGTAACGTATAGGATGACAAAAAAGAATGAATATTACCTCAATGTTTTACTCTCCGCATTTATTAAGTTATGTGATGATAAATGATAAATATCTACACATTCCTTATTCTTTCTTTTTTTTTTAAAGGTTCAATATGGGGGGGTCTAACACCTAAAGGGTTAAAGTGATTAAATCCCTTTAAAACAGTGCATAAAAAGAGCTTTATGTTGATCAAAACTTCCCATATTCAGGGTATAGCTGCAGTTCTGAGGTAGTTGTTCATGTTGAGAGGAGGAGTTCTGGGATGACAACACACTGGTGGCAGAAGGAACGAGCATCCTACTTTAACACGATGGAAAATTCACCCTCATTCCAACAGAGGACATCCAGCAACCCTGACTCTTCACTGACCATCCTGATAACAGCATGCAGATTGATTTCTATGTGGAGGGCACAGGTCAGATGAAAATCCTTATGTTTACTGCCTCAATACCTCACAAACTTCAACTGTTATATATATTGTACCTCTAACATCATACACTAGTTTTGGTCTTAATGTTAGTTAACAGTTCCATATATAAAATCTGCATAAGGTTGTGTGTTTATATTCTATTAAGTTTGTATTTGATTCTGTTTTTAGCCACATGTTGAAATTAGTCCATTTCTAAGTTATCAGTGTTTTTGTGTTGTAGAGTTATACTCAACATATGAATCAGTTTACCAGGTGTTGTAATGGATGCTAACATAACTGACTCCCAGCACAAAACCAACTCCAACACAAACTTCACGTAAGTGCATGAGCAAATCTTTTAAAATGGAACACTGAACTCTAATAACCCCGGCCCGTACCACTCAACCTGCCTCTTTTCCACTTTGTTTGCATTTCTGTGTTCAGTTTCTCTGCTGTTCTGGTGTTTTGTGTTTCCCCTGCCACCAAGTCTACAACCATCTGCCTTGCTTCTTTTTTATTTCCCCCCACTTTTTGTACTCTCATCTAAGGTCAGCACACCTACTAGTGATTTATTGTTTTATTTTTAATCAGACTGGCATTGCTGGGAAACATTCGGTATCAAGCTTTTGGTTTGTTTGGTTTTCTCAGCACTCAGTCTTTCCGGGAGGTTCTGACTGAAGTGTCTGTGTGCTATTTAAAGAGGCATGCAGAAAAGCAGTGTTGTTTACAGTGCCCTCAAAATACAGCCTGTCTCGAAACAGGAAGCACCATCGCCCCGAAGCGCAGCAGCAGCACACGGCGTCAGGCAAACATGCAGCCACTTCCTCCTCCTCCTCCTCCTCACGGCTGAACAGCGGCTCCAGCAAAACAACCCTCACGCTTATCAGAAAATTATGCACCCCTCCCCTGCTCTGGCTGCCCTCCTGAATGGCGTACATACACAGCAAGCTTTTCACCCCTCCGCCATGTCCTATCTCACTTTCTCCCATTCTTTTATGCCCACGCTCCCCC
The DNA here is from genome assembly GCA_020466265.1 of Siphamia tubifer. Lineage (NCBI taxonomy): Eukaryota > Metazoa > Chordata > Actinopteri > Kurtiformes > Apogonidae > Siphamia > Siphamia tubifer. The sequence goes on from CM035800.1 coordinate 25,143,935, forward strand.
CAACTGTCTCCCTTTTGCCAGTACAGCATGCCTGAGTAGCTGCCTGGAGATGAAGGAGCTAATTAATTTGATTTAGCCGTTCTCTCTCTGGCAGTGGAAAAACCAGCCGTCCGTCCTCTCCCCCTCACAGCCCCCACCTCCACACCATATCAGGCACCCCTCCCAGATGATTTTCCACCTATCCTTTCCAGTCTCCTTTGGCAGCGTGCACACTCTGAAACCTCTCTTCCTCTTCTCCTTTGCTTTTTCTTCCCTGTTCCACAATTACATTTCTACCCACATTTTATTGCAATCAAAGTGGCTGGAAATTTCACGCATACTTTAACACTTGGGTTCTCTTCTAAATCTTTATTTAGCATGTTATCTCTTGCATGTGCCTTGGGACTGTTTGTGTGACTCAGCAGTGCTTCACTGCTCACACAAACATGCTTGTTATGGCTCAATGCGCCCGTTTCAGTGATCTGAAGTAGGCCTGTCAAACGCCCAGTGTTCAAACTCAACTTCTGTCATTCGATACTCTGCTACATCTGCCCGTTGACTTATATTAAAGTCTAGTATAACTGTCTAGCTTCGGCGATGAGTCAATATTGCCTTTTCATCAGGTGTAAGATACAAAACTCGCTGTGTAAAGGGTGAAGACATCTGCTCCAGATAATGTGTGCATCTTTGTCCTGCAGTGTTGTCTTGCAGGCAGGGGATTCATGCATTGTTGACTCATCTATTGCACCACTGAGAAAGTTAGGAGACCAATCTAAATATCCAGACCTTAACCCTTTGTAATATGATCAAGAGGAATATGGATGAATAATTTAAACATAAACAAGCTTTGTTTGTTTTTCCACTTCAACCAGTTTGTAGGTTTTCTACAAATTAGCCCTCTAAAATGACTATATTCTTAGTTGTAATATGGGACAAATAAAACAGTGTTGACTTCACGCAAACACCAATCAATAGTAAAAATAAGTGTAAAAATACATTCTTTATGTTTCGTGGAGCTATAGGTTGAGATAGTAATCTAAGGGAGTGAATTTTGCTGCAATATGCAAACAACAGAAAAAACATTGTTTCATTCTATGTACAGGGTGTCCCAAAAAATGGACATAATTTCATCAACTCACAGTTTGTTGAAAATTTGGTTGCTCAAAAAAAGTGTAATAATTTGTGTCATTGTGCTTTCAGGAATAGACATGCCATTTACTATGTAGTAATATTACTCAACTGAAAAGGCACACTATGCATTGATGTGCCCAAACTCAGTCAAATGTGAATGTACAACATGAATTTGTTAGAACATTTCATAAACAAGCACCAACAAGAAACCAGATTTGGACATGGTGAAAAAAAAATTCAAAAGGAAGGCTGCTTTGTGTCAGAAAAAAAGGGCTCCACTACCGACTTAATGTGTGTAACACACGCATTAACATTTGTAATAAGTTTGTAATATTATAAAATTATCACACCCCAGAATTTTTCATTTGATATTTGTAGAACATTTTCTGTCTAAAATAAGTCCTATTAAGCATCGTTCCTCCTGTTGTCACTCTAATATGGACATTTCAAATAATGTAAAATAAAAATTGGGGCACCTTGTATATGAACTCAGTAGTAATACAAACTATTGAAGAGTCATATCTCTGAAGGTAGAATATGTAACATTCAGGTACAAAGACTGTGTTGGAGTCTGTTTTGTGTCTGAAAACAGTCATTTTCTGACATTAGCTTATTCCATTTGTATGATAAAAATCAGCTTCCAACATCCTTGATAATAACCTGGACACTGATTTGTATGTACAAAACGTGGGTTATTTCTTCTGTAAAAATTCTTTTCTCCTCCAGTTCTTTTGTTGTGCAGCTTTATGTGGCTCTAGGTGCTGTTATATAGAGGCTGAGTTGGTATTGAACATTTACCAGTCCTCAGCACAAAATTAACTACAATTAAAACTATATGTAAAATCTGGGTTTAAATGTACATTCTCATGGAAGCCAAACATTTTCTGACAAACCACAGTAAGTGCAAGATTTTTTGCAGAAAAATAGAAATCCTGTACAGGCTGTTATCATGGATGGAAGTAACTCAAACTGATGGAGCTTAGAAATAGAGTGGGATGAATATCCACAAACAATACATTTACCAGGGTTCATACGTTTTGAAAAAACCTGGAAAAGTTTTGGAATTTAAAAAATGCAAATTCCAGGCCTAGAAAGGATTTGGAAAAGTAAAAAGACCCAGAAAGTTTATTATTTTCACACAGCATAATAATGTGTGATTAATAATAAACAAAATAGCTTGAATGAGTGAATAAAAAGTTAATTTCACATCGTCTTAACCATAACGTTCTATTCACTCACTTCTTGGGATGTAGCATGCCACATGTGGTGAAGTCGGTATGGACTAAAATCTAGCTGAAACTAAATTGAAATGCCAGTAAAGTGTTGAGTTAACAATGTCTGGCTTCACTGGGACATGTACATAAATGTTAATTTAATCTTGAACCACACATCGTCATTCATTTTATTGTTAAACCTCTGAGGGTAAACTTTAACACAACACTTTAACTTTTTATTCTTATTGTTTAAAGTCAACTTGCATTTGTAGGAGTACATAGTAATGGAAATTTGCCAAAAAGGCATGGAAAAGTATTGGGGAAAGTGTGTATGAACCCTGATTTAGGGAGCAAAACAGGTGCAGAATTCATGTAAACACACAAATTTAACATATTGAATCTTCAGATGTCATTATGAAGAACTCCTGAAAACTGCCATCCTATTTAAAATATATCCTATGTGATTAAAGGTTGTGTATTTGTGCTCAGTTTGTGGTGTTTCTTTTGTGCATTTAGGGTACACGTCTTTACGGCACAGTATGAAGTAGACCTAATTACATGAAGGTGTCACTTCTGCAGTTGAAGTTCTTCACATTAAAACTATGTGGATTTTCTGTTCCATAGCCCTCACATTTATTTTTGTAAACAGCAGAAAAGTATTAGCTAAGAACATGCTCTGGCATGCTCACGGTCCTGCAGAAGCTTCATCAAGTTACAGCTCCTGTAGATAAAGCTGAGGGCTGAAAAACCCACCGGTATGTGTGGCTATGAATGTAAACATTTGCCATGCTTATCTGCACAGAAACGTATGTGCTTCAGTTTCACTTTACCACCTCCCGATTTCTCACATTTCTCTACGCAGACCAAAGAGACAGGAATTGCTGTGCTGTCCTGGTAAAGCTGCTGCTTCCTCTTTAAGAAACCACTGACATTTGAACTCCTCGATGTTGTCTGACTTCCCACTTTGATCGCAGTCCAAGTCAGCTGGAGAGCAGGTTAGTCATCTCTGCTCTGAGATCACCGAGGATGTTTACTGACGCTTGGGCATATTTCAGGAAATATTCACACACATGTATCAGTGTTAAAACAAACTGGATCTGCAAGTGAGAACAAACTCGTAGAACAGACTCATGTACTTATGGGTTGTCTTCTGTGTCAAACTATTTTTTGAGGAAACAAGGCAACCAAATAAGAAACACATTATTTGACTGAAATATACAGTGAACACAGAATCTTTGTTTTAAACTAACTCCTAATGATAGAAGAGCTCATGCCTGACTGTATTTCAAAACATTCTCCTCTATAAGATTACTTATCATTACATAATCACTGCATCTGCCAAGACAGTGATGTGATCTCTTGTCTGCGAGTCTGCAGGATTACACAAAAATTGCTGCTCTAACTTTATATGAACCTTGGTAGAAAGGGTGGGAATGAGATAGTTTTTTTTTAACATGCAAGATCAGAATTCCCCTGAGTCCCAGGCTAGTCTCAGCACTGCACTTACTTCTGCCATAATTCTGCTAAAACTTTAATACCTATACATACAAATACAAATTCTTTTTTGTCAGATCTTTGTTAAATCTTTCCCTTATTGAGCCAAGCCTCTACCAGAAGCATCTCCTGTTCTAAAATGTTAAATACCTGTTGATCCACTAATACAGTACTAGCAATACATGTAAATAATTGGTGTACGTATGGCCCATTTGGACTACTTTGTAGTGACTATAGAAACACAGTCATCTTCTACAACATTGATTAACCAATACAAGCCATGGAGTTTGATAAATGGCAGTGGTTGCAGATGCTTGCTTTATGTTCAATTAATGATATATTTTTCTGTAAAATCACTTTTTCTTAATTTTTCTCTGTTTTTATATAGTAACTTCTGAATTTATTCTGAGGTTTTATGAGCATGTGCATGATCAATTAATTAATCTCCCCCAACATTGGTTGGGAGAGATTATTTTAATCAGTGTGTATGTCCGTCTGTCTGTGTGTGTATCTGCAGAAACATATACTATAACTCAATGAATACTTGAGATCACCATGAAATTACACGGGCATATACATATAGCGAATGTGCATCAGATGCAATGATCCATTTGAGTGAAGGTCAAAGGTCAAGGTCACAATTAACTAAAACGTCAAAATCACATTATTAGTTATAACTCAAGAACGAAGGGTCACAGAATTTTCAGATTGGTGACAAACGATGTGGAATGATGATTTCTACAATTCTCATGATTGGTGTTATCACCTGCGACCAAGACTTTTTGAGATCTCTGGAGGTCAAAGGTAACATGTCGCAAAATTAACTTCTGTAACACTGTTCGTCAAGCATAAACATATTACGCTATAACTTAATCAATACTGGATATATTATCATAATATTACCCACACTGACACATATATACATATAACAAAATTATCAATATTACAAAAGGGCAAAGGTCAAGGTCGCATTTAGCAGAAAGGTCAAAGACACATTATTGGATCTAATTCAAGAACGGTTTGTCGTAGAAACTTGAGGTTGACACATTAAGCATTCTCTGAATACTTATTAAATGTAGGAAAATATATTATTTTCACTGCAAAATGCAAGCAATAATATTACAAGAAAGGGTGAGAAATTACTGAAGGAAGGTTACATTTTATTTTGAAGTCAACACAAAAAATATGGCTCGTAAGTCTTAACAAGAGTAGAAAATAATAATGAATAATTATAATTTTGCACCAAAAACTAATTTTTGATTAAAGCATAGATCATTTTACAATTCATATTTAATACTCCTTAGTGAAATAGACTTCAATGGACCTCTCTTTCTTAAGCGCTCACTGTGGGCTGTTGTCTGCAGTGTTTTGTTACCACTGTGTATAACATACGTCTGCAGCAGAAACAGCACATGGACTTCATCAAAGCAGTTTTCTGTTGCACAACCACGACCTGTAGAGTTTTCAACCACGGCATCAGACCGCTGCACCAGTTATTTGCAGTATATTTGCATTTGTATCATCAAGTGCTTGATGTCCTGTGTATAAAAGTTATTGAAATGGTTATTCTTTGTTACAGTGCATTTGATTGTGCTACAGAAATATATAGACACACACTGAAGCAGAGCAGTATGGCTAAAAATGTCAATGTTAAAAAAAAAAGGTTTTAGCAGCCAGTTTTACTAATTATTGCAATTATTATCTAACAATTTCTTTACCATTTAATATAGAAATCAACCTTCAAAACAGTTATTTTTAGAGAGTACTCAGAGGAACAAACTTCCACAAAGCTAGATAAATTCTCCACAACAATTGTCTCCTGTCACATCCACCCTCACATACATGTTGACATAATTACTAAGCAAGTAACTAAAGTAACAGTTTGTAAAAATGTGTTGAACAAACTGGAATCTCTGCACAAAATACGTACCGATATATTTTGATGTTTAGGGATACTCATTAACCTTTGAGTTTTAAAGGTCAAACATTTTATTATTTTAGATCTTCTAATCAGATCAGATGGGTTCTGGATCAAATATTATTTTTTAATTTAATTTCATTACATCTTATCAAATGAGGATTTCAGGATTCTACTGTGAGTAATTCTGTATTTAGCAACTTCCATAAGAAAAAAAAAAATCAGTGGGAGCCAAATGATGGATGCTGAACAGATTCTAGACAACCAGATGATTAAAAAACATAAGATACCATACAATTCATAAGTCAAAGTTAGATTAATATAAGATAAAACAAATGAAAACATTGAAATACTTTGGAGGTATTAAACAATTTAAACAAAAATAAACCCAAAATAAAAATGTATATAATGTTGCATCACATTGGTTACATTGTCACAAGCCCTACATCAGTGAGTTTAGACTACAGCTTTTCTCATCCTGAAAAAACAAAAACAGTTGAATATTCACACTCGTGGTGAACTAATTGCTTAAATTTTCCACTAAGACGGCTTTCTTAGTTCCTCCATTTTTGTGTGTTCAGATGCGTGTGCCGCTTGGTAGCACAGCATGAAAAGCTACAATCACGTTTGGCCAAACATTCATGAATAGGGAAGGCTGGACAACAGGGATGTCTCTGAACACAGAGTTTGTGGACAGCTGCATCCACTGGACAATACTAGTACATGTATATACTGTCCGTTATCACCAAAACATTTCTGTCCGTGTTCTGTCCTCCTTTTCAAGCCTGCTGGCTTCATTTCTTGTATTCCTGTCTTCTGTTACAGCCGTTCATAACTCTGGTCTGTCCCGTTCATGCACACCAACATGCTTTGAAAACGTGGAGGAGTGCATGAGAGAGCGGATCAGGGGGTGTGAAGGGGAGGGGGGGGGGGTGTTCGTCCAACTCCAAGAGCCAGAGAGGTCACAGGAACAACACCCAATCCCAGAGCGGTTCCCATGGAGACAAGTGTGGCAGTGTACAATGAGGGTGAGAGAGAGTGGTGAAAGCAAGGGAGAGAGGGAAAGGGCAGGGGAGGAGGAAGAGGAGGAGGAGGAGGGTGGGTTGTTGGCGTCAAGGTTCAGTTGGTGGGTACAGGGTGAGGGGGGTGGGGGGGTGGGGGGGTGGCGGGTGGGCAGCAGCTCCACTCAAAAGGACAGAGAAAGTATGATGGTGTTGTAGCGTAACAGTGCTAGAACATTCTCCCACCCGACCTCATGTGTCCAGTTCCCTTGTCCCAGTTTGGAGAATCTCTCGGTCTTAGGTCGCAATGTGGCTTCAAGTGGATGGAGTGGAGATATGTGGAATTTCCACTGACCGTGACATGTGTGGCTAGAGGCAGGCGGTGTGATGAGTGTTGCAACGGTTTTGCGTGATGAATCAGAAATGATATGCAGCCACAGGCCTTGACGCTGGTGCAGTAGCGGAGTTGTTTTGATGAGAAAAATGTGGCATTTTAGTCGTACTATAAATCATCACAGGAATATTATCTGCAATAGTATAAATTAGCCAAATCTTGTGGTATTGAATACAAATACTGATTTGAAAATACTTAATTGATATGGTATACGTCATTGAGGGTGGCATTTGAAAGCGCTTTCCAAAGGGCACTAACAATCAAAGTGCATGTTTGTCCTTGCTTTTGACTGTCTGTACAACATATGAATACAAAACTATTTTAATAGTGAAAATTAAAAAAAAAAAATCCAAGATGATATCATCAGATTAGTAACTTGGGATCACGGTGTTTGTACAGTCGAGGATGACACAGGACCAAAAAAAAAAAAAAAACCAAACATAAAATTTTAGATTCATTATTCATTCATTCAAAACAAATTTAAATATAGAAAAGTACACCAAGGGAGGTCACCCCCCCCTCTAAATGATCCAAATGAACACTAGGTTTCACTTTAACCTCCGCGAGTGCCAGTCCACCCCGATTTACTGAATGAAAGACACACATGTGCCCTTCCCTTCACCAAACTTTTATCACTTTTATTGTTCCTTGTGCTAGTATCAACATTTCCTGAAAAAATAATCTAAATTTGTTTATGACTCTTTGAGTTATCTTGCTATGAAACACACACACATGTGCCGCCCCCCACATACCTCCACTGATCACCACAACATTTTTATAATTTCTTCCTTACAACAATATCAACATTTCCTGCAAAATTTCAGCCAAATCCATCCATAACTTTTTGAGTTATGTTGCTAACAGACAGACAGGCAAGTAAACAGGCATAAATGTCAGCAAAAATATAACTGCTGCTCCTTGGCGTAGTAAAAATAGCACACAGTACAGTCTTACATGAGCACAGGAGTTATCAAACTGAAATCAGATCATTTTGATTGATTGTATTCAAAGCTGCTTTCGTTGATTATTGAAATAGTTCATGATTAATTGTTGTCGTTCTAATTTGCAAGATGAAATCATGTTATTTATAATGTTGCCACCATTTGTTATACTAATAGAACCTCTGTTATAGATGAAACCCCCTTTCTTTCTATAACTTGCACTTAAAGAATGCAACATTACCTATTCTAGTCATCAGGGTTAAGATCATTATCAATTTTTGATCGTAGACATTTCTTCCTCTGTGCTATGACTCCCTGTTGCAAGGTCTCAATGGTGTAGACACCTGAGTTTGGTGTCATTGTTTTGCAAAGCACAACTGCCAGAAAAAGAGGCAGGCCTTGACAAAAGGAATGTCTAAACACAGAGGCAAATGATTCCAGTGCATGTGGCAACCTGGAAGCAGTTCTCATCCAGAACCAGTGTAAAAATTCCATTCCACAGTTTTCACAGTTTTGTGCCAAGTGAAAAATTTGTCATAGGCTACTTTTTAATATTTGCATTTACTAACCCTTTTCTACCAATATGCCATCATGGCCAGCTATCCCTCAACTTGAGGCAGATGATTATCAATCGTTTGGAGCTTTTCGACCAGAATTAAATGATTTAGAATATGGAATGTTGGTTCCCAGTTGGAACCAAAAGGATATGGTTTCTCTTGAAAAGATAATTGAATCATGATTAGATTATGATTGATGATTTAGATTAGAGTGTTGTCCACTCAAGATGCACTTGACAGTGTTTTTTTTTACTCAAAACCAGAGGACCATTTGTTATACTAATAGAACCTCCGTTATAGATGAAACCCCCAAATTGTACTAAGGTTCCAAGAAATCTGAATAGAACCGACTCAAAAGCAAGGAACTGAATCTATAAATAACTTTTACAGAGTTGAAAGTAGTTGAAAGAACTTCAAAAGCTGCCTCCCTGGCCTTCATGCATCTAACACAATTTGAGGGCCTGATATAGACATCCTACTCTTGCAGAGGCATTATGGGAAACACTAGATCAAAGATACATCCAACTGAAACCAAAGGCCTGGTATGGAGGCCCTACTGTGAGCAAACACCCTGAGGCATTATGGGAAAAAACCAGATCAAGCACACTTGGGTCTCAAGCCACCGAGGGCCTGAAACTAGGAAATCTCAGCCTCTGTCAGCTCGATTTGAACCATTCTTTTTTTAATATGTGACTTGCGAGGCCGCTGAAGTTTCCCGAAGGGTGCCACTTGATCGCAGCAGTACCTCTTTAATACAGTCATCTACTACCCACACCGCGACCTCAACTTCACTTGTTCCACAGAGTGCTTCCATCCGCCATTTGACTCCCGGCAGTTTGTCCTCTCCACTCTTGTCTCACCGTCTCTTCCCTCGCCCTCCCCCTTGCCAGTCTGCCCATCCTGTCTGTCTCACTGTCTGCCTGTCCATACTCGTGCCCAGGGTCTTGCGAGTTGGCGTTGTTCCTGTTTGTTTTCAGCCATTTTGGGGACTTGCAGCTCTCGTAACAAACTGCTTAAATGGCGTCCTCTTGCTTGCTTGCTTGCTCTCCCACTCTGTCTCCCTCCCTCTCCCTATCGCTGGGCTTTGTGTATATAAAGTAGTGTGTGTGTGCATGCAGGGAGAGAACGAGAGAGAGGGAACAACACTTCCAAATAAAAGGAAGATTGGATTCAGTAGTGGAGGTGGTGGTGGGATGGGGTGGGGTGGTGGTGGGGTGAGTGAGTGTGTGTCTGTGTGTGTGTGTGTGTGTGTGTGTGTGTGTGTGTGTGTGTGGGGGGGGGGGGGGGTTGCAGAGGAGGAAGGAGGCAAAAGGGGTGGGTGGGTGTGGGTGGCTTGGGGGGATTCACTTGCTGGAAAAAAAGAGCAAAAACAGTCAGAATCGTGTGTCAGAGGCAAAAACTGGAGTGAGAGAGAGTGAGAGCGAGCAAGAAAGGGGGAGTGAGTGTGAGAGAGCAGGCAAGTTGGAGTGTGAGAATCGCTCCTGCCCTCTGTCTTCACACACTGCTGCCTGTATGTGTGTCTGTGTGCGTCTGTGTGCACCGCCTCTCCCTCCTGCACTCGCCCGCTCTCTCTCTCCCTCTCTCTCTGCCTCACATACTCAGATCGACCGAGGGGGAGAGAGAGAGAGAGAGAGAGAGAGAGAGAGAGGGAGTGTGAGGGGAGAGAACACATCGCAGCAGAGATGCAGCAGGAGGTTTTCAGAGGTACGTTCTCTTGTATGCTTGCCTTCCTGAGAGACAGACAGAGAATAAGAGGAGGAGAGAGGGCTGAATTCTGTTGTTTTCCTGCTTGTTTTTTTTTTTTCTTGCTTCACTCCGCTGCTGCTGTGGCGTTGTGTTTGCTCCGCTTGTGAAGAGGAGGGAAAGGGTTTTGTATTTTGCCGTGTGTGTATGTGTATGTGTGTGTGTGTATTGGCGGGTGTGCGTATGTATGCAGCGCGTGTTCGTGGAATGTATTTATGTGTGCCGGAGCTGTCCATGAACGTGTGCGTGTGCATGTGCGTGTGTGTGTGTGCCAATAACAGGCCTCGTCTCCCTCATCCTCCCCTCTGTCGCTGGCGCACCACGCAGTTCTTTTTCAAGAGCGATGACTCGTTGTGAGATTGTGATAAAACTTTTAATTTATCGATGCCTCTCGTCTCTCTGTGAATCACGGCAAACAGGGGGCAGCTGGCACACAAACTGAACAGACGTTAAACCAGGGGTAGGCTTTGTTGTAGTGGGCTTAACGTTGTGGGCCAGCTTCCTACCCCTGCCCATCAACTTATGAACAGCATCCAGCAGGTCACTCAAGACCCGTTCTAGAGTTAGGGCTGTATTTGAACCATGTTTGATCTGATGGAGTTTACTTTTAGCCAAATGCTAAACACACAAACTACAAGATGTTCCCTATAATACGTGTATTTTCTGTGATGAACTTAACCCTAAAACCAGATTAAACTTTGATGAAAGGGTGGATAAAATAAGGATTTCTACGGGACAGCCTCTACATCTCTAATTCACCCAGTTCCGGCTCTTCTTTCAGGTTTGGGCCTCCCAGTGTTGTCCTCCATTTTACCAGCATGTTTTTTCGTTGGAGGTTGTCTGTCGTACAGCGGCAGGCAGAGGGCATATTGATGTCACCAACCCTGTTGTTGCTTTACTTTTTTCTTTCCAAAACAACAGAGCATCTGCTGCCAACTACTCCATAGTCCTGGTTTCCATGGATGCCAAGCCAAGCCCCTCTGTGCTCAAAGTATGGAAAATAGAATTTACAGTGCCAAAGAGGTCATAGGTCAGACAATAGGAAGTTTAGTTTTTTTGCTTCTCTGGTGTCATACAGATGACATGAAAGCAGATATGCGTTTTCTTAATGTGTTTTGGAAAATCTCTCTTCTTTTTAGCTTTTTGCCCTATAGACACCGCAGGTTTTGCTTTTCTTTTCTTTTCTTTTTTTTTTTTAACGCTACAAACTTAAAAGAATGATGTTGTACCACAGTATTTGCTCACAGGAAACTGTTGCAGCACTTCATTTAATTTTATTCACGCCATCATCTTGATACTTTCAGTACAGAGCGACCACTTTGCTAATACTTTTGGTTGTCTTAAAGTGAAAACTCCAATGGGACTTTCACACTCTGTTCTTCAGGGACTGCGCATGAAATTGAAAATCATTTTGGGGAAATTACCTCAAAAAGGTCACCAGTGTTGTGTTACCGCTCTCCTTGGGTACTTTTTTTGGTCTCACTGTTTCTTAATGTGTCCCATGATTCTGTTGCAGCGAGCAGAATTATGGGAATTACGTGCTGGGCTGAGAGCTAACAGAGCGTGGAGAGTATGGCGTTTTAGACATGGCAGGTTCGCTGGTGCATGGAGCGGCATGCGAAAACACCACGATACGACAGTTTACACGTGGGGAGGGGGTAGAGGAGGGGGTCTCACAGGCAGTCATGCTGAGGGGGATCTGAAAGACAAGGAAACCATGAAATGTGAACATGGGATAGATGTGTTTGAAGTTACCCCTACCTCCCCTGTTCATCCTACCACAACCACCAGTACTACCTCAGCTAAAACCACTCCCAGACCCACCGACTTCCCCTCCCTGCCTCCCCTTATCCATCTGGCTGGCTCTGCCATGCTCTCCTGGCCAGGGGGGTTGTGGAGTATTCAGCTGCTTTTTCTTGCTAACGATGCCCCACTACCTCCATCCCACCCACACACAAATACACCCTCCTCCTCTTCACAGACCAACTGCTGCCGCGATGGCCGGGCCCCTCTGGCTGCCCCTTACTAGGGAAAAAGCCCAACCAACACCTTCCTCTTCCTAACATGCACCACGCTGCTGGCTCATCAGCTGGACCACCATGGTCCCGTGCATTCAGCCCTGCAAACACTCCCCCTCACCTTTGAAACGCAAACATTTGCACAATGACGAGATATCACCACTAAATATATTGGTCACTATAAAATTATTTAAAAAGCTTACAAATAAATAAATGGCGAAGGCATGATATTGGATGACATTCCCTAAGAGGAAACTAAAGCTATAATATGCAAAATTTCCATTTAAAAATATCTAAAAACAGCTCATCTTATATGATATAATTCATTGACTTGTGTACTTACATCACATCAGATGTTCAAATTCAAAGACATTAATCATTTTATTTAGTCTAAAGGCCCAATTCATCAATGCTGTCATAACCCTGACTAATAAGTGGTACTTGTGAGTATTTGATTAAAGTCACATGAGACAATTATACATCACTTTAATACGTGATCTTGTCTGTAAACATAGTTTGAGTAATGATAAACAGATTTTTATCAGGATTGGTGGTGAAAACAACAATTGTCATGGTCCCTTGCTATTTCATGACATTGTCTACTACAACGCTGTTTTTGTTATTTTGATTGAGAGCCCCCTAGCGGGAGAGATTACATACTGTGAATCTAAACAGACATAAATTCATAAAGGTTTTTAAATTACTACCTCAAGTTAGGTCAGTGGAAAGTTCAGATCAGACGTTGCTGGCTCTTGCCGACACTGATTCAGTACAATGTGATATATTGCTTTTTTAATCTAGTGTCATAGTATAAGCACACAAACATACACATAAGGTTTGTATTAAAACATTGTTATTTTTGCAATATGAGCAATGTCATCAAACTTTTCTTTTATCAGTAAAAAAAAAAAAAATCTGTTGTGTTTTTAAGCATTGATCCAGCATCACAAAACAGTACTATGACACTCAAAAATATCAAGATTTTCTCACACCTCTTGTAAACGCAACAGTACACACAACTAATATAAAATAAGATCCAAGTTTTAATGTACAGTAATTATTTAGTTTAGAATGTACTTAAACGATAGACAACTTCATCCTAAAAGTTTTGCCAACATTTGCATGATAAGTTTTGGACTGGCCTTGGGGGTTTTCTGTGATGATATAAAATAAGCATGCTTACTGAATCCTAATTGTTATTTGTCTGTCAGCACAAGCACCAGTTTCAGTGTGGAATAAACAGATTGCTCAACGGCTGGTTCAAGGCCTCGAGCTGGAGCACCAGCCAAACTCCTCTGCTGTCCTGCCGTATGTTATGCAAGGCAACTTTATCTACAATATGTCCAGTGACTGATTGGCTACTAAGTTTTATATAGTTACTAATATTTTCCAAGGTCTTTAAGTCATCAGTGTTTTTAAGATGTTAATGGCAAAGTATTATTTGTGTTTTTAATTGATTTTAAAATTTAACCTCCTAGCATGTTGGATTATAGAACCAGTTAAAACTGCTTTAAAGGTTGCAAAAGCTAAACAGAGATCACTGATGGAGATGAAAGATTTAATAGGGTTTACTTGGGTTCTTGCAAAGTCTCAAAGCTAAAATGTATTAAAGTGTCTTAAGAAGGTCTTAAAAATTTATTTGAATTAATGCTTGCTAGTAGCCTGCTTCATTGGAAATCAGAAAAACACAAGTGGTGCCAGGCACAACAAACTCCGCCCCTCGCACATATTGTAGTTTACTTTGGTATTGATCCAGCTGGTGTCTATGTGTGTACTGGTGTCAGTATAGACATAGGCATGATAGACACATTTCAGCTATTATAAGTAAATGAGAGGAAAAAAACATTTAAAAAAAAAAAAAAGTGGAACTTTGACCTACTTTTCCAAAAATGTAATCACATCTATTCTGGATCACTGGCAATCTATAAACCCAATTTGGAATGAATTCAAGCAAGAGTGTTGCTGCTAAAGTCTTAACAAACAAAGAAAGAAACTAAACCAAAAACAGTACCCCTTGCCTCTCCTTTTGGGGGGGTGGGGTAAAACAGCCACAGAAAAAAGCCACCAGCAATGCATGCCATCACGCATTGCTCTGTGTTCACATCAGGAGCATCACCAAAGTCTGGCCTGGGGCTGACACACTAAACACTAACAACTAGGCCTGAAATTGCATCCATAATGATCTTAAAAGGGTCTTTAAAAGTCTCACATTTAACTTGTTGAAACTTGAAGAAACCCTGTTTAACAGTGACTGAGTTCCCAGACTCAAAAGCAGACTGTTTACTTTTGCCTCACTTTTGTCATTTGATATGAAGTACAAATTGAATCAAAGCACGAAGTATGCCAGTTTAGCTTCTGCCTGCTGTTGTATGAAAGCCAAATGCGTTTGGTGCATTGTGTTTTTCTGTTTACGTTAGTCTAGTTTGTAATTAGTCGTGCACTAGCTGAGCACCTGTTCGTGCTGTGCAGTCGTGCTTTTCCACAGGCGTAAATAGATGAACGCTTCTTAGGCGGACCAACATGTTTGTTTGCAGAGAACATCCTGTTACAGAGAGGTGTGGGAACAAGGCTGCTGTTTATTTTGATTTTGCTTTAGGGTCTTTACCACATTCATGGTCAGATTTGTGTGTATGACTCTGAGTTACAGGCAGTGATGTACTATAAGTGTTAATGTGCATCTATACAACAGCAGAAATCATTCTCAGCCATACATTATATACCCCAGGGGCACACTTTACAGTCGCTACAGGGGAGATGTGCATATGAAATTATTACACGTGTAAAATTAACATATTCTGGTTTCACGCTGTCCCATAGGAAATCAACAATAACCAGTAAGTTGTTCACGAGTTGGCGAAAAACCCTTTTGCAGTGAAAACAAGTTGACCAAGTTAGCTTGCTAGCAAGAAAGATGAGATGGCAAATTTAAATCCATTCTATTTGTTCATTTCATTTTCATGCATTTGTTTCGAGCAGAAGAAAAAGTTACAATTTTCTGTGTACATGAACTAATTGCAGAGCAACTATATTAAGAAATAGAGGTGATCAAGAGAATATAGCATTTGCTATGTACACTTGTAATAACAACATAAATTCAATATGTATTGCTTGGAAAAAGAATAGGAAGAAGAAAACTTATTAATTTCCTTATTAAATCCACCTGTCATTTATACAAGATAACACATTATCAATGTAAAATTTAACCATAAAAAACAAAACCCCAAAAAACATGTTTGTTAGGGTAAAATCCTACAGCCTGATTCTGACAATTAGCCTGGTTCTATGGTGGGAGATGGGTCCCCGGGCACTGCCCATGGCTGCCCACTGCTCCTTACAGGTTGTCCCAATGTCATCAAGGGTAGATTAAATACAGAGGACAAATTTCATTGTACAGTGTATAATGACAAATAAAGTACCTTTACCTGTTTAAATTCAAATAAGCTTGAAATAAAATTGTTTCAAGAGTTTAGATAACGTAATAAAATATGTAAAAGTTATGTGCAATTTTTCATATAGCAAGTTGAATAACAGATGCATGCAAAGAAGGGGTCAATGAAGGCATTGTTTAAAACAATGTTATAATTCAAAGGGTGTTAAAGAGGACAGGCCAAGTGCAATTAACAGTCTATAGCATTAAACTAAATAAACAACAAATGGATTTCAGTCAATGGTTCTTTTAAGGAAGTTAAAGTAACAGATAATAAAGGGTGATTTTAATGAGTACTTGAAAGTTAAGATGCATAAAATAACTAAATGTCTTCCATATAACACACTGTTGATTATTAAGAAAGCATAATTTTGTTAGCTAGCCTTAATGTAATGTAATGTAAACTGTTTAATACCAAACTAACAGCAACAGATTAATGCTAAATAAGTAGCAAAATGTAAGGCAAATTGTTGGTAAGCAATTAAAAGTTACTTTGCAGGAAAATATTATATTAATAGGCACTTTAACATAAGTGTTATGACTTAAGCTTCTAGTCAATATGAAAGCAGAATTTTCCAGGTCAGTGACAGTCTTCTTGCACTTTTCTAACTGTGCTCTGAAGGTGCAGACCAGATACAAATGTTTGGAAACACAGCTCTACACAAATAGGAAAAGTGTGAAAGTGTTTTTCATAGTGTCCTGTATATCAGCAGACGTTTCTGTGTATGAATCCAGCACATTTAAAGTGCGTTTAAAGCTGCCTGTCACATTTAGAGAGTGTGTCATGCAGGCTGTGCTTGTGCAGCCGCTGTGTGCGTCATGGCGAGATAAAGCAAAACAGTAAGGGGTGTCATACGCATTTTCCTGTCCGCGGCGCAAGCATCAGATGAGATGGTGAAATTTTTAGCCTTAGCGCTGTCTCTCAGTGTGTCCGCCCACTTGTAGCAGACTGGCGCTTGCCATAAGGGATTTCCTGCACATCTATCGCTCAGTAAATGTGAGTGACGGTGAAGGCCTGTTTCAGTACACAGCAGCAAAACAGTGCAGACCCAGTGAGACAGCACTGTGCATCATTGTTTTTAACCATAGACAAATATACATGTTTTGGCTGCACTAATAAATCATTATTAAATACTTCACTTCCATCGTTCCACTTCTTTCCACGTATATCTTTGGTTTCAGTGTTGCACTCAGATTCACCTTTTGGTTTTGAATGTCATTTACAAGTAAAACTATCTTGTTTCTGCCTGCTGTCTTGGCTCTGGCATGCATTTACTGTGCTGTGTACACATGCATGTTTGCTATAGCGCGAATATATGTGTGTGTTTATGTACTGGGTGTTTTCTTAGGCTCCTATCTGTCTGACAGTGGAGTGTGTCTGTGTGTTGCTGTGCCCCCCCCCATCTCTCTTCCTCTCTTCTTTTTCTTCATCTCCTGCTCTCTCTCTAACCCTCACTCTCTTTTTCTCTCCCTTTTTCTATCACCCTTTCACTCTCCCTCATCCTCACCCTCTCTCACTCTTTCTCCCTCCTCTTCCCTCTGCAATAACAGTGCTGACCTAGTTTCTGCCTGTTCAGGGCTGCCTGTGGAATTTTACAGCGGCCTGCCTTCCTGGCTGCCTTGCTGCTTGAAAACGCAGGCAGAAAAGCATGACTGAGGATTTTTCTTCTCATCGCATCATTATGGCCTCATACTGTCTCCTTTTCAGTCTGCAGACACCAACTGCAAAACGGACCTTTTTTAAATAAGTAATAACATCAAATTGCCATCAAATTGCAGCTATCTTATGTACAGAGAAACTGCAGGAGAACTGTCTGCCACCTTGGCAGTCGAATTAGAATAGAAATGAGAATCGTCTGTCGCTCATCTTCTACAGCTTAGCTGAGATTGTACCGGATGCAGAAGGCGGAAAAACACCCTTTTTTATGCACATGCATGCAATCTCCCTCCCTTCTCCTTTTCCCCTCTTTCCTTCCCTCCTGCCTTTGCCTTCATGAATAAATGGTTAGAGTCATGCCTGGCAAATGCTAGCCACTGCCAGGAATGGCTAACAAGGCTCTTGGTCAAATAGCAAAAGAGCAGAACTATTTTTATGTGCATCAGAGCCATGGATCTAAGTCAACACTCTATTTTCAGGGAATCTTGATTAAATCTGAGCGCTTTCCAATTAGGCATAGGGAATGTTGTGTCACAGCCGAGAGAGATGGATCTCTGGAATGTCTTTCTGAAGGCTTGGCTGTGGCACGCTGAAATTTAAACCAGCAATGCCGCAGATTCATTCCTTCCCCCTACCCTCTCCCTCTTTTTCACTCGCCATTCCTGGCTGAGCTGTAAGTGTTCAGCATTGTCAGGACATTCATTTGTCTTTGCCATTTCTCAAACCACCATGCCTCCAACTGCAAAAGCTTTCTGTGTAACTTTAATTTGTGTTAGTGTAAATGTTGATGTTTAACATTAATTTGACACAAATACTAATGTTTTGTCTGATTTGTCTTTCAGATTTTGGGGGCTGGTCATGGTGTCCGGTGAGAAGGTGTGGGACCCCCTCCATGTGGGCCTTATTCAGTCTCATCTGAGTGAACAACACCTTACTGCTGGCCTAAATCCCCTCTGCAACCTCCAACATAGTGCAACTGAGGAAGCCACGTGCCACCCGAGTCAGCAGTTGTCACTTTTGTCTTCCCGGCCGCTGTCATCACTGGCCTTAGACACCCTTCATCCAGTCCAGGTCTTCTCGATAGCACACAAGCCTGTCAATTCTTTGGGCTCAATTGAGATTGAAGAGCCACGCAAACCAGTCTGCTGTCTTGGAGTGGCCTCTCAGCATCAAGAAGAGGAGGAGGAAAGGGCTGAGCAGGTGGAAATGAAGCCTAAAAAGCACGGAGGTCGAGGAGAGGCCGTGATGGAGGACATGCCTGATGGACCTAAAAATGCAAAAATCACCTTAAGCTTCCCACTTAGTGCCGCCCCCATTCCAACCTCTCTGACTTCTCCAAACCACTGCCGTAGCTCCTCTCCTTCTCCCCACCGACGGCGGTTGTCCTCCAAAAGCTCAGATGAGGGGGCACTGTGGAAATTGGACGCTACAACGGATGTAAAGCACAGACCTTTTAAGCCTCCGAGGCACGACAACTCTCCATCCTCCTCACCCTCCTCTTCGTCATCTCCCATGACTGTGCATTCACTTGTCAGAAAGGACATAAAATCCCCACCTCCTCTGAAGTGCTCTAAACTCAACGCAGACACTCCATTTCACAGATCGCCCCCAAGGTCCTCCAGTGGGTCTTTAGGGGGTGGTTATGGTGGGGATGGATGGGAGGAGAGGCACAAGGTGGCCAATGGTACAGCCTCGCCTTCTCAGACAGCTCAGATTCTCTTCAGCTTGGGCACTTCAGCTTATCAGAGAGGTGGGGATTCAGAGAGGAAAGAAAAAATAACAGGAAGACCAGCTGGCAAAGTTGGAAGCCCTCATGGACCAAGCCTTCATCCACCCCCTCTCCACCTCCCTCCCCCATTACCACCACCTCCTCCTCCCCCTTCTGAGGGTCTTACCGCTCCACCCCACTCATCCTCCTATTCCCCCACCGATAGCCTAAAGCCTGAGCTCATATGCGGGGTGTGCCATCGCCTCTTCAGCTCAGCCTCTTCCCTAACAGTCCATATGCGGCTGCACCGTGGCAGCCGCGCCCTCAGCTGCCGCTATTGTGGCAAAGTCTTCATCCACAGCAAGAGACTGCAATCCCATGAGGCCTCCTGCAGGGTGCCAGACCTACCCTCCAGTAGCCTGGGCCCTCCTTCTCTCACTGTGCAGCCAAAGGAGGAGCCGCTGGAGGAGGGTGAGGTGAGAGTGGAGGGGGGAGTGATTGTAGGCGAAGCAGACATCACTAAGGCGCGGTCAGGGAAGAAAGCACGGAGCCTCCTGGCACGCATCCAGAGTGATGATGCAGCAGCCACAGAGCTACTGGCGGGTGATGAGAACCATTTTGTAAAGGTGGTAGATGGCAATGTCATTTACTTCTGCTCTGTGTGCGAACGCTCCTACATGACCCTATCGAGCCTCAAACGTCACTCTAATGTGCACTCCTGGCGCCGCAAATATCCGTGCCATTATTGTGACAAGGTCTTCGCCCTAGCTGAGTACCGCACGAAGCATGAGGTGTGGCACACAGGAGAGAGGCGCTACCAGTGCATCTTCTGCTGGGACGCCTTTGCCACCTACTACAATCTCAAAACACACCAGAAAACCATTCATGGAATTAATCCCAGCCTCATCTCCAGTGAAAAGACAGCTAATGGGGGCTACAAACAGAAGGCTAATGCCCTCAAACTTTACCGCCTACTCCCTATGCGCTCCCAAAAGAGACCCTACAAGACGTATAGTGACAGTGTACAAAATGGACTGCTTCTGCCACCCACTGAAACATCTCCCCTCTCTATACCTGGTTTGGGCTGTGCTTTGGGACCTGAAGATGTACAAACTATCATTAGCGGGACCCACCCACAAAGTGTAAAGCCTGACCCAGATGCTTTCTCCGATGGCTTCCCTGTTTCAGTGGCTGCTGAGGAAAGGGAGCTTTCTGTGCTAACACCACTCCCCCAACCTGATATGCCGAAAGTTAAAAAACATGAGAATGACGTAGTAGACTTGGATCAGGGCAGAGCAAGTGGTAGCTTCAAAATGTCTAGTAGCAGCAAAACCAAAACTTCCAAGACTGGTAGAGGCACAGACACTAGTATGCCTTCTGTGATAACATATGGCCATCCAAAACCTTCTGTCATAGTTCATGGAACAACAGTGTCATCCTCTGTCATTGTGCATAGTAATCAGGTCACATCTGGAAGTGACAAAAACCCAACAAACAGCTTGTCCCCTTCAACCAGCAGCAGTCAGACATCACATAAGGGCAGTCCTAAGTCAATCAAAAAGCAGAGGGATAGTGCAGATAATCACAGAAAGAGGTCCAGAGATAGCTCAGATACAACAGAGGATGGCTCAAGAAGCAGACTGCATTCAGAGACAGGCAGATCATGTCACAAATCACGCAAATCCCACAGCAAGAGTGACATGTCTAACTCAAAGCAGCAGACACCATCTTTAGGGTCACAGGTCAAAGAGGCAGGGCCACTGTGTCAGATTACAGTGCGAATCGGTGAGGAAGCGATAGTAAAGCGCAGCATCTCTGAGACAGATCTTAGAAGAGATAAGAGCCTTTCTCCCCCCAAAACAAAGCGGAGTGAAGCATCATCTGTGCGGGAAAGCAAAGAGCCTCGCCACTCTCACTCCCACCACCATCACCATAAACACCGTGTCCACCATAGAGCCAGCATGGAAGAAGAGGAAGATGATAAGCAGGGAGGAGAATGTGAGGAAGAGGTGAGAGAACAGAGCTGTACACCCCCCGAGGAAGTAAGAGAATACTACTTTCGTCGGGAGGTGCGTGAACAGGACAGTGACCATGACACAGAGGATAATTTGTGGCGGCCTTACTATTCATACAAGCCTAAAAGAAAGGCACAAGCACACCTACAAAGGGTCAAGAACTGGCAGAGAAAGCTAAAGTACAAACGCTCCATCCGGCTGAAGAGGAGGGCAGAGAGACTTAAAAACCGTGTGAATAAAGAGACAGACAAATCACAATATGAAGATGAGGGTGGAAAAACTGAGGAGGGTAAAAAAGTTAAAGCAGACAAGGTGGAGGGGGAAAATAAAAATCACCCCCCTTCCCCTTTAAAGGAAAAGAACATAGAGGCTGAAGAACAGGTTAAAGAGGCCCATCATGAAGCAGCCGCTCCTCATCTGAACTCTCCAAAGCCCCCTCTGTCTACCTCAGTAGCTCCTATGGGAATAAAGAGGAGACCTTGGACTAATGGAAATGCAGCAGAGTGTGGTACATGTGGCCGCTGGTTCTCAAGCCCCAGGAAGAGAGACAAGCACGAGCTGAGCCATCTGCTGGAGTTTGTTTGCCTCTTCTGCAGAGCCACTTTCCCCTCAAGAGAGAAATTGGAAGATCACCAGAGGGCCCAGCATCCCAAGCGCACCGAGGCTCCCGCCGTAACCCCTAAAGTAGCACTTAGTGAACAAACTGAAGGGGCCGGGGTTAAATCTGTTCCAGAAATTGCAAAATACGATGAAGAAAAAACTGGTCAAGTAGTAACGAGTAATTCTAGTCCAACTCGGCTAAGCAGAAGAGCATTATCACGACACACCTGTCTACAGTGTCATAAGGTCTGCAAGACGTCTTCAGCACTAAACCGACACTTAAGGCGTCATGAGTTAAGCAGTTCCCCTGAGAGAGAGAAAGAGGATAAAGACTTGGAGCCAAAAACACAAGATACAGTTATTAACACTGTTAGCAGAGACCTAGAAACCGAAAAAGAACAGGTTCCCAGTGCTCTCTCTGTTTCAGTTATCAGCTACTCATCCCAAGACCCACCCCGTACCGGTGACTGTTTGGCTTTACAGCAGCACGAAAACCATTTCACTCAACAGACAAATGGACATAACATCTCAGCAACATATGACAAAACCGAACTGCCAGAGTTCAAACACCCCGAGAGAGAGCCCAGCCCCCAAATTGCTGACCCCCCATTTGAAACCCCTATTAACCTTACACCCAGCAAACCTGAGTTCACATCAGCCACACCCTCTACTCTCCAGAGTGTACTAGTCATGAACGGGGCTGAATGTCTGGACTATCGTACACCCAGCAAAAAGAACTTAGATAGCCACATCCACAGAATACCCAGTCCTTTACCAACATCTGCCAACGTTTCTCAAAATGTGTCCGTAACGTCACAGACCAGAATAACCACTGCTGCTCCTCCTGTTTCCATGACAACACCTCCCAACTCTGAGGGGGGATTCAAGAAACAGGATGGGGTCATTATGGACAGAGACAGACAGGGTGGGAGTGGTATATTTCTACACGCTGGTTATGAAGAAGGTCCTCTGGTCCATGATCTTCGTGTCCAGTCCCTATCCAGGTGTCCCTCTCCTGATGAAGCACAAGACCTGACCATGTCATCTATTCTGGCCAGAGAGAGGGAGATAGAGAGGCAAAGAGAGCTAGAGAGGCAAAGAGAGAAAGAGAGGGAGCTGGAGAGACAAAGGGAGCAAGAAATAGTAAAAGAAAGAGAAAAAGAACGAGAGAGGGTTCAGCAAATGACTCGAATTGCTCACAGTCCAGATGACCAGATCGCTCTGTTGGTGCCTAAAGAAGAGCCGTTAAGTCCTGTGCCATCACCCCAGCATATCCCCACTCAAACCACTATGAATGGACCCTCCTCACATAGGCACACTCCCAAATCCCCCTGCCGGTCCCCTTCAGCTATTGGACTCATAGCTCAAGCCAAGATCCACTCCAGTTCACAGGGACTGGACCGGTTGCCCCTCCCCAGTGGAGCAGGTGGTACTGGAGATCGTCCCTCCGCCCATGCTCTGCTTCTCCCCAGAGCCCCCCAGCCACCTGAGCCAGACCACCAGGACACTGTTGCTTCCAGAGATGCCCAGCAGGGAGAGACCACCCCAGTGGGTTACCCCACCCAGGATTACCCCCTACCCCTCATCGTGCCGGACAGCTACCGGTCTGGCAAAAAGCAGGACGAAAACCTGCTCATGTCGTCCTATCCCACCGGAGCCCTTCCTTTCAGCCCACTGGGAAAAGTGATGGTCCCTAATGGCGGGGACTTGACAAAGCTGCCGTTCTACCCTGACCCCTACCAGCTGCTCTACGGGCCCCAACTGCTGGCCTACCCCTATAACCTGGCAGCTCTTCCTGTGGCTCTGAACATGATGACACCTGGGGGGGACAAGGTAGAGCCACTGCCTTTCCTCCCTGCCATCTTCAACTACACTGCTGGGCCCTACATGGGCACAGCACCTCACCCGCTGGTGGCCAATCCCAGCCTCTACAGCAATGGCAACAGCAGCAGCAAGAAGCAACGGGACAGCAGCAGCAACAAACCTTAGGACACAGAAGCATTATAAGGAATATATTTCAAAGGGGACAGCCTGGCCTGTTAAGGATGGGAGTGGAAGGGGTGTACTCGGAGTACACTCGCACCGTACCCCTGCCTCTATTTTATCCAGTAGAGATCAGAGCTAGGCACTAAATCAGGAGTAGGTGTGAAGGGGGAGCAGGAGCAAAGAAGAGTGGCTGGTATTATGTCATGCTCCTCTATCTTTACTCCTGCTTGCCTTTCCCTAATGTCTCCTGCCTTTCTGTAGTGTGTCATAGTCCTAGAGCTTGATTAATCTTCCTCTCTCATTATATTATCTATAATATAAGAATACAAACTGCTAACAGGGTGTGTGTTGTGTGAAAAATTAGTTCAGTCTGCTTCCCTTTATAGTCGTCGCATAACAAGGATAAACGTTGTTCTGGGAAGGCTTGTGTGGGCAAGGATAAGCAATGAAATAGAAATCCTTACTCAACACAAGGTGATGGAAAATTAAGCAACACAAACCTTTATGTGCGCTTGTGTGAGCAAATGAGAACGCAGGTGTATCCTTCCGTCAAAACTGTCCATGAAAGTTACACACGAGCATGCACATGTGCGTGGGAAATTCATGCATGTGGAGGTGGGCTTATGCAGGTATTAGTGCATATGAGTGAAAGTGTGTGTGTGTGTGTGTTTGGCATATGTGCATGAATGGCTTTATCATTCCGTGTGATTCCGAGATGCACACAAAATTCCTACTTTAGTTGGAATAGCTACTGTAGGTCAGTGTGCAGAAGTGCATTTAGAAGTGATTCCTCATATCAAAATGTGTGAGGAGTGGATGTTGTGGTGGGTTGCGAGTTTATGACAATGACAGATCATCTGAGGTTAGTGTGTTTTGACTAAACTGGCGACTCCAACTAAACTGGTGGCCAGATGACACTGTACGATCTGTATAGCATTCACCATAGTTTATACCTTATGTGCACAAAATAGAAAAGTAGTGGTCACTTAAAGGGGACACTTGTAGCTGCTTTGGATATGTAGCTGGCCACTGGGTAAGAATTAAAGGCTGGTAGACCATTGCACTTCCTTTTTTTTCATCTCATTTCCTTCACGTTAAAGAAAAAAAAAAGAACTGAATATAAAACCTGTCAGCCTTCATCTTGTGAGTAGCTTTTTCCTCTTTGTTGGAAGAGGAAACAGTTCCATTTCCGAGGCCAGGAAGAAGAGACTAAGGAAGGAAAATAGAAACATGGATTCAGGGTATTGAGTTATTTCTGGGTTGGAAAAGAAATATAGCATGGGCACAAAACTGTAGGACTCTTTAGTCGGAACCCCCTGCAGAAAAGACCCCCCCCACACACACACACTCACACTGAGGGGAGATTGGATATGGTCTGAACTATTTCCCTTCCTGCCCAGTGTCCTTCACTAAGTGGTAGGACAAGGCTGAGCTCAGCAGCCAAAGTGGTGGCCGAAAACTCCCCAGTTGCCCTCCTGGGGCTGTTTTGTTTGTTTGTTTGTTTCGTGTAAGGTTCTGTTTGTTCTGTTAATATATGTTATTGTTTATGTTGTTTAGCCCTCTTACCAGATGAAAGTGGCTTCAGAGAAAAGGGGAGTAAACTTAAAAATATGAATGTAAATTTAGTCATGAGGTTAATGAAGTACAGCTGCATTAATGGTAGAGTTGGTTTCAGTTCCTTTTTGTTTCTTTATGACACAAATAACCTGTTAAAGAACCGTATAACGTCTGGTATGCATATATACAGTAGTCCTAGGAACATGTCAGTAAAACTTGGGTTCTCTATCCACAAAGCATGAGCAACACTTGCTTCCTAACCGTTTATATCTTCAGCAAATCTGGCATTGTGCGCAAAGCTTTCATTTCCTTTCATATTTTTCAGGTCTTTTTACCTTCCATATCTCAGTTTATATTTTTATCCATTATACAAAAATAATTCGGGGAAAACAAAAAAAAAAAGAGAAAAAAAAAACCACATTTATGTCTCACCGTCACTATATACGAGCTGTTGAATTCTCCCTCCTCTTTAAGGCACACACATGCACCCCGCCTCCTCCGAACGAAGTCCATGTGAGCGTGCATGTGTGTGTGACGGTGTAAAAACAAAGCGTGACCAACTGCAAGGGCGCACAAGCATCCCCTTGGGTGTGGTTACAAGCCTTTTGCGTGTGTGTGCGTACATGAGAGTGTGACTGTGAATACGAAAACCAAAATAAATCTGCCTAAGCAGCATATCCCTCAACAGTATACGGTCCACCTGTTTTTTTTGTTGGGTTTTTTTACTTTCATTTTTGGTTTTTGCCTTTCTGTGGGTTAGTTTCAATGTAAAAAGCCTTGCTGTCTCCAATACGATATCTTAAGCCATTCCTGTAGATGGACATGTTTGTGTTTTTTGGACCATTTCTTATGCCATCACAGTTATCATACAGACCAAAAGCATGCAAATTGACGTCTTGTAGTGACTGGACTGAAATCTGGTGGTAATATTCAAATATTTACTGTATGTTTTAGTTAAAATGAATGTGCCTCTGCTTTGATATTTAATAATTATCTATAGTACAAAGTGGATCTGCCAGATTTCAACTGTTAAGGTGCCTTGTTATGGCATAAGAAATTTGATTCGTACATTGAGTGAAACCTGACAATATGATTTTGGAGATAGAATTCATGGCTTTGCTATGAAGCTGTTCATAGATGTAGGGGTGTGGCTAAACTGTTTTGGTATCGTGTACATGTCTAGGGTAAAACTGTGCCATATAGAGCCCAGAAAATATGTTAATGTTATTTTTAAAAGATGTTTTAATGTTGCCTGATGACTTTGTCTTTAGATTTGATACAAAGGCTTGTAGCCACAGCTCCCCCCCAAAGTCTGTAGCCTCCTTTTCTGACATTCTACTTGTTCTCTCTCTCTCTCTTTCTTTCTTTCTCTCTTTCTCTCTCTCTCTCCTCGTTTCTGTCTCCTCTTCTTTCTCTTTGCTGCAATCAAACAAAATAAAGTATTAACCTGATGACCCAACAAAACAAGCCCTTGGTCTGGTTTCCAGTCTGATAAACTAGTGTCTTTATTAAACACGTCGAGTGTATTCTTAACATGAACCATGTGCTCAAACTTGGCCTCCTTTCATATCTTTTAATCCAAATTCTTCAGTGAAACGTGCAATTAACATTTTCTCAGTAGATGAAAGCAGATTGTTGAGGTTTTTCCTGAGCTTGTTGATGCTCTTTAATTCTTTCTGTGAAGGCCTTCGATATTTCCTTCAGTTTGACCTGCAGCCTTTGCTTACGTTTTCAGCGTCTACAGGTATATAAAATGTCCTCTGAATCGACAGATACATGAACCCGAGGCTGATTAATGTTTGACGAAGGTGTTTTCTAACAGACTGGACTTTCCCCACTACTGACACTCAGTGGCTTAAACAGGAAACAGTTCAATATGTGAAGAAAATCAATATAGACTGAAACTAACGCGTTATTGGTAATTATTTACGTTTTAAATCCTCCCTTAGATAACATGTATTTTTCAGTTCTGATTGAAGTTTTGGAGGGAGGACATTTTAGAATAATGTGTCAGTTTTACAAAAATCTGAATTTAATGTCACCGGTTGTTTTAATGTAAAAACCAGAAGGATTGACTTTTAGAGACTCAGGAAACATCTAGTGTCCAGAAAATAAAACTGACACTTTTATATAAACAGTAGAATGTGTCATAATATTTTAAAGCCTTAACATTGGTTTAATTTTGAGAAATTTTTTGAGGGAGAATCATAAACATTAAATTACTGATAGAATCAGTTTTACTTTGCCAGTAGTAAATAATAAATATGAGATATAATTTTTCCAAAGAAAAGTAAAAATACATTCATTCAAAATACATGAGGGCAGACTATCAAATTCTGTATAGTTATAGTGGTTTTCTGTTCATTAATATTAAACATCACATTAATTGTCCACTTAACCTCTGTCTCTTACATATTTATGTTTTCATCTTCACTTTTCTCATTAAATTACTATACGTTTCAAGTATTTTAATGATGCCTAATTTGTACAAGTTAAAGCATAATTATAGAACGGGCAAACATGATACAAAAACAAAGTAAATATTACTTTTTAGAACAAGAATCCATGAAAACATCTGTTCATTGATATGCATGAATCAGCTCAGTTTTTCTGAGAATTGATGAATCAATGCATCTTTTCTGCTTCATTTTTCTTAGAAACCGGTTTAATCAACGATAACCAAAAACATCAAAGAAAAAGACATACTTTCTGGGAAATCAGTTTTAAAATAACTTGTTAAACGTGTCTTTTATTGGAAGAAGAATCTCTGTTTAAGAAAGCGTATGTGTAAGATATTTCAGCTAATACTGAGTTAGATTTAATCAGTACAAATGCAAAACAATAATTTCGTTGAAGTCCTCAATTTAGTTTAGTTTCTGCTGTGTAAGGACACATCTTACAGAATGTATTTATTAATTTGCAGATGTAAGTACAAGGATAAGACAGAGGAGTCAAACTGTAGCCCAGGGATGTCAAACAGGGGTGTCCAATCCGACCTGTGGGATGAATTTGACAAATGCGAAAACTATAGGTACTACTCAGAAAATTAGAATATCATTTAAAAGTTGTTTTATTCAGGTAATTCAACATAAAAGATCAAACCAATACATTTTATAGACTCACGACATGCAAAGTGGGATATTTCAAGCATGTTGTAATTTTGCCGATTATGATTTACAGTTAATTAAAACCTCAAACCAAAAAAGTTGAAAGTGAATTTTCGTAATCAGCAAAATTAAAAAAAAAAACATTAAAATAAAAGCTTGAAATATATTAATTTGCATTTTATTTGTCTATATAATATGTACATTTCACCTTAATATTGAGTTACAGAACTGCATGTACTTTTAGTAGTTAATCAGGGATGTTAAAATCATTTTTGGTTCAGATTCCGCATAGAGACCAATATGATCTAAAGTTGGTCTGACCAGACAATGATAACATAACCTATATACAGTATAATGACAACTAAATAAATGTTTGTTTTAGTGTTAAAAAAAAAGTTATCCTTTCACAAAAAGTGTGAATCATGTGAACAGCCTGAAATGTCTTAATAGAAGTAAGTGTAATTTTAATAATATTCTAATGTTTAGTTTATATATGTGTAAATGAGGCATACTGTTAACATTGCACTTACGTTGCTTAAATTTGAGGTTGTTCATGGTTTGTGTGAATTACATTTCATGTTATTTGGTATAAAGGGACAATGTACATTAATGAACATTTCTGTAAATGCACCCAACTGTAGCTAAAAGGCTCATTTGCATTGGCAGTCCAAATTACATTTTGTTAAACCATAATTTTTTAATGTAAAAAATGTCAGGATCTAATTTGACTTTTTTGCCACTGCACGCATTTTACTATTTGAGATCATATTGGGCTGAATGAGTTACCTGAACTAAAATGAGTTTGACAGCGTTTAAGAGGACACGTAATGTGATGCTTTCATTGTATTTGACAAAAATTATCTAAACTTCCAGGTTTAATGTGATGTATTTAAGGACATATAGCACTGAAAACTTCCAAAGGAACCAAGTAAAAGTTAAGAGGTGAAACTCCATGTATCCCAAAGAACATTATCCATCATCCTCATTATCTTGAAAAGGTGATTAATAGGCAGCAACTTAAGGGGTCAAAGGTCAAGAGTGGGTGCGAGACACATTTCTGGCTGTGATTCAATATGTCGTATAATTCAAGCCGAGCCGACACTTCTGATTAAATTTAAGGAGTTGTTTTTTGGGGGTTGTTGCAACGTTTCTCAGTTCTTTTGTCATCCAATTCCAGTGCAATAGAATAGATAATATCGTATCTTTCATTCCTCACCTACTCTCTTTGATGCTGGCTGCAGGGAGTATAAATCCCAGACAGTGTTTGTTTATATACTTTTATTCAATATGTTTGTACTTTACTACAATTCAGAAATGTTACTTCTTTTTTTTTTTTACTTTTATTTCAGTAAAGGAGTTGAATCCGTACTTCTGCTTTTATGAGACTATTTGTTCACAGAAGTACACAGTAAAATCACCAGTGTTAACACAACACTTAAAGAGTACATTTTAACACTACCTCATACGGTCTTTATCTACAGGGTGTAATATTTACACAGATTTTCAGAGTCAACTTTACACTAGTAAGAGTTAATACTTTACACTACAGTAATTAGTGACAATCAAATTTGACACTACAGACAGTAACACCCATAGTGTTATTCGCATTCAACACTGAAGAGTTAAGTGTTAAGAAATAACTTTTCCAGGGTTAAATCTACTTAACATTGTGAGCCTGGATAAGTAGAAATTACTTAAAAAACATGAGGCAAGTGACTGCACTTAAATTATTTGAGTAATGATCAACTAAGTAATTGGTTTAAGTAGGTTGAACTTTAATGCTAAATGTATTGGACTTAAATTATTAAGTAGAAAAGACTAAAAGGCATGTTATATGTATTCGAAAAGACTATCAAATTATACTTGAAAAGACAAGTTATTTATATGAAAAATAAAAAAATTTTATACTTGAAAAAATAAGATATTTGTACTTAAAATTCTCAGTTGAATTTAATTTGTGTTAATAAATACATTTAATAAAGGATTTAAATTAACAATTTTAGTTAACATTGCCAAATAAATAGTAGCTGTGCAGTAATAGGCCAAAAAGACATTGCATAAAAACGTTTGAACACTTTTAGTGAATGGTTAAAACTTGTAATTTTTCATTAGTTAGAACTTTGAGTACTCTATCATCACATTATATAAGTAAACTTCACTTAAATAGTTAAAGTAAGCAAACAAAACATTTTTTAAATTATTAAACCTTACTTAGAAAGTTTGCTTATTAACAACTTCTGGGTTAACAGTGTACATGTTCATAAATAAATGACTCCAAAGAGTGTTGATTATTAACTATTTGAAAACATGACATAACTTTATTCTTGCACACAGATTCTGCTTGAATGAAAAATCAAAAGCACGAGTTTATTGAGAAAAAAAAACTCACCACACTTTTCAATGTGTAACTAGCCTTTCAGAGTCTTTTAACACTGAAAGGCATCTTGTTCTTATCGGTGTTGAATTAACTCTGACAGAATCAGTTTACTTCAACACTGAATATATGACACTGACAGTGAAAAAAACCCCTCTGTTAATATATATTAAATTCATTTATTTTCATCAACACTGAAAGTTATCCGTCAACAGTCAGTTCTTGGAATAACTCTGAAAGAATTAAAATAATCTGACACTGCAATTTTTTTTATTTTTTTTTACTCTGGGAACTTTACTGTGTAGCTGTAATTATTCTACTTAAGTTCAGAATGTGAGTGCATTTTCCACCTCTGCTTAAATCGGACACACTAGACCTTTAAACTCCTACTCCTGAACTGAATAACAGCCTGTTTACTGATCAGACCCTGTAGGTTTGGCTTGTTTGTGTGTTTTCCCAGTATTTCCCAGTTATCAGAGCCTCGCTTGAAAAGGTCTGGATCACAGAAAAAGACAGCCAGCGGAGGGGAAAAAAAAAAAAAGACTTTTGGGACTCAATGCCCATTTCTCTTTTCATGTCTCTCCCCCAGTTTTTCAGTCCACAACACACAGTGAGTCACAGCCTGTGGTGGTGAATCAAGGTTCCTGTGTAACGGGGTAAACACACATCAGCACTCTGGCCAAGGTCACTCAGGCCTGCAACTTTCAGGTCCGTCCGTCGATACGTATCAGCACATGAGGACACTTTTATTTAAGACATGGGTTTTCAAAGTGTGGGATAGTGAACCTCACCGAAAAGACCCAAAAAGTAGCTGTACGCCCCCCCCCTCCTCCTCCTCCATCTTTATCATAATACATTTTTTATTTATTATTTCTCAAACATATTTTTTTAAACATTTCAAACATCATATGTGCTTAAATGTCCTTTAACACATTTTAACATATTTGTGTGTTATTTTTTAAACTAATTTTAATGTATGTTTTTAACATCTCTTTTCAAATATCTTAAAATTTTTTGTGTTTCCGCATCTTTTTAACCCTTTGGTGCATATACTGGTCACTCCAGTGGGCAGTTATTCCACAGCTGTTCTCTTTTATATTCATGGGTTTTGTGGGTTATACATCATCCACTACACTGACATTCGTACTATTACTGTAACTACGCTCTTCTTGATGAACAAAATAATCAAAATATACATATATATATTGCATATTATCTCCATGAAGTCATTTTAAAGTAATAACTAGTATTTACGTTTGTTAAAATATGAGAAGTTAGCTGATTTACTTTTTTTCCCCCCATTCATTCATTTTTCTTTTCACGCCGTACATACATTTCCTGATGAGTATTAAATACATGTTTATTTGCTTCAGAAATTAAAGTTACAGTTTTCCAGCTTAGTGGACATTTTTGTAATCCAAGGACAAATAGGTTCATATAAACAATTTCAAACATATTGTGTTTTTCATGCCTAAATAATAAAAACACTCAGGAAAGACATTTCCACGAAGGTTCTCATAATTCAAGTGACAAAAGGATTATATGCATTTTTATATTTGTGCATGTTATTTAAAACATTTTCCCCTCATATTTTAGCATCTATGTTTTTATCTTTAATTTTTTTTTTTTTTTTTACATCTGTGTATGTTTTTAATGTCTCTTTTAACACCTCTTGACATTTTGTCTCATTTTCACTTTAGGGGTGATTTTTGCTTGTCACATGTGCTGTAGTTAGCTATAGTGGCACAATGACAGGTTAATTAATTAAACCACTTTTTCGTGTGGGCAGCTTTAAGGTTTCTGACTCATTTCATGTCCAATAGCTTCCAATTGTTTACATCATTCGTGTCATTCAGTGTATTCACGGATCAGTTGAGTTTCTTTTTATCTTCTTTTATTCTTGTACTGTTTAACAACACAAACGGATCCTCTTAATACAAAAAAAAAAGACTACAAAGGTAAAAAAACAAAAAACCATATCAGCTGTTCAACATATTCATTGTGTTCTCAGGTACAGGACATGGACACGGTCAAAAACCTATGTGTCTTCATTGCTCTGCACATGTCAATTCAACAAGGTGTCCCTCTTCAAACTACATATAACTTACAGAAACCCATTAACCAATCAAAACTCAACATAGACAACATAATTCTAAGTCTGCACATCCAAATTATAAATATTCTTAAAACAGTACTAAACATTTTTCTGACTTATTCAAGCTAAAAATATTCATCAAAATGACTCAAGTTTAATTTGGCTCTAACATTAGCTAACCACATGTTTATGCGTTTCTTTTTTATTCAGGATTAATTTGTTTTTTTTTTGTCACACCACTCCTCCCCTGAAGCTCTCTGGCACCCCCCAGGGGAGACCCACCTCACAATTGAAAACCACTGATTTAAGACACATTGTCTGAAGTGATAATCATTACTAATTCTGCTGCTAAAGCTAGTGTTTGTTCTCTCTGGCTCTGTTTGCCCACTTTGCCTCACTCCTACGCCTACATATTCGCAAACATCCTGTCCATCTCCCTCTCAGATCCATGAGTACTCCCTCTCAGTCCTGGGGATCGATAAGTCTGAACTAACTAGGCCATGTTTGCCCTCTGTACCCCCTCGCGCAGCGCCAGATGCACTCAGCGTTCTGCTTCAGTTGCAGCTGCACAGCCAGGCCTGGGCGGGTGAATCCACGTGAGCAGGATGGCCGGGTTTTGGACGGGATTGGCAGGTGGATTGGTACTGGCTGTGAGCCTGACTCTGCTGGGCTGTGGAGTCCAGGGACAGGGAAATGGACGGGGTAAGGTACGTGCAAACAAGACAGCGAAACCTGGAAGAAACTGCGTATACTCCCTTTACAGCTGAAACGATTATAGAAAAAGTCATTTGTGCGGTTGCTGCGATACAGATTCTAAATTAAGTTAAATGGAGGTTGTTAATCTGAATATACTCCTGAAACTCACAAAAAACAGTTTGGGCTTTTTAACATTAACCCTTTATCCCCTGACATGTCTGTGGTGAGCGTTCCAAGTGTATGAAGTCTTTCTAAAAATTCAACTTTTTGCCAAGTAGGAAAAAAAATAGAATAGACCTTGTTTTTCCATAGACATCTGAGCATGCTCAGTGAGTGACACAGGCGCACTAACTCACTTTTTCCCCACAATTTTTCCTTTTTCTAATTTTAATGCAATTTTTTTTTACTGTTTTTTGCAACGTTGAGGTGATTTGAGTTTTTTTTTAAAATCCCACCCCCTGAAAGAGTTTTGGTTTTTTGTTTGTTTTTTGTCAGCAATTTTACACACAAACTATTGGACTGATTTCCATGAAGTTTTCAGGAAAGGTGCAACTGCAAGGTGATCCAAAATAGACAAAATTTTGGTGAATGTCGGTCAAAGGTCATCAAAAATATGTGTTCACAATGATAAGGACTGGTTCATATAAGGTAGAATGTGTATTGTTTGCATTGTTTTGTTGTGCCTGGCACCAATTGATTCCCAATTCTTCACCAATTATAATGTTTTTTCCAAGTTTTAATTGAAAAACTGATTTTTGGCATTTGATCAGGTGCAAAAAAGTACCTGAACAGATTTTTAAAACAACAAACAACAAAAACTACTGGGAGAAAATTGTTTGATCTTGTGATTTTATACATTTTTATTGTCTTGGTGACCTTGGGTGACTTGAAAGGTGCCACCAAATACAATGTGTATGGGTAGAGAAAATGTATGTATGTGTATGTGTGAATCTTTCACTCATAAAATGATCTCATTCATATCTTGAGTCACAGACTATGATTAGATTAAAGGGAATTCATAAAAATTTGTAAAGGATTCAGTACGGTTCGATGTGATTCAAACCGATTTCGTTCACTTTGCTTCAATACAAATTTACAATTTAACAGCAAGGACTTGTTTTACTTTATGTTACTGAGAAGAAAAAGAGAAACACAAATATAATTTCAAAACCGTATCCTTCTTTTTAGTTAGTGTCACAGACAATAAAGCATGACCTAATACATTCAGATAACATAAGCTTAAGTCTTTACAATATACCTGGAGATAACTGATATTAGTGAAATGTGAATCTGGTAATCTAGTGTGACTAATTTAACAGGTTTGCAAAACTGCTGATAATTAAAATACAAGTTACTTTCCCCCAAGAAACACAAAATAACAGATAAAAATGGCATAAATATGAATTATTCCTGCAAATGTTAGACTACACTTAGCACTTTCTCCTGCTTTGCTAAACACTTGTTCTGATGCTATGCTAGTGTCTGGTTTACAAATGTATTTTTAAAAAGATTACAGCAGTGTGTGATTGTCTCTTCCACCACTAGAGTGGCTTTGGGAATAATATATTTTCAGCTAAAGTCAATGAAACAACCAAACGGGACTTAACAATTAGTAAATAATATTTAGACTCACCGTCAGGGCTTCCAGTGCAGGTGGACTGATGGAGTCACGTGACACAGAAGTACCGGTCCTGCACGGGTCCACTTTACAACCCACACCCGCGTACATTAGACCCGTAAACCAATATTTTCTCTACCCAGGAACTCACTTTTGAGCTTTATTTTCTGTTAAAACACACACGAGTACATTTATGGTCGCACTTAAGGGACTGGTTAAGTCTCGTCCTGAGTTTTGGAAATGTGTGGGCGGATATACAGCTCCCTTCAAAATAAAAGGATTTGGCTGTGTGGATCAACTACTTATCCACAGTTTCACCATGAATATGCTTTTATTTTGTCACTTCCGTGTACGTTACCAGCCTGCATTTCCTTTAACTTTATCTCTGCCCGTACCTCCGAAAACAGTGGTTAGAAGCTAGTTTTATCATACTCACCTTATTCTCCGCGGTTACTAGGGCGGCGCCATATTGCTTACTTTGTGTTAGAACTTCCGGTGGAGTAGCGGAAGTCATTGAAAGTAATTGGCAAGCGTACAGATCTCAGGCGAAAAGCAGCGAGGCTGAAATCAGAGACGGTTGAAAAAACTATCCAATATCCTTGGAAAAATGACCAGCATCATTTGTGCAGTCCGCGGTTATTGTTCTTGTTTCTTTTTGTTCAGTCTTGTTCTTTATTTTGTTGATTCCTGGTGAGTTGTGTTCGTTTCTGTCCTTTATTTTGTTTATTAAAAGATAGATTAAGCTGGTATTTATTGAGTTCAATAAAGGGATAAAAAATATTTGTTATTTGACAATTAAATGACTAAAAGAAAAAATACTCTTAAGTATTTAACATTTAACCCATTTACAATCTCTTAACAAAATAACAAAATTTTTTCAACCAAGCAACATAAATAAAATTGATTGAATTAATCCTATCTGATATAAAACAAGTCAAAATGGTTTAATATCAGGACTTTAGAAAAACTACGGATGCTCACTTTGTCATTTTTAATACGTCTGCTGCTTCTATTATGTTAAGCCAATACAGATGGATCGTCTGTCTTGTCAATGAAATATTATTGATTTTGTACTTTATTCTCACTTAAAAATGTAAGCCAAGCGTGTGTCTTGTGTGGTAATAAGGCTTTATGTTAAATCAATACGTTCCTCACTCAGCTCCACACGGTGCCAGTTTCTTAATCAATGGAGATGTATGAGAAGGGAATACACAAGCAAAAGACTTTATTTACATTTGTCCCACATAATGAACCCTCTGTGCTCCAGAATGAAGTGCCTGGATCGGCGATGGTCAACCTGGGCCAGGACCGAGACGCCTGGAGACCCCTGATGCAGACCATAGTGAACCTGACCCAGATCAACAGGTATAAAAGTCACTAACACCCACAAACCTGCACCAATTAATACACGTCAGTACGCCGGGAAAATACTGGAAAAGATTTGACTTCCTGCAGTTTTGTCCATTATTTTGGTCACTCATTTTGTTTGTTAACTTGTTTATTCTGTTGATTTATGGCTTATTTTGCCCCCCCCCCCCCCCCCCCCCTTATTTTGTGAATTTATTATGTATTTTGTCCATGTCATCCATCCATCCATCCGTCCATCCATCATCTGTCCTGTCTGTCCAGTATCAAGTCAACCTTCCAGTTCAGAACATTTGACCCTGAAGGCGCCATTTTCTATGGTGACACCAAAAATGGCCTGGACTGGTTCATCCTGGGTCTGAAGGACGGTTTCCCATTGATGCAGATCAATAAATTGGGCATGTTGGTCAGTGTTGCCGGTGGACCCAGACTGAATGATGGGAAATGGCACACGGTGAGTTTATGCTGCACTTTACTTTCACTCTCTTCTCTGAAATTATTATAATAT
Source organism: Siphamia tubifer (assembly GCA_020466265.1). NCBI lineage: Eukaryota > Metazoa > Chordata > Actinopteri > Kurtiformes > Apogonidae > Siphamia > Siphamia tubifer. The sequence goes on from CM035800.1 coordinate 25,181,038, forward strand.
AGAAGATACTGTCTTCTTGTGTTTTTTGGGGATTTCTAACATTATATTTCAGGATTCAGGACTAAATATTGGGACAAATTACATCCAATGAACAAATACAAACTACACATGCTATACTGTTTTTATAAAGCTTAATATAGCTTTATTTAACATGTATAATATTTAATATTCACTCTCTCTCTCTCTACACACACACACACACACACACACACTATATTACATATATACTACATATATATATATATATATATATATATATATATATATATATATATATATATATATATATATATATATATATATATATATATATATATATATATATGCTTCATGCAACAGAACTGAAAAAAATACTAAGAGTAAATGTAGACCTTAAAAAACAGAACCTGAATATTTAGACAAATTTTTTGTATCATTACATCTTCATTTTATGTCTGTTTTATCCCATTTTTATCTAATGTGGTTTTATTTTTTTTTTTAATTAATAAATCATTTAAGTAACAATTTAATTGTATCAAAATATGACAATAAAGACATTTTATTTAATTCTATTTATTCTATTCTAATTTATGTTCTTTTTATGTTTTTTTAACATTCCATTTTTTCTTTTTAGATTATTTTTTGTTATCTTGCTCTATATGTTACATAATATTTGTCAAATTTTAGCAGCATTTTTCCTATACTTTTTTTTTAAACAGCTTAGAATGCTTTTGTTTTACAAAATAAAGACAACAATCCCTTTTATATATAGTAAAACTAAAGTCATGAACCATTTTTGGTCATGAACCATTGTTGTCCTTTTAAATGCTAGAAATTGAAGATATTTGTGGCAAATTATAGCAGATGGGGGTGCAGTAACAAAGTATTTATGCATGATTATTTTATTTCTTTATCCTCATTTGAGTAATTTTATCATAACCTTATACATTAAACCACAAACACTGATCTTGGTCATATTTATATCAATTATCTAATTTCTTTGTGACATTTTGTTCTTTTAAAACACACTAACTTATATTTTTTCTTCTTCTTTTCTTGTATTTCAAGTTGGAAGTGAGTAACCATGGGCAGTTTGTTATTTTGGATGTGGATGGTTCTCAGGGTCTTGTGGTGGGACTTAAGTCCACACAGACTGACGAAGACCTAATGGGTGAACTCAGACTGGCGCTTGGTGGAATCCTCATCAACACAGACAAGATGATCGTCCCGGTAAAGAAAAAAAAAGTGTTACTGCACCAGAATCACCTTCAGGTGTATGAGTAAAATGCTTCCAAAAATAAAACTAATGAAATTTCACCATGTGTGTTGGTGATAAAGAAAACTCAAGTCTTAAATGTTGGTTGGCTCAAGTTTCCAGGATAAGTCTGTGGTCAAAACATGAAATTCTTAGAGTGAACAATAGAATAGGTTTTAGTCCAAAGGAATATTGGTCTCAGATCTACTTCAAAACACTGTCTGCACATTATGATCCATTCACTTTACAGGTTCTTTCTAGTGGAATATTTAAAAATCCATTGTATACATGTACATAAACCAACATATATGTGGAATAACACACCATCACATATACATTAAAAACATGAGCTAACCAGTACATTTGTCATTTGTTTTATGTTTCATCTTATTAAAGTGGATAAGATTTAGCACATTTAATGCCTTTTCTAAAAGGCTTTTTTTTTTAATTGTTGAGCAGAGGGACCCACGCCCCTCTGTTCATCTCTCTTTGCTGATATCCACAGATGAATTCATTAATTTAAAAAAAAAAGGGGGGGGGGGTTATATTTTACTGACATGAATATCTGTATGAAGCTTAAATAAGGAGTTAAAAGAATAAAATTTGATATTCTACTGTTCAGGGAAGTTATGCTGTTAATATACATGTACTTTCTGTTATTCCTCCAAAATAAAATTCTCTTCATATTTCAATGACAGGACTTTTATAGAAAGAACCTGTGAATATGTTGTGGAAAATCTCATTGTGCAGCTACACCAGTGTTTTGGAAATGACAATATTTTAAACATTTATTTGCTTCATATCTCAGGTTGTTTTTTTTTTTTTTTTAGCTAAATATACAAATATGGATCCACTTTATTAATCCATACATTCATCTGCTCAACAAAATAAAAGAAATTAGATGTTCATAGCACAAATACATCCCTGAGTGTTTTAAATGAAATGTGACTGAATGAAAAAGCACCAATGAATATGTTTAATAGGATTTGCATATTTAATGTGCAAATGCAGTGATACAGTTTATTATTAAGTGACAAGGTCTTTGACCTAAATCCTCTACTGGTGTAAAAGGCTTAATACCTGTTGATCCACTGACCTATAATGGTCATTAGATATGACCCATTTGGACATTCAGAGGCTCTGTAGTGAACATGAAAACACTGTCATCTTCTACAATATTGATTTACCAGTAAAATCCATTGAATTTCATCAATGACAGTGGGTAGAGACACCTGGTTTTGTGATTTTATTTTTGTACTATATTCTACTTTATTGTATTTATTTAGCTTTTTATCAACATCTACCGACCTGTCTGCCTCTGTGTTGTTCTAAGATTGAATGAAACTTGAGCTCTTTAACTAAATGTATGATGAAATGAACACAGATTGATATCATTTTCATGGTAAAGTCATTGTAAACCGCAGGGCTGGCAGCAGTATCAGCAGTATGTCCATCAGTCTGGTGGTTTGCGTCCTCTTTATTTGTCTGATAATCTTCCAGATATCATTCTGAAAGGTGAAAACCAACTATTTCCTAGTGTTGGCTCATCTCCTCTTATGCCACTGTTGTGTGTTTTTGTCTTTTTTGCTACAGTTCAGGCCACAGATGGACGGTTGTGTGCGGGAAGGCAGCTGGTTGAACCTCACTATCCCCTGGGAGACTGAGGCGGATGAGTTCTGGCCCTGTTATGAATATATCAAACCTGGCAGCTTCTTCTCTGGCACTGGGTTTGCTATTTTTAATGCCTCAGGTGGGAACATAGCGCTTGGTTATGCAAGAGATATGCAAGGCCCAACATCCCCCTCCCCAGCTTTACAACTGGGGGAGATGAGGCAATTTGCTTTTGGTGTGATATGTAAGCTAGTAATAAATGTTTGACTATGTGAACTTTTTAAGGACACAGTAAACTCTATAGCACAGTGATGTTAGTTCAATGGCCACATACAGTTGTGAAAAAAGTTTTTGCACACCCATAAACTTTTACACTTTATATGTTATCTTGAAATAGCTGCAGAAAAATAGTTTTTGTGTTTCAAAATATGTGGCTGCATCAGACAAACGGATGAAAAAAGTTTTGGCTTTATTTATTGTTTCTCTTCACCCGCCCAGGACTCAAAACTATGAGCGACAGGACTTTTAAGGCTGTTCTGGACCATCACAGAGATCCACAAAAAAAAGACTTAAAACCTTCCTATTTAGAAAAACTTTTACTATTTGATTTTAAGTGTTTAGTTTAGGTTTATTACCGTGCACTGGTTTCAAATGTAGTATTTTACAAATGAATATTATTAGATAAAAAAATAACACTAATTTATTAAATTATTTATCAAGAAGGACTTTGGTTCTATTCCAACACCAGACCTTTGTGTTTAGAGTTTCTATGTTCCATGTTAGTCCACAGGTGTCAAACATAAGGCCCGGGGACCAAATGCGGCCCATCAATGGGTCTGATCTGGCTCATAGGATGAATAACGAAGATATTAATGGTGTAAAAATGATTTTAATTCAGGTTATACATACAGAATAATTAAATCTCAATTGGGTTAGACCAGTAAAATATGATCATAATTACCTATAAATAATTAAAACTGTAGATTCACAAATTCATTCCATGAGTTTGATTGGAATGTGCTCCACTCTTTCAGTTTTTCCCACAGAGACAAACCAGGGAATCCAGATGGAATTTTGGGGAGATTTCAGTGAGATGGATGGGACCATCTGTAGCATCAAACCCTCTGGACAAGATGTCATGTTTGCTTTAGTGGCAAATAAAAACAAAAAGGTACAATGTACATTTAAGACACATATGTTAAAATGACTTTATATACATTTTTACATTTCATCTCAAAAGCTAGAGTGGAACACTTTAAACTGGTTTTGGCCCATTGTCTGTATATTTGACATCCCTGTATTCAATGCCAGTTGCATACATACACTTTACAGAGCAAAAAAGAGATTAAAGACAATAAAAAATAAAATAAAAAAAAATCAAATGTATAAAACTAAATATTTTTTCTTTTTTACTCAAATGAGTAAGACATTTTTTTTTTTTAAATTAAGTGAAGGCAAACAATTGTAATATATATATAAAGTTATTGACAAAAGAGGATTTACCTCAAAATGTTAAAAATACAGCACAAACTAAGTGTTATTTCCTCTGTACTTTAATAAGAAAGGTTTCAAGAGTATTAAAAAAAACAAACTCTGTGGACCTCCATGTGCACATGTACAGTGGTGGCCAAAATTATTATAATAGTAGAGGTTTTTTGTGTGTGGTTTTTCTTTTGAAATTGTGCTTTGAAATATACTTAAAACAAATGTAATATCTACAAAGTTATGTTGATTCATAAACCACAGAAAAAAAAGAGATTCAGTTAATTTTTCTACAACAATCAACCTACCCTGCTGATGAAGAAAATAATAAAAGGTGAAAATGGATAAAAAAAAAACAAAACAAAAAACACTTTATCAGATCAACATTACAAAATGAAATTGTGTTTTCAGGAAAAATGGGCAAATATTTTCAGATTTGTCAGGTGTTTCAATAACAATCATATTCACCACTGTTTGGACAAAAGGTCAAAAGGAAAGAAAGCAAGAAAGAAAAAGAAAAATGCACACACTAATACAAGAGTCTGCAGATTATGCAGATAAAATACAATAGAGGATACTTCATTCAGATCAGTTTAATTTTATTTTGAGCACACAAAATCATCAACACATCCCTTCTCTCCTATAGGGAAATGATTGTATCAAGCAGCTCACATAAAAACATAACCATCATAACATACAAACACATCAAATAAATAAATAACTGCATCTGAAGGGCATTTGAATATCATTAGATTCCTTATTAACTTGAATTTTCTTTCATGTCTGTAGTGTTCCCGATTTGGTCGTTAGAATTTTCTTCCTCGTTTCTTCATAAATTCTTGTCTGCTGGTGAATTTGCAGGAGGTCACACTCACCTTCGGATCTGACAAACTCATTATGTCAGAGTCTTTCAGTCGACTGATTGTGAGCTTCCAGACGGATGCTCTGACGGTCCTTCAGGAAGGATTGGAGGTTGCTCGGATGGCTCTCAGTCCAAACAGCAGCCCTGGTTACTGGTCCATGTGGAGGGAGGGAACCCTGGCCATTGGGGGGCTGCTAGGTGACCAAAGACAGAAACAAAACAGCAGCATCTGATAGAGACCCCCTTTGACCAGACAAAGACCTGATGTGTTCTCCTCTTTCTCGTTTGTAGGCGAGGATGATGTCGGATCCCAGTTCTTGTCAGGCTGTCTAGAGAAGATCCAGATCCAGGGGAAGGACTTGGACATGGATTCATCCACCAAACACATGTTGATGTTGACTCACAGCTGCCCCGTGTAGCAGGCGATTGTATAGATAGGACTGTGTGCTGTAGAAACACTATTTTGCTTCTGGATAAAAAATAATACAGATAATGTAATGTTTATAAAGTGCAATAATAGTTTTAATAACAATCTGATTACCAATAAAGTTTATCATTAGTGTACTAATCTTCAGTCTGTTATCTTCAGCTGCATTTCAAGAGAACAAGTTAAGAAATGTCACTTAATATGTGACATTATGTGCTGCTGTGAGTTTAATTTTAGGGTTACAGGAAAACTAACGGCGAGTGGATGTGGACTGTGATGAGGAAACCAAATGAACAACATGGATTTTGCCCCATCTAGTGGATAGTTTAAAGATTAAACAGAATAGATGCGGTATTCTGAATGAAAATACTATTTACAGAATAGAGAGAGTCATTTAATATTTTAAGGTAAAGTCCATAATTACATAAAGGCACTGTTTAATATTTTAAATATTTAAATGCTTCCTGAGTAATGAAGCCTAATATTTAGGACTGAGCTTTTTTACTCGGCCCCCAGTGGGGGAGGCAAGGGGTGTTTTTGGTTCAGTTTATTTCTTTGTTGCTTAACAGAGGGCAAGCACAGTGGTCAGTCAGTCAGTCAGTATACGTGCAAATGGTCACATTTTAAGTATTATTGATATCAAATTAAGACCAAATGATTTGCCATGGTCTATAGTCGACTTGATTTGTTTTTGGCAATAATAGGCCAGAGTACAGCTGAGATACAAAGTAGGCTGAAGTTGGGGTCAAGCACCTAATTTGTATGTTAAAAAAAACGGCTTCTTGTCGAAAACTAAGACAGATATTGACTTAACTTTTTATTATTGACTTGTAGGAAGCGAGATATGACCTTTCATCTGGTTTCAATGTTGTTCACCTTAGATTACCTAGATAAGCCAAACAAAAGGTCACACTTTTTAAGAAGCCCAATTTTTGCCTATAAATATCAGTATTTGCAGATACATAAAAACAACTAGTACCACATTATATAGCATGAAAAGGAGATAGTTTTTTTTTTTTTTTTATTCTATGTAATTTTTAAATCAGCCATTTTTGGACTTTTTTGCCATTTCGATTCACTTATAACTTCAGAATAGTTTAATATAGAAGAAGCTCAGAAAACTAGGAAATATGGTTCTTTTAAGTTACCTCTGTCACTTCCAGTTTCTGAGTTATAAAAGGTTTACATTTTTTGTGTCATTTGAGTGTAAATTCACAAAATGGCTTGCATCTGTGAAGTGATGACAGCCACATAGTACTATTGACTAATCAGAAGTCACTGAAAGCTTTTCATTTGGTACCAATTTTGTTGGCCTTCAATGACCTTGAAATAGTTAGGGTTATTATTTTAGATGGGAAAAAAATATGCTTTAGTTGTAATTTGAACTAACTCTACACCTTTACTTGAATCCACATCACTGCTTCAACAATAATGTCTCTGAAATTTTTTTATTCCACATTTCACCTGAATAAATAATTTATAAGTTCAACAACTTTATTATATAAGTAAATCTGTCATAGACTCATGTGTCAAGATTGCTAAACACAAATCTTAAAAACGAAAAATTATAATACTATACTCTGGACTTAAAATTTATTTTATTATTGGCTTCAAAGTTCAAAGTCACATATAGAACAAAGTGCTAGTTGGTTGTAATTCCTAAAACCAAGAAGTGACCTTTCACCCTAAAGTGCTCTACTTAGATAAATTATGTTTCAATCATTTAGCATTGTAATCTGCAATTTTTCACTTTTCAATATATAATTTAAATTTAAAGCCCACAGCCTTTTTTAAAATTAGGTTTCTCTAAAGAAGGAGGAAAACAAAACACAAAACTAAGGGTGATTTGTGGGCTGGCCTGGGTGTGCCAGGCCCACCCTGATTGATAGCTGGGCCCGTCCAATCACAAGCTGAGAAAGCTAAATATATTTTCTGTATGCATCAAACTCAAATGTTGATTATCCTTAAATATATGGTTATTTGTGAACATTAATTGAAATAAACTGATTTTTGTATTATTATTTGTATGCATTTATTTAAGATTTGTTCAGTTTCAACAGCGTAACATTTCCCGAAAAGCCATTAAGTTGTTGCTACTGTTCGAGTTCAACGGTGCTTACCCACCCCGAGGCACACCCAAAAAACTGCCTTCTGGATTCGCCACTGGTTTCACACATTTTCTACTGGTATCTGTACACAGTACTTGAAATTGCTGTATAATTACCATTTTGTTATTGAAAAGTCATGTAAATGCAAATCCACAATAATTACAACCAAAAAAAATTATCTAAAAAATATTCCAAGTACAGGTGAATTAATAATTCCAAAGGTTTAACAACAAAAATGTAAACTTTTTTTAGTTGGTGTATATTTAAAACAGGATAAAATATACATCCATACAGTTAATAATAATGCAGAACAATCTTGTTCACTCCGTTTCTGTCTTCTGCACTTTGTTATCTGCATGACTGTTGTAAGCACTGCACTTTCCTCAGTGGGATCAGTGAAGTTATATCTTTGTATTCCTTATCTTATTGAGCTATTTGCATGTAATATATGGCAAGTGTACTTCCATTTATGATAATGTTGAAGATTTTTTTCCAATTAATTTTAATTTATAATATAATACAAATCATTCGGGCATTCATTAACATTAACAATATTTACAGAAAAAATATGTATTTATTTACGTTTATTTTTTTTACGGTTTTTAATGTTTTTGTAGTCTAAATATTTCAGTTTTTAAAATATATTCTCATTGTGGCTGAAGGTGTGGTTCCGTCGTATCGATGCAGAATCTGCCGGTTTCCATAACGTCACTGTCGCAAAGCTCGACTGTCGTAAAACCTGGCCGCCCACTGAAGATGGCGGCGGAGCTGCATCCGCGGAGCGGAAAACTGATCGGCCTGTCCAACTCAAACCGAACCGCCCGGCGCAACCAGCCAGTCCAGGAGTTCAACCATGGCCTGGTGCTTAGCAAGGAGCCACTGAGAGACCGGGATGTCTTCACTGTCCGCATCGACAAGAAGGTAAACAACGGCAGCCGGGCCCGCCGCTTGGAGCGGGATGAGGGCAGCGGGAATGCGGGTGCAGCGGCGGTGGGCCGGGCAGGGGTCCCCTCTCCGTCCGCAGTCAGGGGCTTCTAGCTTCGGTCCGGCTCGGGTGGGTTGACAGCAGATACAGTGTGTGCTGACCCGGGGAGGTGTGGGAGCGCTGTCAGATGTGTAATGTCACCGTGAACACGAGGGTTTGATGGACAGTGTTGGCTGCAGAAAGCGTAAATTGGACATATAGCTCAACCTGCCCCGGTGCCTCCGTTAGCCGCTAATCATCCGCTACCGGGGCTAACCACCCGGGCTAGCAGTTGTGGAAGGTGCTGTGGTGTGACTGTCGTGTGTTGACCAGGACTGTGTGTTTTTCTAGTGTGACAGGAGCTCCGTGGGGCTGTTGGAAGTGTCACAGTGAGTCTTTTGTGTTTCCTTTCCGCTGATGTGTTAATAACACTGCAGTGGCCACACGTCAGACAAACACCGTCCACTCAACTGGGACACACCAGGATGCTTTCAAACATATCAGATTGTCGGTTTGTCTTTTTAAATATCACATATCAGACCTAACACGGCCCTAATAGTGTTTGAAATGTGTTAGGAGTTCAACCAGTAACTTATCTCTCCCAGTTATCTGTAAACAAGTGGCTTTTATTGCACTGTGGACTCACTCCACTAGTAATCAGGTATTTTAGACAGAACATGCTTTGTCTTTAGATGTTTTCAGTTCAGGCACTCAACCAATGCTACTTAGGTGTAATAAATATAACCAAATAACTGCTTAGACTGTGCAGTTTTTGCCTCATGTAAACAAGAAAGTCCACGAGTGACTGTTTCTCTGTGCTGAATGACTACACCTCTTCCATATCATACTAATGCATATGCACAGTGTGATCAGAATCAGACACCCTGTTGACACGTTTTCCTCTGCCACTGCCTTTGCCCTGGTGCTGGTTCCACCACATGCCCTCAGAAGGGCCACATGTCGAATCAAGATAGACACCTGGATTCATTAAGAGACTTGAATGCATGCATGCACCAGGAAAGCTGGTTTAATAGCACTGTGTTGCTGTATGTAGAAAGCAATTATCCTTAGAGGCCTTTCATAAACAGCCTCATCCTCTGTCATGACATGCATTGTCTGTCTGAAAATCAATACCATTCCATCACAAAGTGCCCAGTTTGGCATAGTTGCCCATCCTGTGTTTTCCCTTCCACTGAGCTACAAAAGGAGACCTGGAAATGAGGCCAGTTTATGCAGAGAACTTCCTGAGCTTTACAGTTACGTAGAAAATAACTTATTGCTTCAAAGATGATCTGATGCAGGGCTGTGCAGTATGAGGATGATGATAGTATGTTGCATGTTTAGTTTTTTTTGGCACATTGCAAATGTTTCCTTGCATTAATAGTTTTGGCAGATGTGACAATTTAATTTACCATCTTATATAGGTCATTAGTCACATGTTCGTTACCATAACTCCAGTTAACGGTTATTTGCTTTGCTGATTCATATATTGACTAGTTTCATCTTGTTGGTAAAATATCAAATATTGAAAAAGTGTCAAATGTTCCATTTGGTCATGCCCTAAAGATTCCTGAAAAAAAAGGAGGAGGAAAGATTGGAAAATATTGACATTAAATGCAGCATATTATGTGTCATCAGCAACTATTGGCAATAAAGGGAAGTCTTGAACCAGAACTCATCCCTGACAAAAAAACCCAAAACAAACAAGAAAAGCACACAGAGAGTGCAGACCTCTGCCAAGGTAGACACCCCCCACCCCAGATCACCATCAAAATCGAATAATTTCCAGATCTCCTCATTACCAACCTACCCTGAAAAATTCATCGATACATTTTTGAGTCACCTTAGACACAAACAAACCCAACGCTGGCAAAAACATAACCTACTTGGTGGAGGTAAAAAAAGAAACCCAACTGTTAAATCACCAGCACCACCTATTTTTTTTTTATGGCTATTGAAGTTCACTGTATATTTTTTTATTCTTTTTGCAGATGCACAGTATATCAGTTAGATACTACTTAATCAATATGATCAACCCTGTTGAAAAAAATAAACTTTAACGGTTAATGTTTTCCAAACATCCTTCTTGCAATCACATCAAAATAAGGATTAATGTCATTCGTTTCATTTAAATTTCTCATTCTCAGACTATATTAAATGACAGAAAAAAGTCAAGACAATAGGAAACACTGGGAGTAAGATTTATATATTAAAAAATAAAATATTCCCAAGTATAAGAATAGAAGAAGGAATTCACTAGAAACCATAGAATAAAAATTACACATCACTGAAAATGTAATTGGGCCTCGATACCAAGGCTCTAGCCTATATCATGTTTCCTCAGCACAAAATATATAATAATAATACTCTTCTACTGTCTATAACTGGAGTTCAGAAGCTGCATAGACAAAAATTCTAAGTGTTTAACAAGAATTAAATTAACCAAACATTGTCTTAATTGACTCAAATACCATACATAAATATGACCTATACTTCTCTCTCACACACACACACACACACACACACACACACTTTGCTTTTGTTGAAAGGTGATTAATGTTTTGTGTGTATTCATATTTATAAATTAATTTTTAACTTACAGGGCTGTTTGATGGTGGGAAACAGACATTGCAATACTTTTTTATTCAGATATAAAATACAGTAAGTTTCACCACACTACAAGAACGGAATTAATCTTTCTAAAATCATTAGGATCATGAGTTACATTTGCATAGAAAGTCTAAAATAACATTTGTTAGCCATAAAGGGCATTACTGACTTATCTGTTTGATATTATCTGCTAAAGTTATGGTTGTTCCATTTCCAGTTAACATATCACAACCATGAGTTAATTATATTTATTGGCTACAGAATTTCATATTGTCAGCCGTTTTAAGATACCTGGTTTGGATACTTGAGAAATGACACCGTTTTCTCTGCCCGTGGACACAAATCTTCCAATGCAGTTTCTGGTTTTAAAAAAAAAAAGGGAAATAGAGCAGGTGAAATTGTTAATTTAGTTGCTTTATCATGGAAATGTGGAAAGAAATTATACTTATCTGCAAATAAGATGAGGTCTGCAGGATTTAATGTAAAGGCTCCATTCTGGCATGATTTCCTTTTATTATGGGTGCATCAAGACGCTGATTCTATACAAATTCATGTAAAAAAAAAATAGTTAACTATCCCTTTAAAGTAGGTAAGAATGAGTACATTTAATGTTTGAAGCAGATATAGATAAGTGTTATTTTAACACCTTCAATGTAATTTTTAAAAAATTATACAAATTCATCCCACGGACAGATTGGATGCTTTAATGGGCCAGTTTTGGCCCACGGACCACATGTTTGACACCCCCGTCGTAAACAGTCATAGATTTAGCTTCTGCAAACCTGCACATACCCTGGGTTGTGTCTCACACTGCCATAGTGGACTATTTTCATGCTGTTATTCAGTAACTTCTGTCCACAGTGGGTGTCGGACGCCCACCTGCAGCTGTAACACAAGTGAATGAGCAGAAGGAGGATGCCTGACTTCCACACAGCATCCCAGTCAGGCTGAGCTACTACTCACTCAGTCTGTTAACCCAGATCCTCGGACGGTTGTAGCACACTGCCTTACAAAGCAGGGACCAGGAGGGACGGTGCCAGCGAGGGAGGGTTAAAAAAAAAAAAAAAAGCCGATTGATCTGAGGAAGAGTTGTTTTTTTTTTTTTTTTTTAAATCTCCTTGGCACAGATTTAAAGCTGCAGAGCCTCATCCCTGGAAGGGCTTCAATGTGATGCTCAAGGTCACTTCAACAGGGTGGATGAGTGCCAACTTCAACTCCTGAGCATCAAGGGAGAATGGAAAACAAAAGTCACTGAAGGTTGAGCTTATTTTTACCGGAGGAGGCTGTCAGGTTTTGTTGGATGGGTTCATCAGGGGGTGGCAGGTGGAGGGCAGCGAGCCCAGCGATCACCCCTCAGCGGGATGACGTCGCCCGAGCGATTCCGTGCCGACTGCAGAGGCGGCGCCGTTACAGCTGACACGGCGGAGGTGAAACCAATATGAACAAAATTTAATTTATACCCCAGGTGATCAATAGGGTGTCGCATTATTGAGAGCTGGTGTCCAGGTTAATGTTTCTGGGAAGAAACTGATATCCGAGGATAGAAGTTATGTGATATGAGCTCAATGTCAGGCAAAGACGTGAGGTTGTGCAGAGAGACTGTTACGGAACTGAAAAAATATGAGACTTAGTTAAGGCTGTGAGGTGAAAGAGGCGACAAATGGACACAGAGGAGAGTGGAAGGTGATACAGGACAGAATTAGCAGGAACAAGATGTGAATAATGAAGAGATGATGTGGTTTAAACGGGTGATCGTAAAAGCAGCATCTAGGAAAGGTCTGGTCCTGTGGAGTGGAGGAGTTTGTCAACAAATACAGCATGGGAGAAACTGTACTGAAAAGCTTAAACACAATGTTCCTCAAAAAATACATTTTTTGGATGTTTTCAGTGTCTACATGAAGGCTGAGTGATCTAGTAGCATCATGATCCACTATCTGAGTCACAATTGTCTTAATATTTATTTTATGCCAATATTTTATCTTGAATATTTTTTTTTTATCTACACTGAGCACCTTGTGGAGTAGCATTTTCCAATTTCGTTATATGCACTGTATATAATGACAAAGGCTTTTGATTTGAATTATACAATTTTCTTTCAGTTGTATCTATTTTTTGCAGGTTTACGTTGTGTAGGATGCTTTTTTATTGTTGTATCAGACTACAAGCTCTGCGTTTTTGCATGACTTTGACCCATGATTATTACAATATTCACAATAAGATGATGCAAACATGAGTCCATCTGTACATACAGCTCCAGAATTTTGATTAATAACCTCAAGCATAGTCATTTTTGCTGCTGGACTTTTATAATGAATAAGCAGACATGTTACACAAGGTTTGCAAATGAATATGACCCAACCTGAGTGGTTCAGTGCAGACAGATGCTAAACCATTACTATAAATGGACTGAAATAAACTCGTTAGCCCAGTGACAATAATGTTATGTTAGAGCAACATTCAAAGTTAAGTAGTGCAATTAACTTGCTCATAAACAGGTCACAGAAAGTGAAGCAAAAGCTAAGAAAAAAAAGTGCATATAACAAGAGTCATGTCCATTCAACTTTTAGGTAAGATCACAGCATTTTGGAGATAATTTTAAAAGAAAATGCTGAAAGTTTTTACATTTTTGGTCTAGTCTCCTTTTTTCCCCTACACTGAAAAATGAACAATTATGCATTGTGATAAATTTATTAACACTGTTAAACAAGAAAAGTTTCCAGAGTGAAAATATCGAAATCTTAGCAAATTTAGGTCTAATGAAGAAAAAAATACAAGTTTCAATTGTTTTTAAGACATAAGATCGGGTCAAAATGCAAAATTCTACCAAAACGTCACTTTTTCCTTCAATGTTTTTATTTAATAAGCTATGTGATCAGTGAGTTAAAGGAAAATACTGGAATTTCCCTGAAAAATGCTGAATTATAGGGTGCTATTCTAATAAATCCCTTTAGAGAAAGTTAAATGTAGAGGAAAAACTCATTTGGAAGACAGTTCAAAAATAGGCAAAAAAGGGTTAAACAGTAGACATTAATCACAGTTACTTATAGATTCATATTTCAGTATTATGATCGTTCCAAACTCTGCATATTCATTTCCATTGTCACAAACCTCCTGTATATATTTATTTAAGAGTCTCCTGTGTGTTCACTCTATCCTGTTTTATTTCCAAAGACCGACTATAAATAACATGACTGATCACAGAACAAGGCCCGCTTTGTTTCTGTAGACACGTACCTGCTGTTTTTAGCACCATGCTTTGCCCTTTTATCACAAACATCTACTCGTCTGAGCTCAGATCTGTCGAAACCAATGCAACCAACACTCATTTCCATGTGGATTTGTTGTTATTGCAGCTGCCAGTGTCTCTGAATTTATGATCGTCTGTGTAAAATCCAGTTCATTTCATTACAAACTCTGGGCTTTGAGAGTATGGGCTCTTTTATCAGCTCCTCTGAAGTGCTTATTTAGAACTTCTGTTAGCTTGTGAAATGTCATTAATCTCCAATTTCAGCTGTTTATTTGTACAGTTTATTATTTGTCTTTGCTTTCAGTGTCTCCATCCTCATTAGCTTGTGTCTAGTTCTTTTACCCAGTTTAGTGCCAGTGTAATTGTGGTATTTTCAAGGATTATCGCAAGTCTCTTTGAAGTGTATTTATAGTGATTCTGTCAACACTGAAAGAGTTCTGTTGTTACTGGAGTTTCCATTGTCTCTAAATTTATCATCTGTATAAAACCCATTTCATGACTTTAAAAGTTGACGGGTTTAGCAAATAGCTGTCAGAAGTCCTTATTTAGCATCTAACAGTTTATGGGGGATTATTTATAGATTCATTAATAAGGATTTGAATAATTTGGTTAACTAAAATGATATACTTATAAATACACTTATTTTACTCATGTATTTAGATTTCGGTACATACACACACATACATACATACATACATTAAGGCCGTAACGGTATACGTATTCATACTGAACCGTTGAAAATAGACGTTTGGTACAGTCCCATACTGAACGAATGCAGTCAGTTTGTGTGCGTTTCTGCAATTTTTTTATATTCACGTGGATAACTCTACGTGATTGGAGTAGTGAAGGGAAGACTCTTTATTTATATTTATTTGACTCTGTTGTGATTCGTGCTTTGGCGACCATTCGTGCTCTTGCGACCATGTGCGTATCACGCAGGAGAAAGTGACTTGAGGTACTTTCGCATACATGTCCATGGCGCGATAATGAGGCGTCTCTGATTGGATATATATATATATATATATATATATATATATATATATATATATATATATATATATATATATATATAGATATATATATATATATAGATATATATATATATATATATATATAGATATATATATATATAGATATATATATATATATATATATATATATATATATATATATATAGATAGATAGATAGATAGATAGATAGATAGATAGATAGATAGATAGATAGATAGATAGATAGATATGTGTATGTATGTATGTATGTATGTATGTGGATGCATAAAAAAATCAAATGCAGCCGCGCTAGTCAGCTGCAGTTAAATGCTAAGCTAGCATTAGCCACTGCGTAGTACAAAGAAGACACAGAAATATTAAAAACTCACTAGTGAGTAGATGGGACACAGTTCCTCGACAATCCGTTGGGTTATTGCGGGGTGTGCACTGTGGTATTAGTCAAAGGTTCGAGTCAATACAGTGTATGATATGTGCATGCAAATATAAACAAACGCTGTAGGGACTCACCAAGAGGCTGGAAGATTTAACGCCACGCGGAAGTGTTTTTTCCTCGCAAAGGTTATTTGGTTGAAAATGTTCTGCATCCGGTTGATGCCAAAGCAACAAGAATAGACAGAGTGGTGATGGTCCATTGCAGAATAGAGCAGGTGAGAATGACTGACAGGTGAGGAAGGGCTATATATTATGTGACCCGGAAGAGATAACACCGGCAAAGGAAGTGAAGCACAGGAAGTCTAACCCGAGTTAGACTTGCCTTAATAAATAAGCAAACAGAAATTTTTGTTCAGATTAACTTGCATTCTTGGTGGTTTATGTTCAGTGCTTTACTGCCTTTGTTTTTGAAAAAAATACATAATAGGAAAAAATAAATATATAATTTAAAAAATCGGCAAAAAAGTATAGGGTGGCCTTGACATAAAATAGGGTGGTTGGAGCCACCCAAAATGGCTCTCTTAACGTCGTTGGCATCTCCTACTAGCAGCACAAACTGTTACAAAAGTCAATGCTATCCATTGTGTGAAAGACATAACGCGCTATCCTTAAAAATATTAATAAAGTGTGAAGGTTGAAGCCATGTCGCGAGGCATATTCTACCTGGGCACGTGCCTCTGTATTGATTTGCGGTTCCCGGTATGGAAATTTAATTTGTTTTTTTTGTTGGCAACATTAGAATTTAAGTCTGGCATAAGGAGTAATCTACAGAATGCGTGGTCAACACGCCACACAGTGTCGCATGGCTACTTAATATGATAATTTATTCACGCGACTGGAACTGAGCTGGTAATTGTCATTACGCGCACGCACACACACTAGTAAACAGGTACGTGATGAATGTTTTTTAACCTTTCCAACAGCAACCATTCACTCCGGCGTTACACTTGACTAACAGTAAGTGGTTACATTTTTATCTCGTGGGTGCTGCTATTATGTAATGTATGTCGCCCACGCATCGCCTGTCACAAAAATTAGTATGTGAGAAGGGGTGTTTGAAGGTGAAGGGGTGCTTTTTTTTGTTTAACAGTTGAAAATTTCAAGTTGTATGTTATAAAGTTCAAGTTGTATAAAATAAATATTTCATGAAGATTCATTGTGATTCCTCTTTTGCCTTCATCAGTAGGGGTTTAAAGGTCTGTAATAAAGTGCATAAGTAGGCTAGTTCAGTTCAGGTGGTTATTTAAAGATGCATAAATTAACAGTATCTGATTCTACAGTTTGGTACTATTTATGATGCTTTTTTGTGATAAATAAGTGTTAAAAAATTTGGTCATGCTTTGCATGCTTGCATTAATTGTCTCTGCCCCAGCTGTGCTCTTGTACAGTATTTGGTCTAGTAATGCCCCTGACTGTGACATGCCTACAGTACTTGGAAGTATTAAGTGCTGATTTTGTATGTTTTTTTTTTTTATGACCTCAGGTGAACTCGTGGAGTGGTTCCATTGAGATTGGCGTGACAGCTCTGGACCCCGCAGCACTGGACTTCCCCAGCAGTGCCACAGGTCTTAAAGGTGGCTCCTGGATCGTTTCAGGCTGCTCGGTACTCCGGGACGGGCGCTCGGTCCTGGAGGAGTACGGCCGTGACCTGGACCAGCTGGCTGAAGGCGACCGGGTGGGCATCCAGCGCAGCTCCAGAGGGGAGCTCCACCTCTGGGTCAACGGCCAGGACTGTGGCGCGGCAGCCAGTGGTCTACCGACGAAGCTCTGGGCCGTGGTCGACCTGTACGGGAAGTGCACTCAAGTGACGGTGGTAAGCTGCGAGCCGCCGCCAGCCTCGGCTGAAAGAGACACTGTAGAAAGGGATGAGGAGGAGGAAGAAGAAGAGGAGGAGGATGAAGAAGAAGAGGAGGAGGAAGAGGAGGTGGTAGTGTGCGGCAGTCGGGACGACACTGGAATCGCAGCACTCATGAATGTGGCAGCAATGAATGGAATGATGAACGGAGATGAAGGTCAGAGGCCGGTCAGGTTTGTTTAATAGGATCTTCCTCAGGGTGGTTTTACATGTTTTCACTCACTTTGTCTCATCTTCCTCTCAGTGCCTGAGCTCAGCTGCAGCCACAGCAGACCCGACAAGTTCCCCAACAACCTGGAGACTGACACGGGTGAGTTTCAAAGAGGTTAGAAAATGTGTGTTCAACATCATAGTAAATGAAACAAGAAAACATTTACGCAAGTCAGGGGCTTTCAAATAGTGGGGTGAGCTTCCCCTGGGAGCAACAGACGACTAACTACAGAAAATACCAAAATTAGCCTGGCAAGCCAGACTAGAAGTTGCAGTCCATAGTCTGGATCCGCACAGGCAGAAGGCTGACTGCTGCTAAGGGCTGTGGGTGGGACCAAAACCTCTGTCATTTAAACTGTATCTGCAGGTATAGACCAATGCAATAACCAATCAGACTACTGTGTTCTTTTAGAGGAAGCTCAATATCCCATAATTTAAAAGCACTTGATTTAAGTAATTTAGCCAAAAATGTTAACAGTAAGTGCTGCCAAAGATGACCGTGTGCATTGCAAACAATATTATTGCAGAAAAAAATGGAGAGGGTGGGGGGTGGTTCTGGAGGAAGAATCAGAGGATGAAATGAGACAGAACAGAATCAGACACAAATGATCAGTTGAAACATTGACATCTGCCTGTCAACACTTTCTTTTCTTTCCAGTTCTGACCGAGCACCAGCTTTTCGACGTGTTCAACAATGCCATAGTATCTTTTTATCGCTCTGAGGATGAGGGCGGGGGGGGTGATGGAGGAGGTGGAGGAGGAGAGGGAGGCGGTGGCAGAGGTGGTACAGGAGGAGGTAACGCCGGATCCGAGTCCTCCTCTAGAAACGACAGAGGCAGCAGCAGTGGAGGAGGAGGTGCAGTGAACAGTGATGGGGGGTCGACAGGTGGAGGGTCAGGTGGTGGAGGGGGTGGGGACAGTGGTAGTACTAATAACAGCCCTGCTGGGAACGGAGGGCTGGGGCCTGGAAACATGACTGGAGGAATGACCACCAATGACGCGCTGCTGTTCCACGAGAAATGTGGAACACTGATCAAACTGAGCAACAACAACAAGACAGCAGAGCGGCGGCGACCGCTGGATGAGTTCAACAACGGTGTGGTGATGACCAACCGGCCGCTACGACATAACGAAATGTTCGAGGTAATTCAGCAACAAGGATTTAACAATGAAATAATAATCATATATTTTTTATTTATAAGCACCTTTCAGGAGATTGTAGAGTAGAGGTCTTCAACCCTGGTCCTCAGGGCCCACTATCCTGCATGTTTTAGATGCAACCCTGCTCCAACACACCTGATTCAAATGATCAAGCCCTGCTGAAACCTGATAATGACCCACTGCTTTGAATCAAAATGTTGGAGCAGGGTGACATGAAGGACAGTGCGCCCTGAGGACCAGGGTTGAAAACCTCTGCTGTAGAGCAAAGGATAAAAAAGACCATACAAAAGAAATACATTTTAAAAAGTCATTACAATAAATAAAAGATAGCAGTTTTTCAGCCAAACAGATGGACCAATAATATATAGAAAAGCTGACCACCTTGGAGAACCCATCAAAGCAGGAGAAACAAGATAAGATGAAAAATGGCACAAAGAAAACTCCAAATTTAACAAGACATAAAAGTCACATGACAATAAGGGAAGAAATATGGGGTAAAAGAAAAAAAAATACATATACAAATAAATAGGCGGGGAAAAAGAGGAAGAACAGAAACAATGCAAATCAAAACTGAGGGAATTAAAATAAAATAGAAAAAATATGGCAAAAATTATGTAAAAGATGGAGCGAGATAAAAAAAAAAATGTAATAAGAAAATATTGAATACCCTAAAAGAAAAAAAACATAAAAAGTACAAAATAGGAGATAGATAGAATACAATAGAATATCACCCAGTTAGACCCGAGCTCTGTTTTAATATGTTATAACAGCTTATTGGTGACTTCTTTTCAAGTGTTGACTTTTCTAAAGTGGATGAAATATGTTCTTGCAGATCCGTATTGATAAGCTGGTGGACAAGTGGTCTGGCTCCATAGAGATTGGAGTGACGACACACAACCCTAACAATCTGGACTATCCTGCAACAATGACCAATCTACGCTCAGGTAAAACACACTCTATGCTTAAAGAAGTAACCGTCAAACAAAACAAGAGCAGATGGTTTTAACGGAGTTGATACAGTAATGTAGCTTGAAACCTTTGAAAATATTTGAATTTCAATGTGGTGGTTTTAAGGTCTGAAAAGTGCTTTTGTTTTAGTTTAAGTGCTTGCAATTATAACTGTGATGAGATCTATTTTTTATTTATTTATTTTGATACTTAAAAAAAAAAAAATTAACTCTATATTAACTCTGCCAAGTTAGATGCCAAGCCAAGACTACATACAGGGGTGATGTATTTTGGAAAATAAAATTTACGTCAAAAAAGAAAATTAGCAGGTGTTCTTAATTTTTTGCTATTATGGAACATAATTTTAAATGTTTATAGCATAACACAATAATTCTGATAAAAGGTGAAAAAAAGTGATCATGAGTATATGCATTCCTGTACATGTGTATTTTACTCCAGTGAAGTGGAAACATGTGAAAATGACCTTTAAAGTCCTTGAAAAATGTGTACAAAACCCTTTTTAAAGTAAATGACACTGTTGTGATCCATTCTCCAGGTACAATCATGATGAGTGGCTGTGGGATACTGACCAACGGGAAAGGAACCCGAAGGGAATACTGTGAATTTAGCCTCGATGAACTTCAGGTGTGTGGCCACAGATGTTTGTCTCTGTGTTGAAGAAAGAGAAAAGTTCAGCATTCTTAAAAACAATGAATGAAAGACTATTTTCTGATGCGATAAATAATTATTTCTGATATTTGCTTCACATGACTGTCATAACCAAATTAGTACTTCTGAAATTCTTTACTACTAGATTATTTACAACATAATTTCAGGGGGAAAAAAACAAAGCAAATGTCTTTTTTTAATTGGACCTGTGAATCACACCCTAAAAAAGAACTCATAGAACGTTGTTGAAATATCGTATCAGTAAAAAGTTAATGACATCTGTCGGATATGTCTGTTATTGTCAAATTTTCAGGAAGGAGATCACATCGGGTTGATGCGTAAAGCGAGTGGAGCGCTGCACTTCTACATCAACGGCATTGACCAAGGTGAGTCCCCCCACCCCATGGTAGGAGGAGGAGACCCACTGGTGGGGAACAGGGTCTAGAGAACATGAGGCTCATTTAATTCTCCCAATAGGCCTTTAAATACTCAGGTTGAATTTTAAAACTTGACTAACGATCGTCGTCTGTCCGTCCCAGGTGTGGCAGCGGCACAGACCCCTGGTGTGGTCTACGGGGTGGTCGACCTCTACGGTATGGCCGTCAAAGTCACCATCGTCCACAACCACAACCATAGCGACCGCCTCAGACGCAACAACGCCATCATGAGGGCACTGTCCCCCGATGTGGGTCGGCCCAGACCATCACTGTCCCTCACGCCAGACCCGGAAGGACCAGACCGCCTACTCTTCCACCCCAATTGTGGTCAGAAAGCCGCCATCATCAGCGACGGCAGGACGGCGTTGCGACCACAGTGAGTCAAACATGGTCACAGCTTTCACAGTTGTTTTTGACTTTTGAATGTTGTCCGTGTTTAGCTCCTGATGTTTGGAACGCATCATGCAAATTATTGCTAAGCTATTGCTAAGCTATACAAACTATTTTTATTAGTTATTTATCATTTTGTCATACTGGACATAAACAACAATTGGAAACAGATAATAGTAAGAGTAATGATAACACTGGTCTACAAATAAAATGCTTCCAAAATAAAACTAATGAATATTTATCACCTGTGTGTTACTGATAAAGAAAACTCAAAGTGCACAATGACAATAAAGGATATTCTATCCTATTAAATTATTTTCAGAGTAGTCTTAAAAGGGCTTAAAAAGTCTTAAATTTAACTTGTAGAAACCTCAATAAAAAATAAATATGAAATGTTTAGTGAGCAAATAAAAACGAGCATCATCCTCATAAAACTGTCTGTTCCTAGTGCGACCGATGACTTTAACCATGGCGTGGTCCTGAGCAGTCGGCCGCTGCGCTCCAACGAGGTGTTCCAGGTCCGCATCGACAAAATGGTCGACAAGTGGGCAGGATCCATTGAAATCGGAGTCACAACACACAACCCAGCCTACCTGCAGCTGCCCTCCACTATGACCAACCTGCGCTCAGGTAGAACATATCAAAAGAAAAGGAAACTGCTGAAAGCTAAGTCGTAAAATGTAATGGAGGGTGTATATATGAGGTCTGTGCTGTTCTTGTTTCCAGGGACGTGGATGATGACGGGGAACGGCGTGATGCACAATGGGACGACGATACTGGACGAGTACGGGCACAACCTGGACCGACTTAAAGTGAGTGATGGTTCTGTTTAACTGGCTCATATTTTACACTGTATATTTGTGGGTATTGTATGGGTTTCATCAAGTCCAAAATGTTGAGGACTGGGGAAAGCTAAAAAGGTTTAGCGAAATGGTCTATCTTTTTGTTTTCCTATGCATTTTAATATTTTTGTATTCTTTGCTCTCACTAGAAATTCACGTGTGAGGTTGTTTGCTGCTTTAAACCACTTACACTGGTCTACAAGTAAAATGCTTCCGGAATAAAACTAATGAAATTTTACCGTGTGCGTTACTGATAAAGAAAACTCAAGTCTTAAATGCTCAAGTTTCCAAGATAAGTCTTAAGTCAAAACATGACATTTGTAGCATTAACAAGAGAATAGGTTTTACTCTAAAGGAATATTGGTCTCAGATCTACTTCAAAACACTGTCTGCACATTATGAACCATTGACTTTACAGGTTCTTTCTATTGGAATATTTATCATTTCATTGTATACATGTATATAAACCACCATATATGAGGAATAACACACTGTCATGTACAGTATATTAAAAACATGAGCTAACCAGCACTTTTGACATTTTCTGATTCATCTTAAGAAAGTATGTAAGATTTAGCACATTTAATGTCTGAAGCAGATTCTTTCTATAAAAAATGTAGAGAAGTGTTGTTTATTGGGATTAGTTTGTAAGCTGTTGCTGCTGTAGAAGCAACAGCTAGGCTTCGGAAAATTTGGGGGTGAGCATAGAGCTTTAACCTTTTGAACCCTGCGCCAGTACCAGTCACAATAATTTCATTTTAACACAACACAGAGGATCATATGATAGCTGAAGCTTTATTTATATAAATCCAAGTTGTGATCAGAAAATAGTAAAGGAAAGACAATATTCATATTCATGTCTCAATAATATGACCTTTATTTTTGCTATTATTTGTCTCATTTTGTGTGTTTTAGTGGCAGAGAACTAATACTTGTACTGTTGGATTTACTTAGCTTAGCAATGCAAAGTTTGTGTCATTGGTCTGTTTTATTAAGTTATTTATAACATACGCTGGTCTCACACTGAGAGACCGGTTTCTGTATTTAGCTTGCTTTCTAAAAAAAATATTTTTTTTAAGCTTATAGTTGATCCTCTGGTTGTATGGATGTGTAGCATGTGTACATTCCTACAGTTGTCATATAGTGTTACCATGGCAACACAGATAAAACTGGGAGTGTAAGAGGAAAACAAATGTAAGGTTTTCACATAAGTTATTTACTGAGAACCAAGGTTGTCTTGATGTATTTTTAGGAGCTGTTTGGGTTTTTCCAATTAAAACACATTTTAACAAATTTGCACATCTTCAACAACTCGATTAGATTTAAAAATAAATAAATAAATAAATAATTTATATATATATATATATATATATATATATATATATATATATATATAAATAAAAGACTGGGATTTATTTAGTTTCATTAGTTTAGTTTTGATGTTCACATTTTAGACATTAGACATTTTAATATGTGTAAGCATCATTGGGAAAACTCTAGTAACTAAACTAAACAACCTCCTCTGATTCATTGTCAATCTGTTGTTTTCCCTCCAGGAAATGAAACATCAGCTTCGACTTGAATCTTTTTTTCTTTCCTGCTTCTGTAAAACCTTAAACCTTTCCCTTTTCATTGCAGGCGGGTGATACAGTGGGCGTTGTACGGAAAGAAGATGGCAGCCTCCACTTCTTCGTGAATGGCGTGGCCCAGGGCCCAGCGGCGTGGAATGTCCCCCCCAGTGTCTACGCTGTGGTCGACCTCTACGGCCAGGCCGCTCAGGCTACCATCATGGACGACATGGGTGAGACACAGCAGGATAAATGGCTGAATCCGTGGATGAGGTTCCGGGGGCGTGTCCTAAATGTTTTCCCTTTTTCCCCCAGTCGACCTCCCTCCTCTCCCAGAGGACAGTTCTGACGGCCCCACGGCCATGTCCCCCGGCAGCCCCTGCTCCATCACCGGGGCCACATCCACCAACGATCTGCGCTTCCATCACCTGCACGGCACCAACGCCGTCATCACCAACGGCGGGCGTACCGCTCTGCGCCAGAACAGCCGCAGCGAGTTCAACGATGCGATCGTCATTTCCAACAGGTGATGAAGCCACATGACTGGGTCATCCGAAACCCCCTCAGTTTACAGGATCAAATGTAAACCTGATTCTGTGCTGTTTGTTCATAGGTGCCTTCGAGACGGGGAACTTTTTGAGATTGTTATTCAGAAGATGGTTGACCGCTGGTCGGGTTCAATAGAAGCAGGTGAGTTACTATGTCCACACTTCGCTCCTCAATTTATCTATTTCTGCTCTGTTTTTCTGTCATATGTTTCTCGTAAAAGGTAGATTATTAGTGAAAAACAGACTTACTGAGCCATGTTACTTTCATGAATATGCTGATTATTATCAGATTCCTAGAGTTTTCAGATTATTCATGTAGGAAGTATAATTTGATATGTTTTATTAATGACAGTAGTAATCTGATTATGAGAAATCAGATTAACACATCTGGATTTCTCCCCAATGCTCTGTGTTGGTGTAAATTATAGGAATGTTTGTTTTGATTAGTAATTATAGCCAATTCTATTTATGTATATGTTGTTATGTGTACTGAATTATGTAGAATTATTTATATATATATAACCCACCACATACATATACATATATAATTAGCACAATGTTTGATATAAACATATATACATGTTGATTTATGTATGTGTTGTGTTGTGATAAAGGGGTGGATTAAATAAGTGTTGACCTCTCTCACTCCTTTTCAGATGTGGAAGCAACACTAAAATTGTGTTAAGTATTTGTTTTGTACAATAGTACAATTTTGTTTTGGGCTGTCTTATGTTGTAAATTTTCTTTGGGCATTTGTTGGTTTTGTTAATGCTTGTATTGTCTTTTTTATTTGTTCGAAGTAAAACATTAATTCATTCATAAATGTTGTATCTAGAATAGGAGAATGAAGATGCTCTACAACATCAATTGGAGATTCTTTTTCTTTTGTCCCTCTGAGCTCCTGGTTTAATTTATTTTATTTATCTATCAGTATTATTTTTAATGTGAGAACACATCTGCCCTGGTATGGATAATTAAGTCATTGGGAGTCAGATATTCCATTATGAAATCAATGAAAATGATGGTTGGTCTTTTTCCGTGTGTGTCCAGGGGTAACGGCCATCAGACCAGAGGAGCTGGAGTTTCCAAACACTATGACCGACATTGACTATGACACTTGGATGCTGAGGTATAAGACTAAAAGAACATGAACCCTTTTTGTGTTACTCATTCTGCTGATTTCCACCTTTAAGAGCCTCAGACAGAATTTCAGGCCCCCCCCTTCTCGGTTCTCCATCCACAGTGGGACGGCCATCATGCAGGATGGGAACACAATGCGGAACAACTACGGCTGCGACCTGGACTCTCTGACTACGGGGTCTCGGATCGGTATGATGCGCTCAGCCACCGGAGACCTCCACTATTACATCAACGGAGTGGATCAGGGGGTCGCGTGTTCTGGTCTCCCCCCGGGTATGCAAAATTAAACCAGAGCAGAAACGACATCAGTAGAAACCTAAGGGGAAATAAAGTAGAGTCTGAGGTCGATCATTATCTGGTCTCATTCACTTTAGTTGGATCAGTAAATATTAGTTCTCCTTTACTGCGCTTCAATTGGCCGATGATAGTCATGGTGATAATGATCACCAAGCAACAAACCATCAGCACATGTACATGACATAAAATTTTGAAAATGATCCTTAAAAGTGCATGAATTTGACTATATATTGTACATATTTAGCATGTCCTTTGTGGCTGTTCTTATCAGAGGTGTACGCCGTCATCGACCTGTATGGACAGTGTGTTCAAGTGTCCATCACCAGCTCCTCAGGCCCATTGGACAACAGCCTCTGTACAAGCAACATCACTGAGAAGAGCTTCCCCATCCAGTCCCCAGGTACACACAAAGGTCTGAGAAACCGCCAACACGCAGCACAGTGCTTGTTTGTAGACATGACGCTCAATTTAAATCCTAGATGTATGATCGAGGGATTTTAAAAACGCATCAGTCACTTTTGAACTTAAAACAAGACAAGATTTGTGTGTGTGTTTGGGGGGTGGATTTTGGGAATTTTTCCAATACTCTCACAGTGACTAAACACGGTGTGTGCAGATCTTTAACACAAGAAGTTATGTCACATCTCACTGGTTTTTGGGTGTAGTGTAAAAACAAGTCCAACAATACCCACCCCTTGCATGTATAATAGCTTATTTTGGCATTGATCCAGCTGATGTCATCATGTCTGTATGTGTGCTGATGTCGGCATATCAATTACTTATATATATATATATATATATATATATATATATATATATATATATATATATATATATATATATATATATATATATATATATATATATATATATATATATATATATATATATATATTCCAAGTTTTAAGTAAATTAGAACAAAATGTATAGTTTTTTTATAATCTCGCCCATTATAACTAAATTGGAGAAAAAAAGGGGTAAAAAATGTAATTACAAAAAATAGAACTTTGACCTACTTTTCCCAAAATATAGTGATCATTTTTCCCCACCACTGGCAGTCTATAAGTCAAATTTGGTATGAAGTCAATCAGTAGTTTTGTTGCTACAGACATTTGAAATTCCATGCATCCCTGGTAAATGGGGAAAAAAAAGATTTGAAAAATTCATATAAAATTTGAACTTTGATTTACTGTTCCCAAAATATAATGATATCTATTCTGGGTCACTGGTAATACATACACCAAATGTGGTATGAATCCAGCCAGTAGTTTTGTTTTTAATAAGCAAATAATGAAGCAAACTGAACCAAAAACAACACCCCTTGCTTCCCCTTTTTGGGGGAGCGGGGCAGCGACCCGCAGTCAGATTATAGTAAGTGAGATGAGCACTGCTGGACCAAACTGACCTCTATAAAAAGGGCAAGAAATCTTGGTCTAAAACAGGCATGGGTAAACTATTCCACAAAGGGCCAGTGTGGCTGCAGGTTTGTTCAAACTAACCAAGAGAACACAGTTTGACCAATCAACTCTCTGACGATTCATTCTCTCTCTCAGTTGATTAATTGAATCAAGTCTGGTGTGCTGCTGCTTGGTTGGAACAAAAACCTGCAGCCACACCGGCATGCCACTACTAGCACAAGATCAGAATAGGGCTGTTGGTCTCCTGGACGCAGAGCAAACCACCACAAAAGTCATCTGGACTCTGACTTTTCATCATAACACAGTGGTCTGATTTTAGTGGCACTATGGCGTTACCATGCGTTACCACCTATTACTTATTATTTTATTGTATCTTAAATTAGTCTGGGAAAATGTGCAAAATTCTGCTGGTGCGTTTAGAAATCCCTTGAGTTTTTGTTTTTTGTTTTACTCCCATTTGAAGTCAAAGAGTGTTCAACAAAGCATCTGTTTTTTGTGTTTAGTAGCAGGTGTCGCCCATCGCCTCCACAGTAAACATGGTAAGAATGTGGTGTTGCTCGGAGAAGGTTGGCAGGCCGTCAGGGTCGGTGGTTACTCCCATGGAATTGTGTTCAGTGGCAAAGAGCTGAAAACAGATGAACTGTTTGAGGTAAAAACCGCAGACTCCAGTGGGAGGTGTGTCCCAGTGCGTTTAGGCTTTTGTTTTATGTTGACGTCCGCCCTGCGTTTGTCTCTGCAGGTGCGTATCGACGTGGTGGACGAGCAGTGGTGCGGTTCACTGCATATCGGCCTGACCACGCTGGCGCCGCCGGAGCTGCCGTCCTGCCCGCTGTCTGGCCTCTCCCCCTCCCTCCCCCAGCTTCGCACCAAGGTCACCTGGCTGCTGAGTGGCTCCGAAGTCCGTCGGAACGGCATCTTGCAGCGGCAGAACTATGGCTGTTCATTGGACCGGCTCACGGTAAGCAGTGACCGTTCATCCTCTGCCGAGCTGTGAAATCAGCTTCACAACAGACACATCCACCACCTGAGAGGTGTTGGAGGAGATCTGTCCACGTTCCAGAACCTCTTAAACCCATCACAGCTAAACATCTATTGAGTGGGTTTCACTGATGCGTCACAGCCAGTGTCTCACCATCAAATCAGAATTGCTGAGCCTGTTGACATGTCCTGAAAAATCCAATAATTGTTTATTAATAATAATAATAATAATATATACACATATATATATATATATATATATATATATATATATATATATATATATATATATATATATATATATATATATATACATACACAGGGTGCAATTTATCAAAAAAAACAGGGGAGGGTTTTGTTGGGGGGTTTTTTCACAGAAAAAAAGTTTGTGTTGAATGTTATGACCCTCATTCCCGATTGTAAGCATATTACCAATCGGAGGGCTTCAGCCTCAGTGGGTTTGGGTCGGTGCTGGGGGGATCCCCTCACGGGACCTCCTCCCATGGCTGGCTTGTGCCTCTGCCAGGCACATTTTACTGTGTTGTGTTTAAATGTGTCTGGAAAATGTCCAAGCTGTAAAGCAGTGGTTCTTAACCTGGGTTCGATGGAAACCTAGGGGTTGGGTGAATCAGTTTCAGGAGTTCAGCAGAGGTCAAAACACACACCTGACTCATGTGATTTGTGATGACACACCCCGCTTGACTATCACTGTGCACGGACGATCATGTTACATTTCTTAGCCAGTCTGTGCTTCAGGGAACTTTGTGTGCTCAGTAGTTGACTTATGACTGTCGTGATGGTACATCGTGTGACTTCTTTAATATTTTAAGCCATACTAACTTTGTCAAGCAAAAAAAGAAAGTGGCCGGATGACTATGTACAATATAGATTCACATGTATGGAATCATATTTTATTTCTCGTGACCCTAGTGAGAATGAAGTGGGTTCAGAAAATTAATAATAAATACAATAAATAATAAGTAAGGTATGTATTTCATGCCGTTCATGGATTATATTGTTTTTTGTTCTTTGAATAGTGAGACAGTGAACCAGTGAACAGTGAGAATATAACTAGAAAAGCACTCTGAGTGCAGACCTCCGCCAAGGTAGACAACCCCTCAACCCACCCACCCCCCTCGGATCACCATCAAAATCTAATCCTTTTCAGATCTCCCCATTACCTACCTACCCTACCCCGAAGTTTTCATCAAAATTCGTCCACAAATTTTTGAGTTATCTTGTACACAAACAAACCAACGAATGCCGGCCAAAACATAACCTCCCTGGCAGAGGTAATAACTCTAGAAATCAGATAATGACCAGAGTATTAGTGTGACTCTAAACTGGCTCATTGTGTTAATCTGATCTTCTCTTTATGTTTTAATTAATGACAAATAAGTGTATTTGTTGTTCAGGTTGGGAACAGAGTTGGTGTGAAGCGCTGCAGCGATGACACCATGCACATCTTTATTGACGGAGAAGACATGGGACCTGCTGCAACGGCGGTCGCAAAGGTGAAGGCAGATTCAGACGCATCTTCACACTGTAATACCACCGGTGGCCACTAGATGCTGCTCCAAAAAGCCCAGGCTACCATAGATTTCTCTCATAAATACTAACTTTTCCAGACTCTAAAAATTTGTCTTTTAATCAGATCTCAAGTTGAATAGAGGTGTTGATCTCTTCCATGTCAGGCTTTGATTGATGGCTTGTTTATGTCACCTTTTTTCCCCTGACAGTCATTTCCACTTTAGTTTTTTCCAGTTAGTACAACGTCACAAAAACACTGTAAAATTAGACTTAGAGACTTAGAGACTTAGACTTCCTTTATTGTCATTGCACAAGAATACACACAACAGTGGAATTTTTGGCAAAGAGACGTCGTTGCTTGGCTTCCGGAGTACGATGGTATTGTGTCATTTAATGAGGGGTGAGAGGATCCATAGTTACCATGGAAACAGAGTAATCTTCTACAACATAATTTCATTCCTAAAACTTATAGAGTTGATTCTTGAGATTAATTTTAGAGCCACATCAGACTTGCCTCCAGGAGTTTAACTGTTAAACCTCATTACCCGTGTATGTGTTCTTTCTGTTAGAATGTCTACGCCGTGTTGGACCTGTACGGGAGGATCACCGCCGTGTCCATAGTCAGCTCGTCTCTGATGGAGGACACAGAGAGCATCAAAGCTCCGTCTCTGTCCTCCGACAGCTGCAGCGAAGGAGAGGATGACCCCAGCCCTGTGCGAGAGGTACTGGTCCGTTTGGCTCTCACTGCAAATCCACCAGCAGAGTCTGCAGGGTCATGTGACTTGTCTCTGTGTCTGCAGGTGGAGACAGAACCATGTGTTCCGGTTCCCACTGCCATGGCCTTCCTGGAGAACCACGGAAAGAACATCCAGCTGTCCAATCAGAACCTGACGGCAGCCAGGGTGTCGAGTTACAACCAGGGTTTACTGGTCACCGCCCAGCCTCTGGCCCGACAGCAGCTGTATCAGGTCAGAACCAGAACTTTAACCAGAACTATTCATCTTAGAAACTTCCAATGAGCACCAAAATCATCCTCTTTCAATTCTGCATCTTGTCTGTATATATTTTCACCTATTATTGTCCTGGTATGGGCTTCAAAATGGCACTATGACCTTTGACTTTGACTGACCTTGAAAGGTCAAAACAAAGGTCACGTAATTTTCAAAGGTCATAACTCAGAAAGAGTGGTCATAAGTACGCAGTTACTATTATTGACAGATAGTAAACTACATGTAGGCTCCAAAATGGCATCATGACCTTTGACCTTGAGAAGTCAAATCCATAGTGTCACATTTTGAGAGGGAGATGTCCATTAAAAGCTAAAACATTTGTGAGATGCAGGGTTTGTTGTATCTGGCACCACTTCTTTTATATTTTTTCATACATTGTAGTCCATGGATATTGTCAATTCTTTTATGTGGGTTCTTTGTCCAAATTAATGTTTTAAATGAGTCAAATATTCTGTGTTTCTATGATCGTTGCCTGCTCTGACATCATCCACTGTTCTTTTTTCCAGTTTCAGATCGACCGTCTCAACCCATCATGGACATCGTCGCTGTCGTTAGGGGTGATAGGTCACGGCCCTGACCGGCTAAACTTCCCATCGACGGCGTGCTGTCTGAAGCGGTCCACCTGGCTGCTGCAGAGGGACTCAGTCTTCCATAACTCCCTGAAGGTTGGACCCATCTGAGCCATTTCTGTCGACTCTTCTTTCCATCATCCACTCCCGTAACCATTCTTCTACTTCCTATGTTTGTCAGATCTGTGAGAACTATGGTCCAAACCTGGACACGTGTCCAGAGGGGACGGTGTTGGGTCTGCTGGTGGACACCAACAGCTGCCTCCACCTGTACGTGAATGGCATGGACCAGGGCGTGGCGGCGCAGGACATCCCCTCGCCATGTTATCCCATCATCGACCTCTACGGCCAGTGTGA
This sequence comes from Siphamia tubifer, assembly GCA_020466265.1. Lineage (NCBI taxonomy): Eukaryota > Metazoa > Chordata > Actinopteri > Kurtiformes > Apogonidae > Siphamia > Siphamia tubifer. The sequence goes on from CM035800.1 coordinate 25,212,953, forward strand.
ACAGGTCCGAGATCAAGAAACACAGAGAGTGTTGGAGAGGCGGACGCAAAATGATACCAAGCACTAACCGATGTCATGTCATCCCAACAGGTTACCATAGTAACGAACAATGTGCCGACAGTGGGCGGGGAGAGCGGCGAGACACGCTGTCAGGGCGACATGGAGAAGGCGGACATGGTTGACGGTAAACACAATACAGATGAACCAGTCAGATCCTGAACAGTAGTCTGGAAAGAGTCTCCACATGAGTGGGTTCTGATCAGGTCTGAACTGAACCATTAGGACTCAAAGGAGCTCATCTGCAACATGAGAATCAGCTGTTAAGTTATTTAAATAAAATAAATCTGCAGCTGAAACTGTATGAGGGTCAATATGACTATAAAAGTTGTTTCTTTCTGGTTGTCATCGTCAACTTGGGTGGCAGAGTGACCCACTTAAATTATATAAATTCACTTCATATCTGCACAATCCAATCATTGGCAGAACTTAACAGCCAGTTATTGTAAACTACATAAGAATTGTAAATGTATTTTATATATATATATATATATATATATATATATATATATGTACATATATAGACAGTGGACAGTTATTCTACAGCTGTTCTCTTGTATATTTATGGGTTTTGTTGTTTTAGTTCCATATAAGCTAATACAGTGGGCACTTATACATCATCCCCTCTACTCCATTTCATACCATTACTGCAACTCTCCTATTCTTGATAAAGTGGATTGGCAGTAATGTGTTTTAAATTGCTTTAAATTTTAATTGCTGAACTGAACTGAACTTTCTAGCATCTACTGTAACTACTATACGTCATCCTAAAGATTACACTGATTGGTTGTAGTACCATCCAATTGCATACAGAGGATTTGAAAGACAACCTTTTAGCCCCGCCTCCCCTGTCTATGAGGCGGTTCTATGCATGTAATGAAAAGGGATAGTGCAGCTAGGCTAGAATAAAAACTCCAGGAAAAAATCTCAACTAAGGTTCTCAGTTCATGCATGAAAGGGTTGAGGTATAAATACTACATATTAGAACCTTAAATGCTCCTGGTACAGTTTGATGATAGGACTATCCTTTTTAAGTGTTCTTTTGTGTGTCCGTGAAGATACCTGATCTTCTAAACATTGATTTTTTTTTTGTGTGTTTTTGTTCAGGGATTAAAGAGAGTGTGTGCTGGACACCGCCTCCAGAGGTCAACCCCAACAAGACCTGTGAATACCAGGCGCTGTGTTCACGCTTCAAGGACCTGCTCACATTACCAGGTCAGTTTACACTCAACTAGGTTTTATCTGTCCTCTATTTTGTTTTTGTTTGTTTTTTTTGTCGAAAATGATGTTTACCTCCTCTGTCAGACGGATACTTCAGTGAAGATGTGAAATACAACCTGTGTTACTGCGAGTCCTGCCATAAACTCCGAGGTGACGAGGCCTATTATAAGCGAGGGGAACCACCGCGGGACTACGCCCTGCCGTTTGGATGGTGTCGCTTTGCTCTCAGGTCAGAAAACCAGTCATTATAACCAGGGTCAAAGTTCATGAAACCATTGAATAACACTTTAACATTAACAGATTCCTGGAAAAAACACTGGCTTATTTTAGTTGACGGTAGGTCGAACACATGACGGTCTGTAAATTAGTAGTGAAAGGAAAGAAATAACAGCCCAAATATTCTTATATAAAACCAAAATTAAAGACAATATGAAAACTGAGGAAATATGTTTTTCATAAAACATATATTAATTGAATATAAAAATGAGCATCTCCAACATTTGTCATTTGTCAAGTATCAAGCCCATGTGACTACTACTACTAGATATTTTCCAACTTTAACTGCAATTTCTTTTAAAAATGATGTAATAGTACCTACAAATAATGTGGCGTGTGACTTTTTTCATCTTTTTTAAAAAGTATTAAATTGAAATCTAAATACCTACAACTGTTATTGTGGCAAATTCCAAATTATATTTTTCTCTACATTTTTCAGTATGTACTGCTATATTTCCTTAATTTTATGGGGGGGGGTTTCAGTGCAGTTAATGCATTTTCCTAGATTTAAATCACTGATCATGTAAGTGTTTGTAAAAACCCAGTAAATTCAAGGGTTACTTTATCAGAAACAGAAAAAACTATTATAAAAACTACTATACTAGAACTTTTATAAAGAAAGTGACATCTATCATTAACATTTATATCATGAACATAAAAACAAGCGGCTCTGTCCACAGTCATTGATCCAACTTCATGGGTTTTACTTTTAAATTAATTTTGGAGACGTCTGTTTCCATGGTAACTACAGAACCTCAGAGCGTCCAAATGGGTCACATCTGATGACCATGAAAAGATGACTAACTGTATTTTACACCAGTTATTTCCATGGATAAGATTCATAGATTAATAGATTTCAAACAGATATTGAAAGCAAATATGCACATAGATCCATAAGTATTTGGACTTTAAAAATATTCTATCAACTGTTAAATTCCAGCCATTTTAACAAAATCCTTGAATTAAAGCTGAAAGTGCACACTGAAATCGCATCAGGATTGTTTTATTTCAGATCAACTGTGGTTGAGACCAGAGGAAAAACCACAAAAATAATGTCATGAAGTGATATTCAATAGCTCAGGCGGTACTTACTGAGCCAAACTTTTCCTAGAGTTGTACTGATGTGTGTTTGTACTGGATTAAAGACTGAATGTGTGTTTGTGCAGGATCAAGCCCCACTGTGAGGTTTCCAATGCACTGAAGAAATGGCACATCGCCTACCATGGCACCAGCGTCGGATCCCTGAGGCGAACACTGGACCACAACCAGCTGCTTCCTGGTACCCCTAAACCACAGGCCCAGATAGTCATTATGTCATTTCACTTATTTATTTAGTTACAGGACAGTCTGTACTGTCATTAGTTACAGAGAACACGATGCATGTATTTGATTTAGCGAAGAAGCTAATTTGCATCTCTTGTCCTGGACAAATGACCGAGACAAACATCACTTTTATGTAATTGCTGATTTTATTTGATTTTAATTCAGTCAATGTAGTCAAATAAATCATTGAATAGGTGAAAAAATAGTGAAAAAGACATGACGACTTTATTCTCAAACCCGGGGCGGGGGGGACACAAAACATACGTACAGAGGTCAAAAGATACAGGAAAAAAACTGTAAAAATACCAAGAGTATAAAAGTATTGATATAAATAAATCTAAGTTCAAGTCAAATGACATGTACAAACAATATGCTCACTGTACTCTTCTGACTTAGAAACAACATAAAACTGAACTAACACACTGAAAAAATAAGACAAATATATTTAATGTTTGTTTAAAAGCTAAAAATGTTTAAAGCAGTTATGTTATAAAATAAATAATTTACATTTTAAAACTACAAAAGCACTCAGAGAGCAGACCTACACCAAGGCAGACCCCCCCTCAATGAAGGAAGGTCCGCCAAGGAGGTTACGTTTTAGGCAGCATTTGTCTGTCAGTCTGTCTGTGTACAACATAACTCAAAAAGTTCTACATGAAATTCAATGAGATTCTGGGTCACTTTGAAATGTTGCATTGTGGTAAATGGAGAATAAATTTCAAAGTAATCCAGAATCCAGGATCGATTCCAGATCTTCACCAAAATCTAATCGATTGGTCCTTGTGTCATTCCCAAGATATCCTGAAAGTTTCATCGAAATCCATCCATAACGTTTTGAGTTATGTTGTACACAGACAAATAAACATACAGATAAACACCAGTAAAAAGATAACCTCTTTTGTGGAGGTAATAAAATAAAATAAAATAAAAATGTTCACATCTCCTGTATGTAGCAGCAACACTATTGTCTGAATTCATACCAGGTTAGGTTTATAGAATGGCAGTGATCCAGAGTAGATCTCATTAAATTTTTGGAAAAGTAGGTCAAAGTTAAAAAAAAAAAACAAAGTTTTTTTAAATCTTCCCATTTACTTAAAATTGGAAAATATGTGCAGGGGTGAAGTTTGTTGTGCCTGACACCACTGGTCAACATTAGTTTTTGCTCAGACAAAGGCCTGACACACACGAAAATAGGTTTGTGATCCACCAATTGAGAATGCTGTAGAACATCCACACTCACATGTTCATGACTCTGAGGTTGAATGTAAGAAGATCAGACCGTCTCATCCACCTGTCCACCTGCAGGGACGTCGTCCGTCTTCTCTGTGTCTCCACTGAAGGCTGAGGGACCCAATGGATACACTGAACCGGAGGAGAACAGCGCCCCCGGCAGGGAGGTCCCCAGGGTGCGGCTGTCACCCACCATGCGCTACTCCGGTCTGGAGACCTTCGCCCCCAAAGTGCAGTAAGTTCATGTGACCCAGAGAAACACTGACAGAGCAGCCAGATAGAAAAAGACGAATTCACACACTATCACAGGTAGATTGTGGTCCATACATTCTACAGCATATTTTATAGAGTTGCATACGTTTACTGATTAGGCCATAAGAAACTATAATACAAAACTATACTTACCTTATATTCCACCTCATTTCTAGACACTATTAAGACACAGTGCCCTCTAGTGGAGAAAAGAACTGATTTAGAATCAGATCAGTGACTCAAATTATCAGAGCAGAGAATGAACAGGTTAAAACCTGAAGAGTTTTCATTGTTGATTAATCAGACAGTTGTTTGACTCATAAAATCACTGAAAAGAGTGAAGTGTCTTCTTAACATTTTCCAAAATAAACATGACATCCTAAAATGTCAAAGAGGAAAGAACATTTGAAAATCGTAACATTCAAAGAGGCTCCAGTTTTAATAATTGATTAATTTGTTTTGGTGAGTAAAGTTTTAGTTGATTAACTTAGTAATTGTATTTAACAAGTAATTGATTAATCATTAAAGTCATGAACCAACTGTTTAGATCAGAAGTGAAAAGAAAAACCCAATAATTTAAAAACTGTGGAGTTTGCATGTTCTCCTCGTGTCTGCGTGGGTTTCCTCCCACTGTCCAAACACATGCACTGATATGTTAACTGGTTAACATAATCACCCATAGGTGTGAATGTGAGAGTGATTGTTTGTCTATATATGTTCAGCCCTGAGATGAACTGGAGACTCATACAGGGTGCCCCCAGTGACCCCCGTGACCCTAGTGAGGATAAAGCGGGTTCAGATGACAAGATTAAATTGCATCTTTGTGATGTTTGAGGACTAAACAGAGTGGTCATGTAATAATTTACTAGAATTAAGATAGAACCTCTAATACTGATGTGTGAAAAGTTGTATTTTCTTTGTAAATGTGAATTAAAACTAACTGAACATTCCTTGGTTTGGTGCAGATTTCGAGACCCCCGCTCTCACCGCTGCCACCAGGCCCAGGTGGGCTTCCAGGTGTGTGTACGTCCAGGCTCCTATAAGGTAGGACCCCAGACCCTGGGTCCCACGGAGACCCTGGACCCTCGCTTCAGCAACTCTGAGATCGAGTGGATCACCAAGGAGCAGGGGGGGACGTTGCTGTATGGGCTACTGATCCGGGTGGAGTGACTCCGACTGGGGGCGGGGGGGGTCCAACACCCTTTTACTGAACAAACTCAACCAAATCCAACCCCTGCCTTGAGCAACAGACTCCTCTGGATCAGCTGATCCCACTGTGGATTGTCGAGCATTAATCTTCTTGTTGTTTTGGTCGTTTGCTCTCGGACTCTGATCGGGCGAAGCTCCGGCGGTTTGAAAGAACAGACAAACAGACACTGCCTGCACTTTATGTTTCGGACACTCGTGGGCGATTTTTAACCTTCTAATCGACGCGACACGTTTGTTCATTAGCTACAGTTTTTTTTTTCCCTTTTTGTCTTCAGCTTCTTTTCTGGACCTTTTTGGCATTTCTTATTTTAACACTTCTCACCTCTGCTTTTTTGTTCATCTTTTTTAGGAAAAGGGGGAGTAGCTATTGTTCCTCCCCCTGTCAATCTGCACGTTAGCTCACTGATAAAGACTGAAACGTGGGTCAAAAAAAAAAAAAAAAAAGTGGTAATGTTTTCAAAAAACTATCAAGACACTTGAAGAATGAACCCCAGAGTGTCTTGTGATCGTAAAACTGGAGGAAGAGAAATGTTTACACATGTTCCACTGTTTGTCCTGTTGGTGTCACTGCTTCCATATGGTCAGTCCTGTTGGCGTTTCTGTTCAGCCTGTGTCTAATCCAAAAGAAAAAAAGCACTCAGCCAGATGAACCTGGAACCAATTATACACACACAGCTTTTCATTCATTTCCAACCTCAAAGGAGATGGTTCAGATATATTGTTATCCTTGTGGGTTGTTGATCCACTTCCTGTTCCTACATGTTCAGGTTTTTTTAAGTGGGATTGTACCAGGTTTTTTATCCATTGTCTCTGTTAAGATCTCAGCACTTAATTTAATTATGTGCGAAAATGATGCTTCCATCAGTTTAACTTTAAGCCTATCAGTATTAATAATTGCTTGTAGGATTTACAGAAAATTGATTTAGCTGTAACAAAACATGAATACATTTTATATTAAAATCCGTAAAATCAAACTCCTGAGCTAGCAGTAAGCTAGACTTTGGTTTTAGTAATAAACCATGATCTATTTACTTTGCAATAAATGTTAGCCAACATTAATTGGTGAATAAATTTAGCTCCAGCAGCTAACATTAGCTTGCTGTTTGAATTTAGCAAATGTTAGCGAGCGGTTAAAAATAAGAAACCATGTTTTTAAACCATGTACTGGCTTGGTTTTAGAAGATACATTGTCCCCCAGTCACATCAGCTAATGTTAACAAATGTGCTAATTTTAACTAAAGTAGTGAAGTAACAGCAGCTAGTGAGTTCACTTGTGTGCTAGCTAATATTTACTAGCAAATTAAATTTAGCTAACATTAGCTAAAGAAGTAAAAGAGGCTAACATTGTGTAGTTTACCTTTGGTTTTAGTCGTAACAATTCTTTTTCTAATCCAATCAGTCACATCAGGTAACTTTAACCAATTTGCAAAATTTATATAAAGTTGTGAATGTGAAATTACAGCAGCAAGTGACTTCACTTTGGCTGATGTCGGCTAATTTGCTAGCTAATATTTACTAGCAAATACAATTGAGCGAACATTACATAAATATGTAAAACAGGAAAACGTTATGTAGTTAGTTAATCTTTGGTTTTAGTCGTAACAATTCTTTTTCTAGCCCAATCTTACACATCAGCTAACCAATCTGCTAAATTTATATAAAGTAGTGAAGTAACGGCAGCTAATGAGTTCACTCTAGCTGATGTTATCCAATGGTGTAAATATGCTCTCTAATACTGTATTTACTAGTAAATTAAATTTAGCTAACATTAGCTAAATATGTACAAGAGGAAACATTATGTAGTTACTTCATCTTTGGTTTTAGTCGTCACACTTCTTTTTCCAGTCCAACCAGTCACATCAGCCAACATTAACAAATATGCCAAATTTAGTAGTGAAGTAATCGCAGCTAGTGAGTTCACTCTGGCTAATGTTAGCTAAGGGTGTAATGTGCTAAGCTAATGTTGTGCTGTCCTCGGTTTCCAAACTGACTGTGGATTGGTGCCTCATAATCCCACTTAAAGAACCCAAACTGTCTTTTCCAGTGTGTTTAAATGGACAGATGATTCCAGTGTGTTCCCTTCCACTCATGTCTCCTCTGTCGTTTACAGTCCATCCCTCCGTTTGTCGCCTGGCACCGGCGTTTACATGTGAATGTTCTTTACTTAGGGCTCTGCTCTTTTACTTTGGACGGACGTCATCGGTTTACATTGACCACGTTTATACAAAAGCTTTTATTTCATCCAAAAACATCCACAGTGATTGATTGTACATGAATAGCTTTCCAAAGCTTTTTTTTTTCTTTTCTTGTTGAACCTGTTGCCAATCTGACATACCCACTACCGTAAAGGAAACCCACGACATTTTTCAACCGCTGTGATCAAACCGACTTGCGGTTTGGCGAAGGAAAACTTCCAATCAAAAAATGTGAAAAAATAAACTCTCAATGGGTTATTTACAGCCCAGTGCTGCTTTGTACTATTTAATTTGTACTGTTTTGGGGTTTTTTTTCTTTCTGTATGTTGCATTGTACAGGCTGTTACATAACAAATCATATCGTCCTGATTTATAAAAAATACAAATAAACTGACAGACAGTATGCACAGAAGGATGGCTGACATTTGGCTTTTTTTTCAAGTGGTTTCAGATTTTATTTAAAGTAGGAAAAAAAGTCCGGTCACTGACATGTTATTGCAGTGTTGCATACTTCCTCAGTCACACCTCAAAACGCTGTAGACTAATATTTACTTATTAAGGCCAATAGTGGGTGTTTTCAGAGTTTGTACAGAAATATCGGCTCCGCCCTGCCATTTAATGATAAACACATGAATGAACTCAGAAATGCAGAAGCAAAAACAAGAGTTAAATGAACGACCGTTGGATGAAACAGAAAATCTGCTGGATGATCGTTTTTTTGTTGTTGTTGCATAGTCAAGTTTCGACATAATTTCATTACTAAGCTTTAAAGCAACATTCTTGCTCAAGCTTTTGGACCCTGAGTTTCCTCTTTTTGTAAATTTCTAATTATGATCATTTGTTTCCAGTCGAGTGTCAATTAAACTGAATCTGGGCCACGTTTTGGTTCAATGTCATTGTGGCTACCTGATATGCACGGCTACAAGATTTGCACCGCGCATGCGCATAATTGTTGGCCGCCATGCCTGTTAAAAGTACATTTGGACAAAACCGGTGGACCTTACCCGAGTTGTATCTGTAAAAACACAGAAACTTTATTAACAAATTACATTTACAAATATGTGGAGCGTATCTGATCAGCCACAGTCCAACCGTTACACACTTATTCAGACAAAATTAATGATTTCACCTCTGTAGATTAAAGTAAATGTACTTTATTTGCCATTAGATACTGTACAACAAAATTTCTCCTCTGCATTTAACTCATCCTTGATGCCATTGGGGCACATGTAAGGAGCAGTGGGCAGCCATGGGCGGGGCCCAGGTGTAGAGCCAGGTTAATGGTCAGAATCACCTGGCTGGAGGATTTTACACTAACAAACATGTTTTTGGGGGATATGTGTTATCATATATGATGGTTACATCTGTTCATCATCTGTATGTAGTTAAACATCATTCTTTTGTAAATGTATACGTCTCTATATCGTACACACTGTACAGCACATTCCCTATTGTATACATACTACTCTACATCCTCTATGATATTCTATCCTATTATTATATCACTCTAGTATTCCTAGCTCTATGTTAGACTGCTTTCTAAGTTTGGCATCAGGAAAGTACGTCTAAACGAATTTAAATGTTAATAAAGTGTAGTTAAAAAACAACACACAAATCAGGTAAGGTCCACCAAACAGTTTTGTTCAAAATGAGTCGTTTTCGTTTAGCAGCCATGATGACTGTTTGAAATGCGCATGCGTGGTGCAAATCTGGTAGCCGTGCAGATCAGGAGGCCACAGGCGGCATCTAGAAAGCTCTGATTTATCCAATTAAATGTCCAAAATCAACATGGTTTAAGCTACAAACTAAAAAACCAAAGTGCAGATGTTCAAGGAGTTTTTTACGGGGTCGTATTTAAGCAGCATCGTGTTCATGTCGACACAAATCAAGTGTTTTCAAAGAACCTCAGTTAACGACGGCACATTGAGATGTTTTATGTGGAACTTTCTTTTGTTTTAACGATGAAGGGCAGTAAGGTGATGGGTCGGATGGGGGAAAAATCAATTTACAAAATAAACGTCACAAATTTCAGAGAAATTAGTTAATTTCCTTTGTATAATTAATCTTAAAATCCATTTTCTCCTAAATTTATTACATTTTGTCTCAATGTGTTCCTCAAATGTTTCTATTTCTTACTTTTATGACTTTTGTCCCCCACTGGAAAATACAAGAGACAATCTGAATCTATGATGTTTTATCACTTTAATCTGTGAGTAATATTATATATATATATATATATATATATATATATATATATATATATATTCCCATATACATTTGTGGCTTTAATGTTTTTTTTCTCCTCATTTTAAAGTTAAAGTTCATTTCACATTTTTAAGTTTGCTTAAAAATGTGAAAAAATTTCACATGATTAAGTTTGCTTTTTATTTTTTGTAATCTACAATGGGTTTTTCTCAAGCACATTTCTAAGTTTTATCTCAGAATGTCTGATTTTCTTAAAATAAAAAAAAAATGTCAATGTCAAAATCTTTCCATAAATACAAAAAAATTCTGATCTTAATTTAACATTTATTTTGCTGTTTTCCAAGCATCACTTGTAAAAACCTGTTTTGTTTCACCTTGTGTCTCAATGCGCCGTCGTCTGCCTGAGCTCAGATCAGCTGAGAACAGAAACAAACCGACAAAGACGATGAAAAAGTTTGGTTCAGCTTCATTCAGATATACATTTTAACTTCCACACACTCACGCATACGTACAGTCTTCCAAGTATGCCCGAAACCAACAAAAAAATCCCACACAATTTAAAAAAATAGCGAAAAGTTCTTTGTACACATACACATTACAACTGGTAACATGTTTCTCAAACCCTGACGAACAGCATTCACTCCCAATGTAAGGTTGAAGCATCAAGCTACAGTGAGTGCTTTTATAAAAACGCATGATCACAGTAGTTCAAATAAAATATCTCCTTCTGAAATAAATAAATAGTTGAGACAAAACGACCTTCGTTACAAATACTCGGCGCAGGACTTCCACATGTTTTGATTCATTGGAATTAAGAAAAGAAAACGAAAAAGCCTCCAAGGAAAGTCGACTACAGCAGCTGTTTCTCTTCCAGCTCTGAAATAAATAAAACGGGGATCTACAAACGGACACGACGAGCCCAGGGAAACCTCCGAAAAGCACGAAGAAGAACCGAAAAAACAGGTCGACGCACTCTTCTCTCACAGTTAAACACAAGGATCCTGTGTGGGGACATGTCCTGCGAGCTACCGTGCCTCAAATACACGTCCCCCACCTCCCTGGAAACCCCGTCCTCCATGTTCTCCATCCACTTCCTGACTTGTAAGCGTTGAAACATTTCCGACGTTACCGCGGCGATGGGGTAATTGGGGAGGGTTTGGCAGTCAGCGAGGAGAACGACAGTTTGTGAAATGTTTGGGGACGGTGATGACGATGAAGAGAGCACTCGGCGTCCTTTTATTTTTCTCAGGGAAACGGAGGCGGAGGTACTAAATAGAGACAGATGAGGAAAAAAGAAGGGACAGTTCTCCCAAAATTCAATGCGGGTTGATCGTGGGAGGAAGGTCGAGGGAGATTTACAGAGAAAGAGACAAAAGGAGGTCGCGAAGGAGGAAGAAGGAAGGAAGGCGAGCAGCAATTTGATTCGAGATGTTTTTTCTCGTAGTCTACATTACAGAAGTTCTGGTTTTTCCTCCAGTCGAGCGGCTTCAGAACTTCTTGGGGCCCCAGGCCGACGTCTGCTTCGGGGCCACGCCCGTCCCGAATGTGGGGAAGTCCTCAGCGCTGCTCATGTCCGGAGCCTGAACCAGAAAAACAAAACAAAAAACCACTTTGGTTAAACCATAAATACTCAAACATCCACCATCAACTGATCTAAACTGTTTAATATCTGTTGATGACCCATTAATTCTATCAATGCAAAAAAAGTCTTTTTTTCTCTATAGTTTTCTGTCTTTATATAATAACCTTTGAATTGACTGAACTTTAATGAACACCTATATGATCAGTGAATTAAATATTGGAAAATAGATGATTTATGCAAAAATATTAATAAGAATATCCTCTATATTTAGCATTTTTCGCTTAATAATTTAGAAAAATGCTAAATATAGAGGATATTGTAATAAATGGAGATGAAGGAAAGACAACAATTATTTGAAAATTGTGGCAAAAAATAGCTGTGGGTCTTAAAGGTTAATATATCAACTTTTTACATAAATGTCTTATTTTTCTCTTATTTGTGCACAACTTTTCTTTACATTCATTCATCCATTTTGGAAACCAGCGCAGTGATGAGCAGGAATCCAGTTGTTTCTTGTTCTGCATGTGACAAAACCGCAAACGCTCGATTCTGCAGCATCATTAAGGTTTTACACTGTACGTAACTAAATACTTGTTGGATTTGATGAAGGGTCCAACATTTATTATTTTATCTGCACAAGTTTGATGAGGAACACTGGGTCCCACCTTATTCCCTGCTGCGTTCCAGGGTGCGTCCCGGACCACAAAGCCCTTTGCTGGACCGCCGCTGTCATCGGCTCCACCCACTCCACCCGGCCCTCCTCCGTACCGCGACGGAGGCTTCATGTAGGCCGCCAACGTCTCTGTCTCCGTCACACTGAGCATCTGAAGAAAAGCAAAGCAAACCAGAAAGCCAAGATTATGACCTGGTTTCTGCTTTTTCAGAAGGATCTCATCTATATTCAAGTTTATTTATGTAACAGGTGCTGAATGAAACTGCAGATACAAATACAAGATATGCTAAAATGAGTAAAATAACAATAAATATAAGATACATTAAAACTGATAAAAACAAACAAACAAACAAACAGATATGGGATAAATAGCATCTAAATCACAACCAGAAGATAAAACAAAAAAATGGTGCTACACAACAAACCCTGCTCCTCACACATATTTTAGCATCTTGGATTGATGCTAAAATATGATGTCAGCATATTAATTGCCTCTATATATGACCCAAATTTGAAGTCAATTTAAGCAAAATGTATGTTATAGAGATTTGAAATGTCATCCATTATACTTTAAGTAAAAGGCGAAAAAATATATTAAAAAAAAAGTTTAACTTTGACCTACTTTTCCTAAAATATAATCAGATCTATTCTATCTAATTGACAATCTATAAACCCACTTTGGTATGAATTCAACCAATAGTTGACCAATGTAGACATTTTCATGTAATTTTACTTCTTTTTTTAACAACAAAACAAAGAGAAAATATTAGATTTTATTTTGTTTCAATGCAAAAAAATTTATTTATACAATGAAAACGTTCACATTTACAAACTATCCTTTCACAATAAAATATGAATAATCTGATCAACCAGTAGTCCTCAGAAAAGTAAGTACAACTTTAACAATATTCTGATGTTCTAATGTTTTGTATATATAGGTAGAGCCACAGTGATAATGTATGTATAAATGATAAACACGTATTGTTAAAATTGCTCTAAAACAACAAAAAATTTGTATTTATGTCTTAAGTTGTGATGTTTTGTTTTTTACTGAAGTAAAATGAGTTTGTCTGTACTCTCTTTACATGGATGACATAGGTGGATAAAATTATTAGACCATCAAAAGTCATCAGTAGCAATGGTTATGCAATCCAGTACTAACTCATGTGTGTATCATGTAACTAAAACAAACAGAAAACATGGAATTAATAAAAGCACTGTTTCTGTCAGTACACTATCATAGCTATTGATTTAAGAACCGAAGGGATTTTGGTTATTATCAAGAAAACATTGAAAATGGATCGATATCAGCTCTGAATTTTAAACTACTATGAGCCATTTCTTGTTGATATCATTATATTTGTCCAAATAAATGTACTTTTAACGAACAAAAAACTGAATAAAACAAGGGGTGGTCTAATAATTTTTTCTGTGAGTGTAGATGACAGTTATAGACTCACATATTCCTCTTCCAGGTTGAGCAGGTGGTCGATGGCATTGTCCACGGTCTCTGGAAGCCCCGTCACCGTCACCTTGTCAGGTTCGTCAGAGCCCGGCTGAGGGAACCTGATGTCCACCTGAACCAGAACCGACACGGCAACAAACCCATCAGACAAGGGTCAAACGAGGTGACGTTACTAAACCTGTGCTGGGCGTTCCCGTCTGACCTTGAACTCTTCCATCAGTTTGCGAATGGCCTTCCCGCGGGCGCCGATGATGCGAGCGTGGGTCCGAGGGTCCAGGTGGACGTCCTGACTCACCATCTCCTGGAGCTCGGCCACCAGCTGCTGGATGGACTGACGCGCCTCCTCCACGTTACGTTCGTACCCCGAAATCACGATCAGATCCTGGAGCAGGTTAAAGGGGGGAACACAGAGAGAAGATGTAGATGAAATTAAATGTTATAATGTACACGAGTAAATGATAAACTGAGGCATAATATTGTTAAAATTGCACAGACTTTTTTTTTATAGCACATTTCAGGTTGGAAACGGACTAATTAAATATTTACTCCACCAAGGAACAGCAGAGTTTTGTTTTTGCTGTCATTTATCTATTTGTCTTTTAGCAAAATAACTCAAAGTTATAGGAAGATTTGGCTGAAATTTTCAGGCACAAGGAACAACGGATTACATTTTGGTGGGGGTGGGGTGGGGGTTGGGACGAACCGGCACTCGCAGAAGTAAAAGTAAAGCTGAACACTCATTAGGCAGAGTCTGCGCTCTTGATGCTTTTTTTGTTGTTTTTTTTTTACTTTTGTTTTTTCATAAATAACAAGAAAAGAGGGAAAAAAGCAATAAAAAAGGACAAAAAAACCCAACAACAAACAAAAGAAACAGGAAGAAACAAAAAAAAACAGAAACAAAACATGGATGCATCATGGGTGTCACATTCAAAAGGATATTATGCCTGCATTTACATCACAGCACATGTTATAACATTCAATGTGCATACATAATACACTCCTTTCAGCGTTCACTCCATTCCTACAGCCACAGTCCTAAAGCAAATGTAAGTCTCTCCATACAGGATAGAATAGAATAAAGGAGGAGTGTGTTTTCTAAAGCTCTGACCTGCTGCTCGTCTCCTTTGTCGGGGAACTGGATACTGACGTCGTGGTCTTTTCTGATCTGAGAAATAACCGCTCCTTTACGGCCAATGATCTTCGGATGAAACTTTGGATCCACAGACATGGTCACCTTGAAGCTGCGTAGAGCCTGAGAGGAGACGGTGGAGACATGATTGTTACGGAACACATCTATACGTTGATCTGAAATAATAAGAATGTTGTGCGTCTCATTGAATTATTAAATAAACTATAATAAAAATGGTTTTAGTTGTTTTTTAACTTTCGAATGTCAAATATCCACTAATATTTAGGATTGAAATGGAATTATTGGTATAACTTCAAACATTAACTATTATTAAAATAGTTTTAAGTGTATTTAAATTCTGGACTCTACATGGTAACTGGACAATCATGTATTTTCAATCCAGAATTTCAACATGTATTTAAAGGTTTTAGCGCATCCTCATAATGTACTGTTAGTTTTAACTTCCTCACTTGGGCCATGGAGTCCCAGCATGTTTTTTCTTTCAATATACTACATATACTTCATATACTACATTAATGTATGTGAACATACTTCAAATAGATAGAAAAGAGGGAGTATAAATATTTTGGTTTTTAAAATAGAGTTCAATGTTATTCAATTCCAGCAGCAGAGCCTTCTGTGTGGAGTTTGCATGTTCTCCCTGTGTCTGTGTGGGTTCTCTGTGGGTACTCCGAACATCCAAAGACATGCACTGACAGGTTAATTGGTTGATTTAAATTGCCCATTGGTGTCAGGTGTTAGTCAAGTGATAAATTATAATAACCTCAATGACCTGTTTGTAGTAATGTGAATGCAAATGTTCAACAAAAAGCAAAAGCTATGTTGGCAGAACGAGGAATTATAAATAACAGATTACTTGCCTAATTAAGAACTTATAATTAGGACAACAGTGTTTTCATAGTTGGCTTAGTATATAGCTCATCACTGGCAAAACATAAAAGTCTTAGTGCAGACTGTTGCCTGCAAATTTGAAGTATTCTCAACTATTTTATTTTTTTTACAGTGAGGTGTTTCATTCTTTGTTATAATGGGATCTGTGCCATTGTTGTAAATGGTCCTAGTGTCGTTTTTACTGCTCAAATATAAACAGAAAGTACACAAATGACCTGGTGATGCATTTCACATGGAGTCATTAAGCGAACAAACTAATGATTCCAAGGAACTGAGCCACTAGAACTTTCTAGATTCCTATCTCTAGATGAAATGTTGGTGTTTAATTCCATCAGCGTACCCGGTCCTCCTGCTCAGCCTGCAGCTCCTTGACCCGGTCCAGTAGACCCTGTTTGGCTCGTTCCACGTTGGCCACCAGACCAGTCACCTTTATCACATCTAGCTGCCTCTCGGGTTGCGGAACCCAGATGTTCACCTGCGGGTACAAGACATTATCTGTTAACATTTAACAAATAAAAAACCACATTCATACAGGTGTAGTGCTTTAGAAATGAACCCCCATGAGTTGAATTCACACAGGATCAAGTGAGTCTGATTTACTGCAATTATTCCACAGTTCATCCTCTTATACTGAAATATGTGATCACTGTCATCAGTTTAGTTTGAGGTTCTACTGCTGAACATTAAATCAGTCTTTTTTTTCTGGTGTTTGTTTGCATATTTACATACAGAGGTGGGGGAAAAATATTAGACCACCCTTGTTTTCTTCAATTTCTTGCTCATTTTAATGCAACAAAATGTACATATGTTTGGAAAATATAATGCTAACAAGAATACCACATAAGAGTTTAATTTTATGAGCTGACATATAACCATTTTCTATGCTTTCTCGATAACCAAATATTTCCATGAATATCTATGACATTGTACTGACAAAAACACTCCTTTTATTCCAAGCTTTTTTTTTTCTGTCTGTTTTAGTCACACGATACATACAGAGGAGTTAGTACTGGATGGCATAAGCATTGTTTTTGATTACTTTTGATGTTCTAATCATTTTTTTCATGACTGTTGTGGACTGACCTCATACTCCTCCATCATCTTCCTGATTCCACTGCCTTTCTGTCCGATGATGTAGCGATGCAGCTCGTACGACACCTTCACGTCCTCCGTTATAGGAACCAATGCCTGAAAGACGGGCACGCAGATCCAGGATCAGTGGAGCAGTGATCCACAAATCTCAAATATTCAACAAACAGATGTAGCTAATGTCAATCATATCTATACCAGCAGTGCAACTTTAGCGACTTCACACTTTTCCGCCCGTCCAGAGATGATGATGATGTCACACTTGCGGGGGACGAATTCTGCCTCTGGACTGACTTCACCGTTCTCCTGTGGAGGAGCCTCCTGACCTGGAGTGTCATCACAGAAGAAGCACGAAGATACAAACATGGTTTTACAGAGTGATTGCTGTTTTTACCAAATAGAATTTCAGACTTTCTCCAAACTCATATTTTTTTCCCCAAAGACCTTGAGTTAAAGTAATTTTATACTTGTGTGTCGACTGTCTACTTCATTGGTTGGGATTGTACCAGTGGTGTTTGTTAGAAAAGTTCATTTTTCCCTCCACAAAGGTTATATTTGACCTCACATCTGTTTGTTTATCAGCAAGATAACTCAAAATATTGTGGGCAGAGTTTGATGAAACTAAGGGATATTATATTTAAGATTTTTTTATTCAATATATCACACATGCATGGCGTAAACAAACAGTGTATTAATTACTTTGACTCAGATCCTGTTTCTAATAAACAGTTGATTTCTGTGAATGATATTTTTAGTTTAAACTTACATCTATTATTAGTTAAACCTGGCGCTCTGTTGTGTTATTTCTCACCTGCGGCGCTGTCGTCTCTCTCAGGGAACTTGATCTGGACCTCGTGTTCTCTGGTGATCTGCTGGATCCGACAGCCTTTCGGTCCCATCACGGCGCGGTGGTAACGCTGCGGAATCGCCACCTCCACGCTCACCTGAGACTCCTGACAGTCAAATGAGAAGAGACTGCTGGGTGACAGAGTTCAGGATCATAGCGTCAGCTCTGGACGTTACATGACGTGTTGATTCTCTAATGTTACGTTTGTGCTTAAGGTTTTATTCATCAATTCAGATTTAATTTTTTTTGTTTTGTTTTTGCATTAATGTTCACATTATGATGTAAATGTGATGCCATCAGACTGCAAACATGCTTTGCTTTCAGAATATTATCATTTTTAAAATAAAATGACTTTTATGTCCAGATCATAAAATCATTAAGATCATTTTCTTTGTGTTTCTTTAAAAATCTGAAAAAAATAACTATATTTTTAGAAAGGTGATCAATTTTTTGTGAATTCTTCTTCATTTTATTGAGGATTAAATACTTAATTTAAATCTGCCTTTGTTTTTCAGGTTATTTTATTGATTTAAAGCTCATTTTCATAGGATGGCAGTTTTAATTTCTACTTGTGACAAGAAAAATATATTCTATTCTAGTTTTATCTGTGGATCTGCTGGTTATCGCAGGCGGCTGTGGCTGTCTAATAATCAAAGGGTCGGCGGTTCACTTCCCGGCTCTGGCTGTCCACATGTCGATGTGTCCTTGGGCAAGAGACTGAACCCTAAGTTGCTCGAAGTAGGGACAGACAGCAGCTGGTGTGTGTGATTGTGAGGAATTGTAAAGTGCTTTGGGTACTGGTATATAAAATGCACTATATAAGTATAGTCCATTTATTTTGATGGCTTCTGTTGATTTAATGCTCACTTCATTTGTTGATTAGTTCATTCTGCGACTTTATTTTTCAGTTTAGTCACTTTTGTTTGCTTATTTTATGGATTTAATGCTTATTTAGCTCCTTTTAAATAAGTTGTTTTATTGATTTATTGTTTATTTTCTTGCTAATCAATGCAAATTTGGTTAATTGAAAGTGTCCTAGGTCTGATTTGTACTGTTCAAACTGTCATAAACTAATCAGATATGGGTCACATATGGGTAAAAAGTCAGGTTTAAGTCATTTTTACCTGCAGTGTGAACATAAATATATCCATAATTCCTGTTTTTTCTGACATAAGATGTAAAAGCAGCTGAAGTGGACACACTTGTAGACTAGTTGTCTCATTACCAGGTCCTCGATGATTTCCTGGATTCGTTTCTTCGCTGCCTCCACACAGTCCTTAGCTCCCTTCAGAGTCACTTTCTGGCTGTTAGCTCCAGTTCGGGGGAAACTCACGGCCACGCCACCGTATTCCTCCGCCAGTTCCCGCAGCACCTGGCCTCGCCGGCAAACAAAGTGTCGGTGATGACGGACATCCACCACCATGCTGTCCTCCACCACATCGTCCTGGACAAACAATCAGATGAGGATGAGGTTTGAGTCAGGAGTCAAAATGTTTTCAATGTCATCACTTATTGCTTTTGTGCATTTTTGTCCATTTTCTTGATTGGTTTGTTGTTGTTGGTTTTTTTTATTTATTTATTGGTTATTATGCTCATTTCATTTAACCCTTGTGCGGTCCTTCGGGTCAAAGAGACCCGGTGGCTCACAAATGTACCTTTTTATACGTACTGTAGGATGCCATTGCTTACTACTGAAAACAGTAATATATCCTTGGGGGTGGGGTGATGAGTCTATGGAACTGAACTTTGGAATCCGGGTTTTTAAGACCCGATTGTAGGACACAGCCAGTATGCCTTTTACGAAGGACTGCACAAGGGTTAATTAATCTTAACTTTAAAGACCTAAAATTATTTAGGGGGTGACATCCAACAAATTAATTTCTCTACATCTAACCACTTACAATTGATTTATCACCATTTATTCTAAAATTATTCCAGAATCTTGGTTCATGAAATCACTGAACAACACTGCAACTGTGACTTATTCAGTTGACAGTGGATTCCAAACATGCATGACACAGGTGATAAATATATTGTGAAAGGCAAGAAAATAAAACCGCAACTAGAGAAAACCCCAATATTTATATATAAAAAAAAACAGGGTCACATAATTTCTCAGAAATTAATGAGTTTCCCTGTGACTCCCAAAGTAATTTCTCTTGACATTTAAAATTTCCTTTGTGATCCGCCGCTATTTATTATAATAATATCCCCTATATTTAACTCGCTGATCATGGAGAGGTTATTAAATTCAAAAGTTATTATTTCAAAACAGAGTAAAATGAAGAAAAAGTTAGATTTTCAGCAAAATCTATCATTAACAGAACATAAACCACATCTGTCTATCCACTTTCATTTATCAAACTCTATGGATTTTATTGGTGAATCAATGTTGTCGAAGATGACATTGTTTCCACATTCACTACAGTGTCTTAATATCCAAATGTGTTATATATATATATATATATATATATATATATATATATATATATGTGATCACCATAAAAAGATGAAAAACTGCCTTTTACAACAATTATTTGCATATATTGATATTATTAGAGAATCAACACGTATTATATATCTTATATGAGGAGTTGCTTTTGTTTGATAGTAGATGTTTAGGTCTTTAAAACAAAAATGTCTATGTCATCACAGTTAAAACAGAGGTGCATCATATTTCTCTATAGCATGATGAGCTGAAACAC
Source organism: Siphamia tubifer (assembly GCA_020466265.1). Lineage (NCBI taxonomy): Eukaryota > Metazoa > Chordata > Actinopteri > Kurtiformes > Apogonidae > Siphamia > Siphamia tubifer. The sequence continues at coordinate 25,233,323 of CM035800.1, forward strand.
CAGAGTTATAGAACAGATGAGGTTTTTACATTTTTGGATAAAAAAACTGAAGGGTGTTACCAGGTTTTTGACCAGACTTTCCAGCTCCTTCTGAGCCTGACGAACAGCCTCCTCTTTTCCTACGATGGTGATGAGTTCCTGTTCCGTGTCATCAGGTGATGGGAAAATGATGCGAGCGCCCGTTCGGTCCCGTACGCGGCGGATGTTGGCTCCTCCGCGGCCGATGAGGAACTTATGGTACTCAGGTTTGGCCTGAAGCTCGGCTGTGAAGTTACTGACTTGCTGAAAGGGGAAAGAACACCAAAAAATGTGAGAAAATATTCAAATATATGCAAAACTGTACAATTAACATGTTTATTCAACAGCTTCAAGCAAACAATTGGAAATAAAACAACTGTTCCATTTAAATGCATTAAAATTTGTAATCAGATTAATCATGACAATGTATTAATCAGCGTCAATGTGTTAATTTTCACAGCCCTAAAATAAATACAACAGGGTTAAATGGTAAATGGACTGCATTTATATAGCGCTTTTCCACCTTCATGGTGCTCAAAGCGCTTTACATTAGCCTCTCATTCACCCATTCACACACACACTCATACACCAGTAGGTTTCTGGGGGCCTAAGTCAGTGTCTTGCCCAAGGACACTTCAACACGCGGACAGCCAGAGCCAGGACGCGAACCGCCAACCTCTCGGTCATTGGGCAACCCACTCTACCAACTGAACCACAGCCGCCCAGTTAAATAAAATCCTTCTATGGAACACACTCTCCCATGTACCTTTTCTTCAGCCAGCTGCAGCAGCTGTTTCTTGGCCTTCTCCACTTCCCCCATCGGACCTCGAATGGTGACCTTATCTGACCCCGAACCTTCTGACGGGAAATGGATGTGTACGCCCCCGCAGTCCTCCATGATGGAGCGGACGAGGCAGCCCTTGGACCCGATCAGAGAGTTGTGGAGCTTAGCTGGGATAGTCACCTCCATCTCCTTAATATTGGCCTGAGAGGAGAAGAGACATTTCAAACGGTTTTTGTTTTTTCTCTGATCCATCAGATTTATGACGGTCATTATTTCTATGTAGTTTTTCTTACCAGTTCTCTCTGGATGGCCAAGATTCGATCTCTCGCTGCCTCACAGTTGTTTTTTTTACCAGTTATGACGATCATCTCGGAGTTACTGTTTTCTGTCGGTAGGTCAATCTTAGTGTTGGTCTCTTCACGGATCTATTGTTAAAAACAATAGATCATCAATGTGCTCCGATAATAATAATAACAATAGATTTTTATTTGTACGGCGCTTTTCGTAGCACTTAAAGACGCTTTACATGAAGTGAAAATAATACAATAAGAGTCCAAATGCACAATAAAAACAAAACAATAGAAAACTAGGAAAGCACTCTGAGAGCGCAAACCTCAGCCAAGGCAGACCTCCCCCCTTCGAATGAAGACAGGTCCGCCAAGGAGGTTATGTTTTTGCCAGTTTGTTTGTCTGTCTGTTAGTTAGTTAGCAAGATAATTCAAAAAGTTATGGACGGATTTTGATGAAATTGACAGGGTTGGTTGATAATGGGGAGATTTGGAAATGATTATATTTTGGTGGTGATCTGGAAGAGATTCTGGATTCTAGATCACTTTGAAATTTTACATTGCAGTAAATGGAGAATACATTTCAAAGTGATCCAGAATGCAGGATCTCTTCTGGATCACCACCAAAATGTAATCATTTGTTCCTTGTGACACTCTCAACAACATCCTGAAAATGTCATCAACCTTTATCACCATGAGGTCATATTTTGATGCTTATGGTAGCACTGTAGGGTTCCCTAAGAGGCATAAGGTAGAAGATTTCGGTATTGTCATACTCATCCCTTTCTCCTTCTGTGGTTTTCTTGATAATAACCAAAATCACTTCAGTTCTCACATCAATATCTATGACAAAAACAGTGTTTTTAGGCATTCCATGTTTTCTTTTCAGTCTGTTTTAGTCACAGGATACACACAAGGGTTAGTATTTGATTGCAGGACCATTGTTTTTGACGACTTTTGATGGTTTAACAATTTTTTCAGTGACTGTATATTGAAAACATCAGATCCAATTCATCGTATTAAAGGATGTAATATTTAGCACATTTAATCCCTGAGGAAAATAAATCATAAAACATTGTCTTTCTGCAACATTTCCTATGAGCTAAGCATCTTATTGTATTTTTCTTCAAATTCTCACCTTTTTAATGTTCGCGCCACCTTTACCGATGATGTTTTTGTGAAACTGTTTGAAGATGGGAACGGAGAGCGAAAAGCTGTTCTCGATCTAGAGGAAAGAAAACAAACCGATGCTGTGAAGTCAGCAGTGGTCATATGAGTGAGCAAGACGTGAAACAAAGAGTTGGGCCCCACCAGGTCAGCGATGATCTTCTGTAGGAACTTGGCACATTTTTCCACCTCGTTCTTGGGGCCTCTGAGCTGGACGATATCGCTTTTCTGCGATGGGTCGGGAAAGTTGATAATGACCTGAGACAAGAACCAGGAATTAGATTAGAACAGATTCAGAACCAATGACACGACAGTGATGATGTTGTCTGATGAAGTACACTACAGAGTCACCTCGGGGAACTTGTCTCGAACCTCCTTGATCTTCTCTCCCTTCTGGCCGATGATTGTCCGATGGAACTTTTGCTCCACGATCAGGTCTTTGGTTCGCTCATTTTCCTGGAAACAGGGCAAATGTGAGCGACGACAGCGATGGGGTTTATCATTGTTCGAAAGCATCAGATTAAATCCTGTTCTCACCATTCTCTGGACCATCTCGATGAGTTCCCTTCGCGCCAGCTGGACTCCTTTAGGGTCACCCTCGATCCGGACCAGACCACTTCGCTCCGAGTCCTGGGGGATTCGAACTGACACCTTATACTGCTCCTTAATTCTGTTGACTGAGGGAAGGGGAATGAAGAGGTTAAGAGGAATAGGATTCAATGGAGTTTGTGTTAAATAAGTTAAAAGAACATCCACATAATAAAATAAACATATTCACATCAAAATCCAACTGTTAAATTAATCCAGTTTAAGGAAAATATACATTTTTCTACACAAAACACTTTAATTACAGCTCAGTTTTTTTAGGAAGTGCAGCAACAAATGTTTTTTTCTCTCTCTCCCTTTTCTTTTTGTATGGAAGATTTCCTGAGGCTTGTCTGCCAATCACATGACTACCTGTTTCAGTACCACATGGTTTCTTTAAGCCCCGCCTCTTTAGGAAATGACCTACAGATCCTTTCCTGGTCACTTCCAATAGGAGATATGAATATGATTTAAAGATTTTACCTTAGAATAATAATAATCAGACCCACTTTCCTACAACTTCATCTTTGATGTAATGACATTTTAAAATTAAGATGAGGAAAAAAAATGGTGTGAAGTCTGAATACAAGCAGGAAGATAAAACATATAAAATATTGGATATTAATAAATAAAAATGTGATATTAGTGTATTAGTATTTTATTCAGACCTCATTAATATGCTAAACACTTCTAATGACCATCTTTGTAAATAGAAAATATTAAATAGACAGTGTTTGGTGATATGATTTTTTTGTGTAATAAAAAAATTGGGATCCTTCAATCACAATTCAAGCTTCATTAATTTTCTATTATTGATGCTTATATTTTGCTGCAAAATTTTAGCTATAGAATTCTTAAAAGTTCTGTATTTAATAAACAAGTATTCATGTGGGGGCTGCACTTCTTGTTTTTTTATTCTTTTTCCTGTAAAAGTGATGTTACGTTTTGATTATATTTTTACATTTTCTGCCCATATTTAAAATTTTACATAAATCAAAGAAATGTCAATAATCATATTAAAGGCAGTAAATTAACTCTAATCTGATCATATATGAACTACTTGTTAATTACATTTTTACAAACTACTAAATCATGACATGGATAATAAAGGCCTTGCCCCAGTGAAATCATGTTTTTCATTTTACTTACTATTTGCTCCGTTCTTTCCTATGAGGTGTCTGTGGAAACGCTGGTCGATAAAGACTTCAGTGTAGTCCATCCTCACCAGCTGGACAAACAGAAAAAAAAAAAGAAAATCAGTGGTATCTCAATGAATAAATGTCTCTCAAGATGGATTTTGCAGATTTTACTATGAACATGTAAACTCGTGACTCTGCACATGAACAGAAATGACTAATTAATTATTGTTCGGAAACAGTTTTCAGTCTCTATTCGTGAGTTAATAGTAGCAATAATAAAAAAAGAAATAGTGAGACTTTTAAGACTATTTAGAAGAGAATTTAATGCCCATTTCACAACCATTCTGGCAAAAATTTGTGATTCCTAGAATTTAGGGAAAATTTCTTCATTTACACCAATGCCTTGATTCCTACCGTTCAGTATATTTCCACCGGGGACTGCAAAGTTACTGATAGTCGTCCCTAATTTCAATATAAATAGTCAGGTGGGAACAGCTGGAATGTTCCTTTCTTTGCAGTTTGTACATTTAACAGACACATTTAAACATACAGTAACACAGCCAACAAGTTCAGGGCAACATATTTGAAGACCTACCATATAGTATTAAATACATTTTAAGGACTGTTTAAGGTATTAAATATAGATTTGTAAATTTGAGACATTTAAGACATTTTAACACCCTGTAGAAAACCTGTGTATGTCATATATGTGTATACTGACCAGGTCCTTGATGATCTCCTGTATCTGGGTCTGAGCCTGCTCCACCTCCTCCGTCGGTCCCTCCAGACTGATGCGCTCCTCTCCATCTGTGAACTCTATGTGAACCTACACACATTGAAGATAAAGGAGTATGAAAACACACAGGTTGAAGCCAAACTAGTGGGTTTTTTTTGCACAGATTCCCTCAAATATTTATTTGTTTCTGGTACTTAAGGTTAAATTGGAGCCCACCCTGAGCCTCTGCAGACCCACTGACTCCAATCATCCTGCCACAGTGGGACAGATTATTGTGGTGTTTTATGTCTCTCATGACTCCTCCTTCTTACCCGTGGTAGCTGCTGTGTGATCCGGCCAATGTTCTGCCCTTTCTTGCCGATGATGAAGCGATGCAGCCAAGCTGGAGCGGTCACCTCCACCACCATCACACTCTTAGCCTGAATACATAAAACAGGCCGAGGTCAACATACTTTGTACAAAAACATATAGACAACAGAAAGAAAGGCTTAATTTAAAGATACTGACTAAATACTAGATATTCACACACATTTTACAACGATATATATATATATATATATATATATATATATATATATATATATATATATATATATATATATATATATATATATATATATATATATATATATATATATATATATATATATATATATATATATATATATATATATAAATAAACTCAATGACTGTTGGTGTAAGTAGAACCACTGAATTGAACTTAAGTTAATAACTAGAAAAACAATTGGAGAGCACATACTCCGCGACAAGGCAGATCAACCCCCTCACCCCCCCCCTCACCCCCCCCCCCCCCACACACACACACACACACACACACACACACTGATCACCACCACTTTTATCACTTGTTCTTTGTGCGAATATCAACATTTCCTGAAAGTGTCTGCCAAATCAGTCCATAACCTTTTGAGTTAACTTGCTACGAATCACACACATGTATCGATACTGATAATGTTGGCATCATTTCACTGTGCCACCTGCTTTACTATTGTGAATGAATAATCTCCATGTCCTATAATAACCTTGAGGCAATGACCAGGCTGAGAGTCAGGTAGACCTCACACTCCTTCAACTACCCCCTTTAACACCTTATGAGGTTTGTTTGATTCTCATTAAAAAGGTTAGTGCACATTTGACATTGAGGAGTGAATGCAAACAAAGCTATTTATACTATAGTTTACTCCATAGCCAATGACAAAAAGGAAAATTCCTCTCAATAATGGAACAGGAATCACATAATTCCTATCAATTCCCATTCCTACTTCCAGCTGTGAATCAGTTGCAGTTTTGTGGCAGAACATGAGTCAGTTCTTCCTCTCAAGGCCATGGTTTATTAAAGCTCAGGTTTCTATTTATTTAATGCCTGCACCATACATATGACCTGTACTGGACTCGTTCTCACCTTGGCGTAGACCTGTGTGAGCGCCGGGCCCAGCTTGTCAGGTTCCCCTCTGAGAATGATGGTTTCTGAGCCCGAGTCCAGAGGAGGCATCTCCACCGATACCCCCGTGGCGTCCAGGATCTCCTGCAGGGTGTTACCTTTGGGACCGATGATGTACTTGTGCTGCGATTTCTTCACTTCTACTGAGATTGTCGTGGTCTTCCTCTTCTGCGGGGTTGGAAAAAGAGTCAGCGGTTAAAGAGATGTCCAGAGAGGAAGGAGTACAGGAAACAGTGGAATTGAGGGATGGATATGAACACAACAGGAAACAGAAAGGAATAGAAGACAGGAAACATAGAGTAGATAAGAATAGTAGATGAATAGAGGGATCCAAAAGGTGAGAGAAAAGTAATTGAAGGTGATTGAAACCAAGAAGGAAGCAACAAAACAGAAAAGGAAGAAAAAGATATTTGTTTTTGCCTCTTGACAAATAGACACCAAATGACATTAGCATTCTCATCCTGTTGTTCTCTGTTCAAATCCAATTTTCTCTCTGCATTATCTCCGGTTCACCTATCACCAGCGACGATTGGATGCACACATACTTCTTTTCCGTTGTGTTTCACCGATTCGCATTTTACTGTTGTTTTGTCCCTATAAACTTCTATATTTGGAGTCTATTTTGGACTCTTTATTAGAAATGGAGGAAAGAGCAGAGGACAGGAGAATGACATAAAGTGAAAGGTCAAAGTCAGTAGGAAATCCAGTCTCACACATGGGTGTTTTTAGTGTTTTACAGCTGCACCTTAATATCAAATGACCAGAATTAGTTGGTTTAAGATTAGAAATAAAAATGTACGCTGAAACAAAAAGTTATTCATGCCTCGATTTCTACCATAACTGTGTGTATATCTATTTATAGTTAAATAGTGTTTGCCTGCCAAGTAAAATAAACTGCTGAAACACCAAAAAAATATCTTTGAGAACATTTATTGCAGCAATCATTGATTTATGATCATTCATTTTTATTTCATTATTAACCAATAAAGACCCAAATAGCTAATGAAAACCAAAATCATCTATTGACCTAAAATGTTTAATACCTGTTGATCATTAATTCCATAAATACATGTAAATAACTGGTGTAAAATACAGTTTGTCATCTTTTCATGATCATCAGATATGACCCATTTGGACATTCAGAGGCTCTGTAGTTACCATGGAAACATCGTCATCCTCTCCCACATTAATTCACCAGTAAAATCCCCGGAGTTTGATAAATGACAGTAGATTAACATTAATAGCTTAAACAGTGTTCAGAAATGTGAGCTATACAAGCAACTTTTTGCACAGTGTCACAAGATTAAATGAATCAACAGTTATACACAGTATGGTAACATGAGCCTAGTATTATATTCTTATGCATTATATTGTCATAAATAGAAACAAAGAGTTGCGTAGAATTTACTGCCGAACCGAGGCCAGTAAAACAAACAAGATCGCATTTCAGCCGAGGGTTGGAAGATGCTCATGGTGCATGTCACATATGTTTACTATGAAGCCCAAAAGTGATGACCAGAGGAGATGCAGTGATTTAAGTGTCAAAGAAAAACAAAGCAGCGCTAATGTCACCATGTAAAGGAAAAAAATTAAACAGAGAACATAGACGAGGCAATGAGAAAACACTACATAAAGATAGTTGGGGAAAAAAATGATTAGACCATCTTTGTTTTCTTTAGCTTTTTAATTTTTTCAATTTTACATTTCTTCTTCTTCATTTTACTGCCTGGTACAACTAAAGGTACATTTGTTTGGACAAATATACGGATAACAACAAAAATATCTCATAGTGGTTTAATTTTAGAGCTGATATTTATCCATTTTCCATGTTTTCTTGATAATAACCAAAATCACGTTAGTCCTTACATCAATATATATGTCATTTTATTGACAAAAACGGTGTTATTAGGCATTCCATGTTTTCTTTTCTGTCTGTTTTAGTCACATGACACACACAGGAGTTAGTATTTGATTGCATAATCATTATTTTTGATGGTCTAATACATTTTTCCACAACCATGTTGTAACTGAGGTAGGTACTGCTTAATATTTGCATATTATATCTCCACAAAGGTTGTGTTTATTGCTGTCAAAATAGATAGAGATATATTTGTGTGATAGACATGCATTTGTGTGACCTAGTGGAGTGAAACTAACTGACAGACAGACAAAGATTTTGTTATTTGTTATAGTTTGTTTTTAAAGTTTTAATGTAGAGTTTAAAGTCCCTGTTTCTTAATACACAAAGGAATTCAGTGTCTTCTATAGAGGGAGGTGTACTGGTTATTGATTAAACACTGGTGACAGACCAGTGCTCTGTTTGGATTGACTCACATCTATGGAATAAGTATCACAACTCAAACAGTCATATCTCTGCATCCCGAGTCCCAGATTAAACTCCAACATCTGTCTGTAGAGTCAGCATTTATTTAGGTCTGGGGCCTTTTAGTAGAAAGTGAGTCAAGTACTCTGCAGTTAAATCCCCCACACACTACACACTGGAAAATCAAATACCCAGCAACAGAAAACATTAGTGATGCTGCAAACGCTGTGCCTGCAGAAGGACCCACAGTAACTGGAATTTAAAGAGCACTCAATGATGACAACTGGAGGAGGAAGAATTACGAGTGGACCCAAGAACTCACAGAATGATTGGAGTCATGGCTTTGATGGCAACAGTATAACCCAAGGGTTTTATGGTCTTAACTGGTATCAATAGACATGGATAAAACAGTCAAATAATGGCTCTAAAATGTACAATAATCAATGATATGAGGGTTGTGTTGTTTTGTTATGTTTCTAATATATATATATATATTACTGACCAAACGACATAGATTTTTTTGGGACTGACACTGATATAGGTATAGATATAGATATGGAATAGAATAGAATAGAATAGAGTACAATACAATAAAATTAAGAGAGACAATTCTATTGCAGTGCATAGTGCAAAACAGTTTCAAAAGAACAAAAACCAACAACCAACAAAAATTGCACTTTGGCCGTGGATGAACATTGAGGCTATATGTTAAATATATATCATTATTTGACGTATCATCACTGTAATGTGTTCAGTATTAGTATTGCACTTGGGTAAAATGTGATGCTAAATCTGGAGGTGTGGACCTGGATGGATCTGGATCTTTTCATTACATGTCAGAAATAACACAGGGATTTATTCAACTCAGATTATTCCAAGGTTTAGTTTTGATTTCAGTTAAAACCATCAAACCTGTCATTTACGTGTCAGAATTTATGAAGTAGCTTTGAAAAGAAGCAAGATACTTTTGCTACATGAGCCTGTTTGTAAATCGGAAATTATTTATTTGTATCAAGAGACTTTGTCAACGCAGGAGAATCTGTAACTCCTACATCCTAATGAAAACTTAATGCATTAGAGAAGAAGCAACTAAGTGTGAATAGACAAAGGATGAAGAATGTAAACAAACAAGTAAGACAATAGACAGCGCTGCACCTCTAACTGACGAGTCGATGTAAAATGATACAGTTTCTGTTTATCTGGAAATAAAAGTCATGATGACAAAAACTGAACAATCACATCTTCAAGTTTCCTCATTCTTCCTTCCTAGTTTTGTTCCTTTTCTGAGTCATTATATTCTTTTCAGGCTCATTTTCTTTGGTTATACAGTATTACTAATTTTTGTTGTTTTTTGTTTATTTTCGATTATTTTCTTAATTCTTGTTTACTTACGGCATTATTTGATCACTTTTTTTTTTTATTTACTGTTCATTTGCTTAATTATAATATTCATTCGTGGTCATTTTATTATTTTATTCATTTTTGTTCATTTTCTTGATCATTTTATACATGTTTTTTCTTTGACCCATTTTGTCACATTTTCTTTGTTTGTTCAGTATTCTGTTCACTTTACACCATTTTCTTGGTCATTTTGTTCCTTCTTGTTCATGTTGGTGACCATAATGGACAGGCGCTTGACTCACCTTGTCGTCGTAAATGGCTCGGATCCGATTGAGTGCCAGTGCCACCGCTTCCTTCTCCCCTGTGATGACGATCTCATCCTTAGGCAGGCTTGGTGGAGGGATGCTGATACGAGCGCCGGTCTCCTGGCTCAGTTCCTGTACCAGCCGGTTGTGGGCGCCGGCTATAAAGGGGTGGAAGGCCTTCTCCAGGGACAGACGCTCCACGGCTCGCTTGTCCTGGTGGGTCAGCATCGATGAGGAGGAAGGTCAAGGATTCAGCAAACAACAGAAAATTACAACCAACCCCAGTTTTTCTCTTTTTGACCCTGGGCTGACCTGTTCAGCAGAGATGAGGAGAATCTCGTGCCGAGCCTTCTCGATGCCCTCCTTTGTGCCCGTGATGCGGATGTTGGCACTGGGGTCGTCTGGCCTTGGGATGGCGATCTTTGTGGCCGTTTTCAACTCCAGCTCCTGCAATTTCTCCCCATTTTTACCGATGACAAAACGATGGTGCTCCTTTGGGATGGCGACGGTTGCTGAGGCCTGAGGGGAATAAGGAAGAAATCTCTGTTAATAAATCTTTAAATAAGACTGAGTATTTCCAATATCTCCTTTCCTTGACCTGTTTATAATTAAATCAAAACTACAACATTTGAGCTGCATCTACACACTAATGATGTACAGTTTTCTGTTGTAGGGATTTAGTGACACTGCTTCCTTATGTTCACATATTCCACCAAAGCCTCTCAATTTACACTATTTTACCAAAGACCTAACCAAATAACCCAGAAAAATTTAACCCTTAATCCATATGGAGTCAGACACCCTTAGAAGAAGAACAACAACAATGTTTATCTGTCAGTAGGTTCACACACTTAACATGCACTACACTGAAATTTGTCCTCTCCTTTTAACCCATCACTAGATAAAACATCACACACATTGCAGACTAGGAGCAGTGGGCTTCCATATTAGGCGCCCAGGGAGCAGATGAATGGGGGGGGGGGGGGGGGGGGGGGGTTAAGTGCCTTGCTCAAGGCCACATCAGCCAACAACTCTCTGCCAGTCCAGGGAATCGAACCACACGACCTATTGATCGCAAGCCAACTCTCCAGCCAACTAGGCCATGGCTGCCCAACGTGGCTGCTCTTAAACTTTTATACAATCTATTTTATTATAATGAACTATCTGTGGAAAAATGTTTTATGTATTCCATCGGACACAAACAAAAGGTTTGTTAACAAGAAAGAAATGAAAGTTTCATCATGCCATGTCCTGAATGTGTTTCATTATTTTCTGAAACATCCTCTTTTGACCTCAATGGAAGTGAGCATGTGCAGAAAAAGAATGATGGTTTAGAGTGGAACAATGTAATGTACAATTCAGTGATTTCAGACCGATGCTTAATATATCACAAATGCATGAGGACCCAGACCTTGATAGTTCAGATTACTTTCTTTGTGACAATTTGATCTGTTTAGTGTTATTTTTTTATATTCACAAAAATCTATGATTACTGATGAAGTTGCTGCAGGTTATATTAACATTTATGCATTCAGCAGACACTTTTTTCCCAAAGCAACATACTGGGGAACATTAACAATTAGTTCTATGTCTATTTCATTTATGAATCACTTTAAAAACAACCACTATGGACCAAAGTACTATACAGAAAAATAAATAGAAACCAAAATAAAAGAATAAAATACAAGAACAGATTAAAAGACATAAAAAAACCCACTGTACAATTAAAAACAATAAGGATAAAAACATATACCAATACCACATAAAACAACAGAATAAAAATAATACTTTCAACATAGAATGGAGTTTATCATGTACACGACATCAGTGATTAAATTACATTTGCAGCTCTTCATAATTCTAGTTCTTTACCATAAAAAGCAACTATAGTGAAGAGTGAGATATCTAAAAGCTGCTTTTCTATTCAGTATGTGGGAAAAAAATATAAGTATTCGACCTTGTGAACAGGACAAAGTGTTTTTTCTGCACTATTGTATCAATAACTGCAGCTCAGCTAAACAGGTGGACCTCAGTACTCCGGCTAAGGTAGAAATCAGCATGTTTGCTGCTGAAGCTCACAGGGGCCGCCCTTGGGAGCTGACGGTCATTTCTCAGCTGAACTTTTTGTCCCAAACTGACCCGCTGACACAGCTGTTTATATTTTCTAAGTGTACATAAAACTAACTTTTCTTTGAGTGTATAGAGATTGAGTTTAGAGCCTATCTAACTCTAACTCTAACCCAAAGGCAGATCAAAGTAACAGGATATGACAATAATCAAAAAGTCACAATGAGTTTGACCCGAGGAGTAAAAACTGAAATGGGTGACAAGTCCAAGTCACTGTCACAGAATAATATAAATGCTATTCATTTAATTAGTACTTTTTTAAAGCAGCTAAATTATTTGTAGTGCAACATACAGGACTATTTATTTTATTTTTTTCCTTATCAAACCCTATGTAACAGACTGTGTTACTTGGAAGCTGACAAAGTAAGTCCAGCTTTTACACATTTGTTTTTCCTCGGGTATATTGCACTTTATATTGCACAGAGTGTGGGTTCACTGGGTTTGAATGCACAGTGATTATCTGTCACAGATGGTGTGGGTTGTGTTTAGGGTGGTAATGGCTCGGGAGAAAAAACTGTTTTTGAGTCTATTCATTTTACAATTTTTTTTTGGCTGTATTATTATTTTTTGGTCATTGTCTTCAGTATTTTACACTTTTTTGCTAATTATCTGAGTTATACAATTAATTCAGTTAAGTTTTTTTTCTGTATTTTTTTGTTCATTATCTTGATTGCTACAATCAATCCATGTACATTCAGCACCTCATGAGTCTGAATTCTTCTTTTTAACAGTGTGCTGTTCATTTACCTGTGTCTGCAGACGAGCTACTATTTCCTTGCGAGCCTTCATGACAGAGTCCAGTTTTCCAGTGACCATGATGGACAGGCCCTGGTCTTTGGCCAGGGACAGCTCAATGTGGGCTCCAGTTCGCTGCATGATGTCCAAGCACACCTTGGCCTCCTCACCCTCCCCAAACTGGCTGTTATCCTTGTATCGACGCTCCTCCAGGGGGACATGGAACACCTGGACACAGAGAGGGTTTGAGAAAAGAGGAGCAGAAAAAAACATCCAAAAACTGACCATTTTTACCTGCACCAAGATCGGCCTTACCTGGGTGATGACAGAGGCTTTAATGGGCCTGATCTTGCTCCCCCACGCCGAGGCTGGTTCCCCAGTCTTCTCCCCCGGGGTCCCTTTCTCCGGCAGCGGGGGGAAAGCCTCCAGGTAGGTGGGGATGTATGCTTCATCCTCCGGGACACAACCTGCTCCATAGAGTCCAAGATAAAAAAGGCAACAACATCAGTGTCTCTAAAGTGGGATAGGTGTGACCATGGGGAAGGCTCACTTTCACATTTACAGTTGCAGAAAAAATTATTGGACCACCCTTGTTTTCTTCGATTTCTTGTTCATTTTAATACCTGGTACAACTAAGGGTACATTTCTTTGGGCAAATATAATGATAATAGCAAAAATAGCTCATAAGAGGTCAACTTCAGAGCTGATATATATCCATTTTCCATGTTTTCTTGAATTGACAAATATGCAAAATCATTGTTGTTAAGTTCAATAAGTGCTTGAGATGATTATGTAATAACTGTGACAGGCCATGTTGCACAAACTGTTCTACTCAGCTCAGCGTTTGTAATTCTGGGTAATAATTCTACTGTTATCTCAAATCTGTGGCTGATTGGGTCTTTGAAAGCTAAGGCTATAATGGTAAAAGTACTTTCAATCATTATATAATCACTGCATCTAAAACCATCTTACTTAAGTAATAGATTAAGTATGGAGGCACCAACTGTGCAACTCTGGGCTATGTTTAAAGTATCAGCATAACTGAAGCAGATACAGATGTCATTTTCTGTTCTGTTTCTGTTCTTTCTCTATTTCATACTAGAGACACCACGATATTTTCATGGAGAAAAAAGGAATCAAACTGTTGGCAGTATTTAAGGCCTTCTTGCCGAGAAGGAGGGTCTAAGGACGGGGGTTGTTTGGGACTTTTATCTATTTTTGTGGTTGATTGTGTTTTTTTGTGAAGTCCTGTGAGACGACATTGTTGTGATTTGGGGCTCTATCAATCAATTAATGAAGAAGGAAAACCACTGATAACTACTCCATTAATCATCAGGTTTCAGTCAAAATCCTGTAATTTTTAGCCTAAGGTCAGTGTTTTAGTTATTGTTGACTACATCTAGCTTCAATAGCTGTTATTTCGCCAAGAGCAAGGGGTATTGTTTCTGGTTCAGATGATTTGTCTGTCTGTCTGTTTATCTCCAACTTTACACAAAAACTACTGGACCAATTTCCATGACATTTTCAGATAAAATGTAAGGTGGTCCAAAATAGATCCCATCAAATTTTGGTGAATGTAGTTCAAAGGTCAAGGTCACCAAAAATCTGTTTTCACAATGGTAAATGGACTGCACTTATATAGCGCTTTTCCACCTTCACGGTGCTCAAAGCGCTTTACCTTAGCCTCACATTCACACACACCAGTAGGTTTCTAAGGTTCTGTCAGTCCTACTGGGAGACTAAGTCAGGGTTCAGTGTCTTGCCCAAGGACACTTCAACATGTGGACAGGCAGAGTGGGGATGCAAACAGTCAACCCTTCGGTCATTGGACGACCCGCTCTACCAACTGAGCCACAGCCGCCCTATGCATTACAATGATAAGAGATAGGGCAAACCAGGTAAAATGTTAGTGAGAGGTGGGGTTTATTGTGCTTGGCACCACTTGTTTTCTTTTGTGGAGCCTATCGTTCCACTTTAACTAAAAAAAAACAACAGTTTGTTTGTTGAAGGAAAAAAGACAAGATTAATAGAACAATAGTAACTTCTGGGTTCACTTGCAAAAAATGTATCATCTCTTCAGCCAAAGAAATCCTACACCACAGAAAGGGTTTAAAAAAGGAAAAAAAAAACACTAACAACAATAAAAACCCATTTAGCAGAGAACAGACTAGTATTACCTGAAATCTCCTGGTCCTTGAGGCCGCTGCGATGCTCTGCAAAGCTCTCCGGTGTCAACACTGCCACTGAGCTCATGGTTCAAGACTTATTCCGCTATTCCACTGCAAATGAGAACGCACAATTACAGAAGACATCAAGCCGTGTAATGTCTGTGAAGGTTATTAGTGGATGTATAAAACCGGCTGACACAATATCTGAGAAGATCATTGAGCTGCAAATCAGAATACAAAAGCTCATTTCAGAGCACGTCTCCTGATTGTTCTTCTTTTCCCTTGACTGTACTATGTGTTTTCTAGATCTGTTTCTAGAAACCCCAGAAGAAGGAGCAGCCTCTGTGGCCTCGCTGCACACTACACCTGAGATGCTCCAATTAACACTTTACAAGTCTCAGACAAACACAAGGCACTACCACATCTCGAGGGGGGGGGGGGTTACAACGAGTCAAGCAACGAGGGCGGTCTCTGGCTAAAAACAACTGAGGCTGACATTCAAAGTACTTTGGAATCACAGGATGAAACACAAATACAACAGAAATACAAGCTCCACCTGTGATGAAAGGACTTTTCTTTTTTACATGGAGGGAGTTAGGATTTTTTTTTTTTCCCTCATCAAGCTAAATTCCCAAATAAAATAATGAACACGTTTGACAGTCATGGTGTTTTCTCATTCCTAAACATGCAAATGCAACACTTGCCCCACTGTGATGCTTCTGGCTGGGACTGTAATCACCAAATAACAGTGAAATGTTTTGACATGTATCTACTGCTGAAATATTTCTCCATCTTCCCGGTGTATTTGGAAATCATTTTTTTCTGTTACTAAAAACACCTACAAGCCCAAGAACTCCATCTAAAGGAATCAGACGCAGCACAGTAACATAAAAGCTGCAAAGATCATCAAACTTACCTGCAAAAGGTCAATTGCCAGAGAGTCCGTCCAGTTAGTGGCTACCGTAAGCGCTTCAGTGTGAGTGTGTTTTTCAGCTCCTGGGTAAACAAGAGAGGGGAAAAGAAAAGCCTGAAAGTGAACACTAAGTCAAAAAGCTTTATAGCACGGAGGCTGGGTTAATACTGTTAACACCCACACTGCACTGCACCTTTTACTGTCTGGATCTGATTCACGCCCCCACCCCGCTCTACATCCCTCTGCCCATTCGTCCTCTTTTATCAGGCTGAGAATAAAACAGACCAGGAAGTTTCCCATAAACGGGGGAAATGCTGGTTTATAACATGTCTCTTCTCAGAGGAGATGTGCAGCGATGAGTAAAATATTTATTTTATTCATTGAAATGACAATTAGGGGTGCAATTAATAAGTATTTCAACATTTGACTAGTCAGATTGTAAACTGTTAAGACACAAAAAAGGATCATATTTATATTCACTGCACCAATAAAATACATTTTCTTTCCTTTAACAAGAACATTTAGTGCACGACAATTAGCATAGATATTGGAAGCAGCTATAAAATACTTTTTCCCCTTAAACTAAAGTGCATTTTGTGCATAACAATTAGAGTACTGAATAAAGTTTGTCCAAGAAACAAGTAAATATTCAAGAGTTGTAAACAGCGAATAAAATAAAGTGCATGATGTGCCTATACTACTCATTGTAGCCCAACTGACAATGTGTTTTCTCTATCTTGTTATTTTGTTGACAGTGCCGGAAAATAAGGCTGCAATGAACAGAATTGTAATCATCAATTAATCCAGTAACTGATTTATAGTTTCGTGTACAACTGCCTTCAGGACCTAAATGAGCTATGAAATTGTTTTTACCGAGTCGTCAACTGATGAAAATAAATGACAATACTATGACGTCAATGAATTTTCATTAAAGAAAATTAAAAAATCAAAGAAGTAAATGTTGACATCGCTAAAAAGATAAAGGAGATGCCTCAGGAGTAATGACAAATCAACACAAAACAACAAGTCAAAGATGCAAATGATGAAGAAAAGGACAAACACACACAACAAATCAAAAGCAATGTGAAAGACACAAGATGGAAACAAAGACAAAAAAAATACATGGAAATGACAGAAAAGATGTAATGAGATGCAAAAACAGTGAAGCAGCCTAAAAGATAGAGGTAATAGCACACAAACATTGTATAACACAAAAAATGCAAACAATACAAAAGACAAGATGAAAACAACAGAAACATACAAAAAAGATGCAACATAAATGACATAAAAGACAAAATGAGACAAAAACATACATTTAGTTCAGCATTGTTTTGTGATTGATAACTAAAAATGTAGATATCATGGGAATGTGTAATATTATTTATTTAAATTTGTTTCTCCAAGGGGCGGCACGGTGGTTAGCACTCGTGCCTCACAACAAGAAGGACCCTGGTTCGAATCCCACACCAGACCTTTCTGTGTGGAGTTTGCATGTCCTCCCCGTGTCCGCGTGGGTTTTCGCCGGGCACTCCGGTTTCCTCCCACCATCCAAAGACATGCACTGATAGGTTGATTGGTTAATCTAAAATTGGCCATAGGTGTGAATGTGTGAGTGATTGTTTGTCTATATATGTCAGCCCTGTGATGAACTGGTGTCTCATACAGGGTGTACCCCGCCTTTGCCCATTGTAGCTGGATTAGGCCCCCAGTGACCCTAGTGAGGATAAAGCGGGTTCAGATAATGAATGAATGTTTCTCCAAGAGACTCAAAACTATCTTTTGGGACTGACAGTAAAATTTGGAAAATCATTTATCTATAAAAGTCACAAAGGTGTAAAAAAAAAAAGTTGTATTCAGTTTCTTGTAACTGAAAACTGAAAAATACCTGGAAAATAGACACTTCTTTCATTAAAATCTCTTCACACTATCAATGGACCTGTGCTACATGGCCAAAAATATAGATATTAATTTATTTCAGTGTTATAGATCAATGTCTATTAATTTTTCCCTGTATATGAATTCATGAAACACAAATTGATTTCTTTACTAAAACTATAAAACCAAAGAAACATATTCATACTTCTTATGAACAAAGTAAACATTTTGTATTTCTATGTAGTTCCACAACATTCCAGAGCAATAGTCACTTGTTTGTGGCTTGCTGCTCTATTTTGATAAATAAAAACTTTGAGAAGTTCTACAACCCTACTAATGGATGAACTGACTAATTATTAGATCCCCTGGTTTGTCTTGTTTCATCATCTGAACTCGCTTTATCCTCACTAGGGTCGCGGGGGTCGCTGGGGGTCTAATCCAGCTACAATGGGTGAAGGCGGGGTACACGCTGTATGAGTCTTCAGTTCATCGCAGGGCTGAACATATATAGACAAATAATCACTGTCACATTCACGCTTATGGGCAATTGAGATTAACCAGTTAACTTATCAGTGCATGTGTTTGGATGGTGGGAGGAAACTGGAGTACTCAGAGAAAATGCAGACATGGGGAAAACATGCAAACTCCACACAGAAAGGTCTGGTGTGGGATTTGAACCAGGTCCTTCTTGTTGTGAGGCACGAGTGCTAACCACTGCACCACCGTGCCCCCAATGGTTTGTGTCCATCTATTTATCCATGTATTGCAGATGTTCTGGATTCACAGAACAAACATTGTTCAACCCCACACAGCTTCATTTACATACTAGGAATAAAAGTTGTGTACCATAAAGCTCCTATCTGGGGAAATGAGTGCACTTCCATTCCCATCCACAAACAAACACGGGTTACTTTAACTTTCATTCTCAAATCAATCTTTAAACTTAAATAAACTATTTATTATCTATTGTGATACTAATTTATATCAACAGACATGAATTTACATCATGATTTAATCTTTAAGTTCTTATTTCATCAAATATGTGCTTGTCATGATTGTTTTATTACAGGCCGACTTGCAGGTCTTCTTTTAATAGACAACAAGTGAAATAATGACTTTAATTACATGGTATATGAGTTAAATATACCTAAATAGTGTCTTCTCTCTGTATTAAAGAAGCAGGGATAAAGGGCAGCAGTGACAATATTTCAAACAAAGCTAAAGACATGCTCTAATATCACTTCCATTTACTCTTTTTAAAAGTAATCTATTGTTGCATTTTTCATGATCAAGCTTCAAATTTAATGAAATCTTCATGTAATAAATGGAAGTGAAGTAATGAAACTTTAGAATGCCTGAACTATTCTGGGTCCAAGATCAGGAGCTTCTGGTGCAAGATTTTTCATTCGTACAGCAACATAAACAGCTCAACACTAAGTCCTGACAGCTTCAAATGCTCTTTAAATCTTTCTTCACCAATGCAACAAACCACTGTGTTGGCTTACCCAGATCGTGGAAATCACTTTGTGCTCTATGCCCTAAAAATTGACTGATTACATGGGTTCTTGTCTGTAACTACAAGAAATTCTGTTTAGTTAGCCCCACCATGTTTATGAATTTCTGCATGGAGAACAACTGAACACTATGGCTAAAATATGTAATCAATCCCAGTGAATGTTAAATTATTATTTATCTTCTGAGGCTGATTTTAGGCATTTAGTTAGTGTTGAAAACAACAACAACACTACTACAAATGATATTTGTTTGGTATTTATGATCAATACCAAACAGCAAAACATTTTTAAAATCTAGAGATAGAACATTTCAAATAATCATTATGATTATTAAAGATTATTATGAAAGGTTTTACCCAGTATAAAACCCAATAACATTTTGTTGACTGTCATGAAATAGAAAACAAATCATATATTATATAAAATTGTCATATTTATGAAGTTGGGAACTTAACATTTAGAGTTTCTTCATTTCAAAAATCATCACAGAAGGATTGTTGACAACACATAGTTTTGGATTACTTCCATAGCTGACAGCTATTTTATGAATCATTTGAGCATTTTTAAGTGGAACTGAAAACAAGGCAATCTCTGTCGTGATTCTAGCAAAAACAGCATTTATTATGGATTTACAACCCTGGAAATGTGCACATTTTTGGAGCTCAATTGTTCCCTTTTTGTCTTTGTTTGTTTCATTGCCTTCCTCTCTTATAGAAAAATAAGGAATGCTATGTATTTTAAATATATTAATTATACAGATCTCTTTGTAGATACTGATATATGATAGCCGAGAGCCTCCCATTGTTTATCATTACATGCTAACTACTTTAACTAATGCTACCTGCTAACCTCATACTATAAACCAAGAAGCACCACAGCTTGGAGACAAAACAGAAACAAAGACGTGCACCATGTATTTGAGCTTTAGGCCGTTATCATACGGGTGTTATATTGATGGATGTGAATTATACACAGATAACGCTTGGATTAATCCCACCGGTCACCGTACTGGCTAACATCTCGGGTATCCGCATCTCTTTCTGTCCGTTCGGTGTCTGTGTTGCTAGCTTAAGGATGCGCTGCATGGTTGGTCCTGCTAGCATCACGGCTACATTCACCTCTACAAATGCTGGCGACCACAACCTCGGGATTTCACGTATTTGTTAGCCGGCTGCTGGGCTAGCACGCGTTAGCTGTGCTCCGACCTCAGCCAGGGATGATTAGGCGCAAGGACTCTGATAATCGGCTAAAAAACAAGCCAGGCGGATAGATAACCAGCTCCTGCTCGCTAGCAAAGGGACGCTAACCTCGCTAACCCTGTCGCTTACTCCTCACGCGCGAACCGGCTTTCACGCCCCAATAAATATATACTAATTTAACCCGCTATGGGCACACTTAGGTGATTAGGTGGGAAATAATAAAAGCATAATTCCTACCTTACAGAGAGAAAATACAGCAGAGGGTGTGTGTTTGACAGGTGATGGTGTAAACACAAATATGATTGGTCTAGGAGCATTTCCTCTACCTGCGGAGGTATACAGACATGTACTGCGACTCACTAAGTATAAAGGAAATGCCGCAGTATCTTTACGCAGCGAGAGCATCCAAATTAAATAGACCCACCAGCGAAACGTTACACCTAACACTGAGCGTATACTGTGTGCTCGCTGCAAATTTAAAAGCACTATGTCAACTAAGAAATGTACTCAACTCGTGTGTTCCTGTTTGTGTCAGGAGATAATGGTTTGACGTTGTTAGCCCTCTCACGTCCATCAAACTGACCGGGTCTACTTCTCATTCATAATGGCC
This sequence comes from Siphamia tubifer, assembly GCA_020466265.1. Classification (NCBI taxonomy): domain Eukaryota; kingdom Metazoa; phylum Chordata; class Actinopteri; order Kurtiformes; family Apogonidae; genus Siphamia; species Siphamia tubifer. Next base: position 25,254,611 of record CM035800.1, read on the forward strand.
TCTTGTACCTTTGAGTCAAATCCACTTTGAACTTTTAACCAACATGAATCTTAGGAAAGTTTGGAGCAAATGCTCATAATCACAGGCCATGAACGTCAGAAAGCAGGAAGAAAATTAGTCTGTTCCATTTAGGGCAATAGGTGGAAGTAGGATACGGAAGATGGAGAGGAAGATTTATTTACATCTATTACCAGATGTAAATGAACGAGGATCAACGAGGATGAAAGTATGGGTTAGTGTGACATGATGACAGTTCTGAAAAACAGACAAATATTTAGATTTTTGTCTAAAATTATTCTTATTTTATATTATCTGAAATATCTTTATTAGTCCTTGATGGGTTTATATATCATTCCAATTATACATTAAACCCAGAGTATTTACACAATATTAAATCATCATGCGTCAAATAAACAGTGAAATGGCCAAATGAACACAAACTTAATCAAGTTCCAAACATGCGCAATAGCTCAAAATAAAATTAAAACATAAGTAGTAATACGATTTTTTTCCCTATAAAATTATCCCTAAATCAACAAATGTTGTCAAAATGAACAATTAGGGAGAAAAAACTGAGTCAATTGAACGACATATATGTGAAATGAAGAAAAATGACCCAAAAATGTATAGGTTAAGACAAAACACCGAGATAACTGATAAAATTAAAACAATAAATACTAAGTAAAGTAAAAGAGTATCGAAATAATCACTGAAATTGGGAAAAAAATAACAAATTAGTTTCATTACATCTTACATTTTAGCACAGTAACAAATTTATCTGTAAACCTTTGCTTTTAATATACCTTTCATTGCACTGACAGCAATTATTTATATGACAGCAGTAGATGGAAGAACATTCTTTTTGCAATTTTTGTCAAAATTTGTAAAATATCTAGATGTAAAACTAGCTTTAATCTGCTTGAGCTCATGTATTCACTTCAAAACCAAAATTAAAAATCTCTAAATCGGTACAGTAGCTAAGAGTAAACACTTTTTCATCTGTTGTATTTTATGGCAGTCTTTTGGTTGTAATATGTAATCACATGTATCTTTGATTACTCCCTGTTGTACATACGGTTTATAATTTTAATGCGGTGTAAAAAACCACAGACAAATTAAATATGATAGTTAAGGAATCATTAACCATACACTGCACTTTAATTTATGGATCTGCCGGAGTTTCAGGGATATTATTACCAGTCTGGGAAAGGAAACCATGGATGTGTGAAGTGTACAATAAAATACCGGAAACCACATACAGCAGCCTTCACAATAAAAGCACAAAAGACATGAACGACACTACAACAGCAGTGATGCATTGTACTACACAGTGAATTAATGCATAGATAAATAGATATACAGACAGACAGACAGATAGATTGCTATATTAGTGGATAAGCAAAAAGTTACTGCTAAAACTGAGTTTAAAGTAACTTCAAATCATAACAACTGATAGTAAAATTGCCTCTACATTCTTTACTTTTCCTACTAATTCTTTCCTCTTACACTAAACATTTCGTTCTCATTATATTATTAAAAAATGAAAAAAAAAAAACACTGATCAGTCAAAATCTAAACCCTAACAGTGGACCAAACTTTCTCTATTTTCACTCATTCATTTTTAGACAAATCTATGAATCAGTGAGTGAGATTTATTTGGCAAATTTTACTAAAGGTTATGAGCTTGGACACCACTACTGTAATTAGGAAAACTGATGCCATTATATTATTTATCATTATTATATTGTAGTAAATAAAACAAAATCAACTGATGCAGAGGAAAAAAATACCAAAGTAAGAGTAAAAATGCTTTGTTATTGATTCTGAAATGTGCTTTAACGTAAAATGGAAAACTTGGGATTTTCTTATCTTTGGGCTTTCATGATGTCTTTTATATAATTAAGGTCATAAACTCAAATAATATTAAATTCATATGAAATGTGTCATATTTTATTGTTTTAATTATTTCTTGGGGGATGAATTCATTATACACAATCCAATGGTCCACGATGAAAGTGAGGGTTTTACATTTAAACAAACATCTATAGAAACAACATTGCCCTAAATGTTTCTTAGAATAAAATAACAAATTTAGAAAGCATTTGTTGTTACAGTGTGTTCACAATGATCACTGAAATAAAATAAAGAATATGGACAAAATGGCCATAAGTTGAACTAAAAAGAAAACTAAAATAAATCAAATGAACAAAACATATATAGTGAGTACTAAATGATCAAAAAAATTAACAACTTTGCTTAAGACTTCTGTGTGAGTAATTATCACACTCAGTTTTATTTCAATGTTTGTTTGTTGTGTTTTACAGTATGCAAGAACGTGGAGAAAAATAATTAAGAAGATTATCAAATATAATGAAGAAAAAAATAAGTTAACACAAGAACAAAAGTGAAGAAAATTTGTTAAAAAATATATGACTGAAGCTAGAATAAGAATAAGAATAAGAATAAGAATAAGAATAAGAATAAGAATAAGAATAAGAATAAGAATAAGAATAAGAATAAGAATAAGAATAAGAATAAGAATAAGAATAAGAATAAGAATAATGGAAAAAAAAGAAGACTTTTTCAACAAAGGAGACAAAAATGTACAGCCTCCGTCTCTCTGGGCGGTATTTTATTTTGAAAGAACTGTACAGGAAGTGGTCTCGCCAGTCGGTCGCTCCTTGTTGGCTCGGTCCTCCGGGGGCCACTGAGCTCCTACCTCTCGTCTTCTCTCATCTCACAAGCCGTTGATAACAAAGAACACAACAACAGGGGAATGATGGGCTCACACAGCTCTGTTCTGTCACAGAAACAATAAGAAACTCAACCGGCGGCGTACGTTGTGGATTATATCTGGCGCTCGGTTTATATTTTTACGCTAGTTTTATCTTGTTTCTTCTTCGTTGGTCGATTAAAAAGTTAATGTTAAAACACCATTTAGGCATTTGGAACCTGAAGCCTTTTTATTTTCTTCATTTTTTTTTGTCTAACCTGACGATGCTGGACTGAAAAAGTAAAACCGAAGCAACTGAGAGAAACGTCTGAAAACGCAGGTGAGTTTAATTTAATGTAACGGTTTAAAATTAGCTGAATTAGCTCGTTTTTGTCAGTTTAGCCGCTACGGTTTGGTTCACTCCGGTCTGTACACCTGTTCCCCTGTAAAAGCTCAATATGGACATTTACACCTCTCATAAGACATATTTATATGGCGAAATATGTATTTTTAACTGTATAATATCATTGCTCTCGAATCATGGCACTTATTAACTGTTGATTAAAGTAAAATGTTTGTCCTAAGTAGTCAAATTGGACACCATCAACCACTGTAACGTCTAAATATGGACGTTTACACATTTAATCAGACACATTTATATAACTTACTATAAATAAAATCACTTCTCTCAGATTTAGCAACAAATCAATATGTAAAAGCAGCAGATTATTGGTCTTCAATAGTAAAGTAAGGCACCAACAATAACTATGAGATCTACGTATGAATATTGATTTATTTTATTTATATGTATTTACGTGTGGAAAGTGTGGTTTATTGTAACTGTAATATCTCAGTGCTCTCATATTCTGTCACTTATTAACGTGTGAAAGCAGTAGATTACAGCAAAACATTGGGCTTAAATGGTAAAATAGGACACCAGGGACCTGTCTGCTCACTGACATCATTCCTATAGGCTATACCATATCATCATTATTCACATTTTAATACCCTGAAAGCATGTATTCAGATCCCTCTATCTATAGATTAGATGCTCCTCTGTCATTAATTTGCCCATTCTCTTCCCATATTCCTCTTCCTCCACCTCCTTTAGTGTTTATATGCATTTTCCTCTCCGACACACCTTTTCCGTCCCCTCTTCCTGGCCAACGTGGAGCTTCTACACTCATCATCACATGTACACTGGTTGATTCAAGTGTCAAACGCAGAGTCTTAAAGCACCCCCTACCCATTTGCACCCCAAATACACCTCCGACTGACCCATTAGTTTCCAGAGCAGATGGGATCCAGAGCATGGTGTTAATGGAAGAGGATTGTTCCATCAGGCTGGTCAGATTTAGGGGATCACACTATATATGTCAGGTTTGGATCGGCCAGGACAAACACTGCAACGATGGATGAATGAGTGGCCCACTGACCCAGCCAAGGTCCACTAGTCTGGAGGATGGAGCTATTGAACTAACCAGGTCAATAAAGCAAAAGGGAGACAAAAGAGGTGATGGCGGCGGTGGCTGGTTGAAAGAAAGTTGAGGGCATAATGGTATGTAGGCACAATAACAATGTGTTACCCCCACCATCCACATGAGTGAACACACCCAACTATTAGTGGTTTATATGTCACCCTGTGGACAATGATAATAACCAGGGGGCATAACTAGAACCTAGAGAAACCATGTTATACCATTACACACCCAAGTATGCACACAAAACAATGATATGATGTCACTATATTGGAACCTGAAATACAATGTGATAATACTGAACACTTTAGTTGTAATTGGTTTATGTCCTCATTGAGAGCTGAATAACATAAAATATATATATATTCCAGTATGTTGTTTTATGTTATTTTCAAATTTCTCGTCATGTCCTGAGAAAAATAGTACTTTAAACCACAATGTGGATTGTTTATTTAGTTTTGATCTCATTAAAAATAACTCCTGATGCTTTCAGTTTCTTTATCTTGATCTAATTTTTCACTACAGGACTGTTTATTTCAATCTGTCTGATTACGGCTTGTATTGTTCATCATACATTGTTTTTGTCTTTTTGTGTCTGTTATATCATTTTTAAAAAATCTTTTATGTCATTTTTCTTTTGTAATTTGTTTTTGTTTTCATGTTGTTGCATCATTTATGTGTCTTTTACGTAATTTCCACCTTGTTAAAACTTTTTTGTATTGCATCTTTTACACCATTTTTTAGTTTTTGTCTTTTTGTTTTCCTTTTTTTCCCTTTTTTACTTGAATCTCTGACATAATTTAAGCTTTTTACATAATCCTTGTGTTTTTACATCATGTTCATCATCTTTTGTGTTTTCTATCTCATTGTGTATTACATCATTTTCATATTTTTTTCGTTTTTTCATCGTTTTATGTACTTTACAGTATGTCATTTTTATTTGCCATCTTTTATGTAATTCCATGTTGTCATTATCTTTGTGTTTCTTTACCTTTTACATTACTTTTATCTAATTTTAGAGTCACTAAATATAGATTTGGCCAAAACTTTTGAAAGTGACATAAATCGATTAATTCTATAAATGTGATTGACTTGCCTAAAAATTCATACGAATGGATTCAGTGCTTATAAGTGTCATTCAGCATACCACAGACACACATGGGGCTAAGATGAGTAAAATAAAATCAGTGTCAAAACCAAAACTTTGCTTTAGATTAAATTGACTAACAGTATAAATGTTTCTGAGAAGTGTTGCTCTGAGAGATAAAAGCTTAACACTTTCAATCTAAAGTAAATTTAAAGGAAAAGGGAAGTTTTCATGGGATTACAACAGGAAAAGCATTAGTTTTTATGCAGTACAGTTTGACTTTAGTGAAACATTGTGTAACCATTTTAATGCAGTGTATTTTTCACATCTCGTATTATTTTCTCGTCAGTCAGAATGAAACCTGAAACTCTGTCTTTTTTATGAGCTTATTAGCAAAGCGACGGGTACATGTGGCTCAAACTGGTTTGACTTGCCAGTGTGCTTTTGCTCTAACAAACCAGCCACCGGCAGCTCTGTGTTATTGACTTTCATCACAAAAAGTCTCACATGCATTAGAGCTGATGGCTCTTTAGAATGCTTTTGGTATTAGGCACTATGGATGATTAAGTCCAGTAAAATGTGGTTATTCTGCACAATATGTCAGATTACTGGTACTTCAAAATTAAAGAGGCCCTAATCTTCCAATATGTCACCTTGAGAGTGTCTTGCTCAGAAAGTCATAAAGATTACACACTCAGACCAGGGTTTACGTTTATATTAATAGTCAGACGCTTGTCAGATTCAGATCTAATTATACAAGTTCTGGTTCTTCTAACACTTCACAACCTTCCAGATAATCAGTTTAGGAAAATACTGGTATTTTCCTTTTATGGTTGCACTTTCATATGTTTTTGCAAGTAAAAAAAAAAAGAAGCTTTGATGGGCATTCTATACCACATTTTGTCATTATTATTAACAATATGTGTCATTTATCAGACACTTCAGAGCTGCTTTCTTTGAAAAGTCCTAGTCTCAACATTTTATTTGTTGGTTTAGCAAAGTTCTAATCTGCATCTGATATGCATTTGTCAGTCTCTGCATTAAATTTGGATATGTGTGAAGTATGCATAGCAGAAAAAAAAAATTTTAGTAGTTGTGGAAGTATGTGGTGTAACAAATTAAAAAGAAATCCATATGAAGCAAAAATTAACAGAAAAAAATATGATCAAAATGAAAAAAACAAAACAAATAAATCACAAAATCAATAAAAAAAAATTGCCTACGTAATCAGCAAAAACAGCAAAAGTAATTAAAGTGAACAAAAAGAAACAAAATGAGCAACAATTACGAAAAATAATTAACAAAACAAGGTCTGGGGTCAGACTAAAGACTAACCTTTACAACACATTTAGTTCAGTTTTTTTGTTTTAAAGCTGTGCACATATTTTATTTTATCTGAAGAAATGAGAATAAGAAATGAATGTGTTAAACCAGCAGTAGTGTATATTAAAAATATAAGTCTGTTCAAAATGTTTTATTAGTGCAGTTGCCTGTTTTAAAATGTCCAGGGTTAATTAGGCCATCAAACTTTTAAATTATAGTTGTTTAAAATGATGTGAAAATGCAGTCTTGGGCTATGTTCACACAGGTTTTAATGCACATCTCAATTTTTTGGGTGAAATCCGATTCTTTTATTTAGTTTTTGTGCTTGTTCATATTACACATTAAATGCAATTTCTATCAGTGTTGAGCCTGAACTGAATGTAACCCTAACATGACCCGCATGCACTAAAGAGGTCCTGATGTAATTCATAACCACGCAGGCTTTTCTAACCGTTTGTAGAAAGATTAGATTTTAATAATTTACTAAAAATCTTCCGAAAACTAAAAGCATAATTCATAATGCATGCATTTATCAGTTGTGCTAGTATGTCCTCATTGCTCCTTGTCACAGCTGTGTACAATCCAAATGACATGCCACTACATGCTAAATTTACTCCCCAGCCGTGCAGTAACCTCTTCTTCTGGAAGTCTGGGTTCGTCTCTTTATGACTCAGAAGATGACTAACCCTGGTGTGGTTTGGTGTTGCATCAGCTGTCACAGACACAGTTAAAAAAAATAAAACATATGTGTAGCATGATCTGTAGCAGGAACATTTGGTCACAGAACAGAAGTTCGATTTCATGATGTCATCATGAGTCTTTTTTATAAACTTTTACTGTATCGACTGAAAGAGTCCAAGATCTTTCTTTTTTTTTTTTTTTTACATTTGTTTTTTCATTTGTATAGATTTTGTGTTCGATGTTTGCATTGTAGGCAGGGGTGGATCTATGGGCGGGTCTGGGTGGGTGGGGCCCACCCTGATTGACAGCTGTGCTCACCCAATCACAAGCTCAGAAACAGAATTCTAGACCAATTTTCATTACCTCGTCAAACTGAAATGTTGATCAATATCCTTAATATAGCTATTTATTTGTAAATGTCAATGGAAATAAACTATGTATATTTAATTGTTTGTGTTTATTAAAAAAAAATTATAATAATAATTCAGTTTCAATTCTGGAAATGCTATTACGTTGTTATTATACATTGTTATATGTTATAACACATGTTTTGGTGACTTTAACCTTTGATCTACATTCACCAATATTTAATGGGATCTATTCTGGACCACCTTGCGCCTTTCCTGAAAATGTCATGGAAATCGTCCCAGTAATTTTTGCGTAAAGTTGCAGATAAACAAAGAAATGAACATCAAAACAGATAAACAATACAAAAAAAACCCCAAAGACAACACCTTCACTTCTTCTTAACAGCCACAGTAAAAGGAACAGTTTATGTAACAGGAGCAGTTTATATAACTTAAGATTGTAAGACTATAAAAAGTTTCAGAAACAGTAGCACAGGCCTTTTTAACCTTCGTTTATTTTAGTTTTTACTTAAGTGTAACATCCGTAAATTGTACATAGAGCACAGAATAGATATGAGACACAGCAGACATAATAGTCCTAAATAAAGACTCGTTCAAAGTCTACTTAGTTTCACTTTTCAACGTCTCTGTAAAAGTGCTGACATTATTTTATTGCGCACTTGAAAGACTATTCGACCTGCAGGGATGAACAGGGTAGAGTGAATATAAATGGTGGTTAAACAGTGGTTAAATATTAATTTGATCAAAGCAGCACATTGTGAATCATGTTAGTGTCAGCTTTATGTCCAGCTATTAATACACAATAGTTTTTTTTTATGTTACGTTCGTTATTTGATTATAATTTTATTAAATTTCCACATAGTTTCGTAACCATTTTGCAGGTAATTTTCTGTCTATGAAATGGAAACCAACACATTCTATCTAGTCTTCAAAAGCAGCAGATGAATGAACACTTTGATGAACTGTTTGTGTCATAAAATCAGCTGAACCGCAGGATTTTACTTCACTACGTCACTGTCAAATATAAGGGTTGTGGATTCCAGTATCTCAACTGTTTTCTTTAATTTACTCCATCGTCTGGTTCTGTAATCCTCTGTTCTCACCAGGAGGGAGTGGGTCCTTACAGCGCTAAATTCATTGTCCTTCTAAGGCCGTGTATAGGAAGGTGGGTGGGTGGGAGTTTGGGTTTAGCCTGGAGTTCAAAGTCTGAGCTGAGGATTATACTGTAGTGGAAGTAGAATATTTATTGGCTTGTTGTAAATCTTTATTACAGATATACACAAGGAAATATGGAAATAAAATGAATGCATGACCCGGTTAAAGGTGTGTCTTATGGGGAGATTTATTTCAGTACTTTATCGTAGTATTTTCACTTTTAATTTTTTTTCCCCCAGTTCTTTTTTCATTAAGATTTTCCCTGGTTCACAAGTTTATTTACATAACAATTCACCATTCTCATCCATTCATTTGTAAATTACAATTGACAAGCAGACAATACAGATAAGGATGATACAAAAGATGAAATTTATACAATACAAAATTAAGAACTACACTCCCGAGGACGGGAATGCTGAGGTGCTCCTTTGTGTTATTGAGGGGTAAAAAAACAAAAGCATTAATACAAAAGGGTTAAAAAGAGGGTGGGAGTTGTATAAGACAAGGCCTTAGATAAACGATGGTCTAAGTATTTCCACTTTTGATACTCATTCCACTACATCTCAGAGGCAAATATTGTACTTTGATTTCATCACCATATGACAAAGCTGGAAACAGGCCAGATTTGAAACTTTGGCAATGTCATGAATGTGATTACCGTTAAATAAATATTATGTTATCTTCTGAGAGGTGGGCATGTCTAATGAGCTCTTCAGCCACAATCATTTAGTTAAGTTTGTAGATGCTAATACGGATGCATTTAAAAAATTTTACAAGTCAAGCAGGAGAGAAAAAAAAATATTTTGTCACTTTTTTATGTCAAAAGAGACTCTCTAACTGTCATTATGAGAGTCACACTTATTTTATATCGCTTAAAAATGTTCCGAAGCCAGAGTATCATTCAGCTGCAGTTAGTAGCATAGCTTTCAAAATTAAAAGCAAAATTTCAAGTCAGATATTGTCATTGAAGGTATTTTAACAAGTGTTTTATCAAAATTGTGACCATATTTGAACGTGTTTTTCCTTTGTTTTCTAAAATGTCAGACGTTTTAACCTCCTATTTCTGCTTACTTTCAGATGAGGATGACATGTTTACACTGACCTTTGCCCTTAAAGCCTGACCTCTGATTGGTCAGCACAAGGATTAAAACGCATCATAGTTGAGGACCTGCTGTCGCCACCATGTCTGTTCAGGAAGTACCTGAACGACCCACGTCGCCTTCATCCGTCAAATCCGAAGGCAAAGTCAAACCAGAGATCCCTCCGAAGCCGTCGCACCAACCAGGCTCCCCTCCTTTGGGGGAGAGAGGTAGCACTTTGAGGCTCTCTGGAGGGAAGGTCAAGAGTATTGTGAACAAGTTTAGTAAACAGGAGGCTGGAAAGAATACAAATGGGGAGCAACCAGCCAACGGTACCACAAAACACACTTCAAATAAACGGTTCAAAAGGCCACCCACGGTAAAGCCCAAACCAGGCCGCTTCAGTCTGCCACTGCAGCTCCAGACGGGGGGAGAACAAGCACCTCCACTGCCCATGAAGAGGAGTCGGATGTTGCAGAAACAGAGAGAGATCCTCGCTGTAGAGGACGGATACAGCGTCACCGAGGAAGGTGGTCGATCAGGTACAGTCCGCATCCATCAGCAGAAACCAGTCTAAGCAAACTTAGGGTCCAAGTTCTAGAGGACCACGAAAAGAGCGAAGTGTGTGTTCTTTAGATGTGGTGCAACATAGATATGGTCAAAGGTTTTTTTTTTTTAAATAGCATGGAAATTTCACATACTTTCCAGCCCTAAATTTGAACCAATTTGGTAGAATGTCTCATACATGTGGGGGTGTAATCCATAAATAACTTAGTCTGGCATAAAATGGTTTCAACTTCTACACCATTATTACCTCCAGGAAGGAAGTTTGCTTGTCTGTCTGTTTGTCTGTCAGCAAGATAACTCAAAAAAGCTTATGGACTGATTTTGATGAAACTGTCAGACATGATTGATAATGCACCAAGGAAGAAACCATTACATTTTGAGCTATAAAGGTCAAAGGTCAAGGTCACAGTGAAGGTCGACACCTAAAACACAAAAGTGGCGATATCTCAGAATCCAGACCAGATAATACCACACAGTTTTTTGCATTCACTTGGTCTTACCTTCATACATCAGATGAGATAACACTGATAGGCTCGATGACGTCACATTTTGACGTCAAGCAAATGGTATATTTGCAAACTGTACGACCTTTACCTTAAAGCAGGGTTATTAACATGACAATATTTTGTGCTTCATATTTAACATTAGATCTAACATTTGAAATGTGGTCGTTGTGTGACGTCACATAACGTCAGAGTGATGTCATACGTGGTCGAATATTGAAATGAGCGTATCTCAAAAATGGGACCGAGGATTTCTTTGAGTTTTTTAAAAACCCTCTAAGGGATTGCTAATGACCGCTGAAATAAATCGTGAGCGAACACTAGTTTAAAAACAAGTTACGAACATCCAGATCCAAACCTTGGCAGAGTGGTGCTGCTTTGCTCAGGTCTGTGATCTAGTGTTAGCTCATGTTTACCCCTTCTTAATGGTGCCCCGGCCTAAAACTTTTAATATGACGCATAAGATATCCACATGTCTGCAGATGCACCAATATTTTCCAACGCAGGATTAGGTTGACACTAAATACAGTATTATCAGTATTATCCATCTTGGTCATGTGACATTCAGGAAGCTGTGTTATTATGGGTCAGACTTTTACCTTTGGCTTCCATTTAGAACTGGTAGCTCAGTAATTATGGTTCCTTATTACAGCTCTAAGTCATATGATCAGAAGTTAATCCCATTCAAGGGTAATTCAGGCCAGATTTATGAAGATCCTTTTACATTAAAACATTCATTAATGGATGTGGAGTCACAGTCTGCATGAAACTGTACATGTAACTCCACAGTGCATTCTGGGTGTTGTTCAGAACCCTCTAACACACAGGTGTGGTGCCGCTGGCAGATAGTAAACAGGTTCTGTAGGTCAGCTGTGCATGTCTCTGTGTGCATAAGGTAGGCCGGGTGTCGTGCGAGTGTGCCTAGTCATGAATGTAAACTCAATGAAAGCAGGAAGTGAGACACCGCACTCCTGTGCTGAGATCAAATAAAGTATAGTTTGTCAAACATGATGAGATTTCAGTGTTGGTATTGATTGTGTTGTTGTGTGACGATGATTAATTCAGAGTCAACAACAGAGGAAACCAAGGAAGTGACGTGATGTTGGATATTTGTCACCATATAAACGTTGTTTGTTGCCTCCATAGTTGTACTGAAATCCACTTCTTTGTTTTGGTTCCTGTCAGAACTGAAAGATTATGCACACACTGTCCAGACTAATTCTGTGAATGAGGAAAAACTTCTTTACACCCACAAGTACTGATAATTTTATAACCTCAGTTAGTCTGTCATACATTTTTTGGAGGACAGCTGCATTATTATAAGTTTTACAATGAGGTTTCAGAAATGAACTTGTACAGTAATGTTATGTCATGAACCTAAAGGATGTTTTATACAAAGAAGTCACAATAATACAGAGAAAAATCCAATAGAAAGTCATAATATGTTGCAACAATAAAATAAATTTGTGTAGTATGATTCACTCATTAATTTTCCAAACCTCTTAACATAGCATCTATTTATCTATTACTAGAATTGTCTAGTAATGGACACTAGAAACTTTTTTTTCCAAATCTTTTTATTGACTTTCTGCAGACAATGTGGTAGGGTACATTAATTCCACTTAAGACAAGGTATCTGCACAAAAAAACCCACTACTGCAGATACTAGAATTTTTATTGCATTTTACTACATTTTACTACATTTTACTCCACTTTTAGTGCATTTTAGTGTATTTTTACTTCTTTTTATTACATTTTACTGACCCATGGGCACCGGAGGAGGTGCGACAGGCAGCAATGTTAAGCAGGAAGCACCATCTACCTGTACATTAACTCAGAATTACACTCAAATTGACATGTTGCAATGAGTTCAGCAGAAGATTTAGTATTATGGCTTTTTTCTTTCTTTTTTTCACATTGCCAGTTTTTCTTGGACTTGCATATTCAATATTTCTTTCAACCTTCTGAGCTGATTATAAGTCATCAGAAGGACTCCTTAACTGATTTTCATTCACTTATCATTTTTGTTTTTTAGTGTCCTGATCTTTATATCTGTGTCACAGCTCAGGGAAAATTATTGAACATTTGGTCATTTTGAGGAAAGGTGAAGCAGCTTGTTGGATTTATGTAAAAAAAAAAAAACGCTATATATATGTGTATAAGGATTTTATGGCAGTTTTTGTGTATGTATTTTTTTTAGCTTTAGAGACCTATGAGGATAGTAAATTAGAGAGATCTGCAAGGACTTAAAAAAAACCTTTTCATCCAGATACTCTGTTAAATGTTGATTAATCCTACAAAAAATCTTAATTTTTCCAATGATACATAGTCATATTTAGCTGCATCTCATTTTGAGCAGGAACTAGTATATTTTTCAGTTGTTTGATCAACACTTTAAGAGATTAATTTGCAGTTGATCCACTTAATTATTTTGGACTCTTATGTAGCATGAATATAATTAAGAAATATGGGTTGTTTTATGTTTTTTCTTTAGCTGAAAGTTTTAATGAAAATATCAGGAATAAAAAATGTAATTCCCTCAAAAGTTATAGCGCATTACAAAAAATGTAATTTATGAATTTGAATACTAATACTAATATTTAGCTTTCAATCTTGTTTTTTGACTTTGACTTTTTTGACTTTGAGAAAACTCCTGGAACCTTCAGTTGAGTTCCTCCTGTTTTTCTTGCTCTCATTCCATTTCCTTTGGTCAATATTGGATTATTCCCAATGCAACCCCCCCCCCCCCCCAAAACCGTCCATGAATATTTGAAGACAGCACTTAATGCCGTGCAGACGTGTTGTATTTGCATAGTGCTGACTCGACAGTCCAGTCTTTCCAGTACAGAGATGTTATGAGGAGGACAGATGGGGGAAAAAAAGCTTTTAGTGATGGAGTGCTGCCATATCTGGGGATACACATGGAGGAAAGAACTGGACAGGAAATGGCAGGTTCACACCCTGTAGCCTCATGTTTTAGTATGAAGGGAAAATTAGCATCAGTCGTAATATAACAACAGGGTTCACTAGTGGTTATTAACATCCTTATGCTAAACAGGCAATCTATTAGCCTGGAAATGTTATTTATGATGCATATACCTTTAATTGACTGTGACATGTGTTACTCAGTAAGGAAATTATATTTCTTTCATTTTATTTATTTGTTTCGAGCAGAAGAAAAAAATGTTAACTTATGTGTGTAAAACGAACTAATGGCAGTGCAAATAAATTGATACATAAATAAAACCAACATGCCATGTACACTTGTAATAAAATAAATTAAATATGTAGTCACAGAAAAAACTGTTATACCATCAAAATTAATTAAAAACAAATGTTCATCAGCTCTAAAATTAAACTACTATGAGCTATTTTTTGTTGTTATGTTGTTCAAACAAATGTACCTTTCATGGTACCAGGCATTAAAATAAAGAAAAAATAGAAGACAATAAGAGTGGTCTAATAATATTTTTCTACTACTCTATTGCTTGAAAATGAAGCAGAAAACATATTTTCTGTGATTTATGGAATAAACACAGTGAAATGCTGAAATATACTATTTTTTATTTAGCCTTTAAGTTTGTCTTTAGATTTCAGTTCGATTTTAATTTTAGGAATTGACTTGTTTTAGTAGATTTAAAGATATATATGTGTGTGTGTGTGTGATTTAGCTTTTCAGGAATTGTGTGTAAACCTGACAAAAAAGGGCAAAATTATGTAAAAGAAAAAATGCTGCAAAGATACAGGTAACTGACCAAAATCTCAAAACTGGTAGCTAGCAAGTGGTGTTAAAAATAGACATGTACATGAAAGTGGAGGACAAAGACAGTCCTCCAACATTACATACAGTTTGTGATATGTAAGAGAATTCATCATTCTGAGTATAATGTATGTGTATTTCATGGATGTTTTTGATGCAGCACCTGATGGAAAAGAGGTGGACATCCAGCTGATTGGAGGAGGAGAAGCAGAGGCGGAGCACAGCCCGGACACGCCCCTCAGCCCGTGTTGTGACCCCTCCTGCTGCTGTGTGTGTCACCTCCAAAGACCCGGCATGAAGCTGATCTGGGTCCCCCTGGACGCCGAGGAAGAGGACGACTGTCCAGATGACGATGACAGCGATGTAGAGGAGGACAAGGGGGAGGACTGGGAGGAGGAAGAGGACGAGGATGAGGAGGTGGAGAGGGGCGGGGAAGGGGAGAGTGAGGCCGGGGACGAGACAGACAGGACGTTGGTGGCGGATGACGCTGAGACGCTGAAACAAGAGAAAGCAAAATTCCACCACTCGTTGGATGTTCTGATCGCTGAGGGTCACAGGAGGAGGTCGGACCCAGGGCCTCACGCTGTCCTCTCGTCACTCTCTGCCGCTCGCTCCCAGTCTCCGCCCATTCCACCAAAGCGCACTCAGTCACCGCCAAGTCACAGGAAACCCACTCAAGACGAAGAAGAAAACATCTATGAGGCCACTCTTCTGGTAGTTGACCCCACTCCAAAGAGGAGCATGTCTGAGTGTAAGGAACTGGACATCCCTTTAATCAGAGTCAGGAAGCCCCCTCGTCGCGCTAAACTGTCCTACAGCACCTCAGACCCTACATCGGAGTTCCAGATCGATGGGGGTTTGTCACTGAGCCCAGAGGATGTCCCACCTGCCATCCCACCCCGCGTGCCCATGAATCCAGACAGCCGCAGCCTGACGCCGGTGCACCGGGCTGGCATCCCCCTCCCTCAGCCAACCATAGACGAGTGGCGCTGTCTTCGGCCCCCATCCCCCAGCAGCTCCACAGCTAGTGGTCTTAGCCCCCAGCGAACCATCACTCCACCTCCCAACAGCCCCCAGCCTCATAGACCCCCTCCTCCACCCCCAAAGACAGACCCCCGGAGGCTCAGCACTGCCTCCCTGCAGTCCCTCACACAGAAAAAAGGTTTGTGCTCAACAACCTCAGTCTGTTTTTACTTCACCAGTGGATTCATCTGAGGTGAATGTGTATGGTATTCTTTAGCCTGTTGAGCTGTTAGTCCATTTGTGTTACCATGGTAATGCTATGCAACAATTATAGCAATATGAACATCTTATGCATTCATGTAAACAGAAGAACATCAACTAAAGGTTCAACAAAACCAACTGTCCGATAATAGAACACAGTCCAAACAACAAACACTTTAATGGACAAACCAAACAATTAAGAACAATGTTGTTTGCCTGTATAGTCATTACAGAGTTGTATGTTCTTCTAAAGAATTGACAAGGAATTATGATGTAATTTCAGCCGGTCTGTGTGTGTGAGGATCCTATTTTAAACGGATACTACAACTGTAATGTCAGTCTGTCCATCAAGGTTATTGTCGAATCTGAAACATTTACTGTCTTTTCAGAAGAAGAGGAGAATGGAAGAAATGAAGAAGAGAAAGAAGACGTCATAGAAGAACTGTATGTTTTCCCTTTACATCTCCTCTTCTCTCCTTGACCTCATTTTGCACATCATTGTTGGACAGTTTGTGTATTCCACTTCTGATCCATTGTTTTCTCTCCTCTGTCCTTCTTTAATGTTTCAGACGTCTAGTCAGGAGTGGGTGTTTCAAGAGGGAGTCTTCAATTGAGTGGGAGTCCCGGCTGCAGGATGGTGAGTCTTTACATCGGAGTATGTGGAAGGGATTCATGCCATACGGTCACCAATGTGACAAAAGATGGATCAAAAACAGTACCCCTCTCCCCTTTAAGGGTGTGGGGTATTGTTTTTGATTATTGTTTGGTTTTGTTGTGTTTGTTTGACTATCTGTCAGCAACTAAATACAAAAATTACTGGTAAATTTGCAAATTTACTTGTACAGTTTTCAATAAAGGTGCGAGATTGTCCAGAATAAAATTTGGTGAATGTAGGTCAAAGGTTAAGGTCGCAGTAACCAAAAATGTGGTTTGACAATGATAAGCGATGGGGCAAATTGGGTTTTTTTGAGAGAGGGGGGGGGGGGGGCACCACTTGATTGCTAATGTGACGACAGTTGAAGGGATTAATGGGTAAATCAAGGAGTAGTCAACTATTAAATAAATCAACACATATTTTCACAGTTTCACCCCAAATAAAATTCTTAGATTTGTATCATTTTCTGCTAAAGACAACAAATTGAGTATTAGTGTGTGATTGATTAAAGTATTCAAAGAATTAATCTGAGGATTTCCGGTTTGGGCTTTACAGACACATTTCACTAAACAGTAAAATGAGTGATTGAGGAAATAGTTTAAATTAATGAATAATCCAAATAATGTCAGTAGTAATTTCAGTATTAAGTAAATATTCATCTTTTATTTTTATATTTGTGCATATGTTTCTGCAAATACTTGAATGCTTGGTTTAATAATATTTAATGAACCCGTCATATATAATTTCAGTGTTTACACCGATCACACCAGCAATAAGTTTATATGTATTCAACATTTTGTTTTTACTTTCAGTACTACTCAAGTTAACCTTCCTCTTGACTCGTTTGTCCTCAGAGCCTCTGTACCAGACGTACCGGGCCACCGTCATCACCAAGGAGATCCGGCGACAGACAGTTTGCCGTAACATCAGCAAGACCAGCGTTGACTTCTCCATGGACCGGACCGCCCGCCGCTCTGGAGGCGGTACAGCAACTGGTACGGTAACCGGAAACGGGACAAGCAGGAACAGCCCAGTGCCCACACCAGGTCAGAGCACCCTGTGGCAGGACCTTCAGGGTGTCCGGGACAGTGGCGTACTGGAGAACCTCAGTTCTGAAGAGTGCAAGTACCAGGAGGTGAGAAGACTGATGGAATTAGACATAGGTGGGAAAAGGCTAATGTGTGGAAGAGACATCCCATAAAGATGGATCAATAAGAGCAAGAGAAAGGGGAGATGCTGTATCAAGTGTTAAATTATGTCTTAAAATGATAATGTGACGTCCATTCTGCTTCAGTGCATCACTTACTGCTGTAATATAATATTAATTGACCTCAGCCTCAGTTCATGAAAGCTTTTACAGTCAAAATGACTGTGCAGAGAATGAACCACCGCGAGCACACTGATGCTGCAGCACAGTGGACTATTTACGCAACAACAGCCTACATAGAACCCATTTACATGACCATAAAAATAGCCAAACCAAACTGTAAGTAATCTGATTATTGTAATAATCACATCTGCCATCTTTATATACACTTGAGAAATGTGATAATCGAATAACTCTTGTTTAGGCTTTTTAGTCCATTATTAGATTTTTTTAGAAGTATGTTATGTCCCTGTTACTGTCTTCCATGTATTATTGACTACATCCCTTCTGTTTTCTATATATACACTTTTTTTTATCTTAAATGTATGGACATGAAGTATTGGGGAAAAAAATCACATAATTAGATTGCTGCTGTTATTTGATAAAACATTTCAAATTATAAATGATAAAGTGGATTGGTTCTATAGCGCTTTACCTTTTTAGCCTCACATTCGCCCATTCACACCAGTAGGCAGCTGCTGTCATGCACGGTGCTGCCAAACATACTGGGAGCAATTCAGGGTTCAGTGTCTTGCCCAAGGACACTTCAACACATGGAGAGCCGGGAATGCGAACCGTCAACCCTACCTGCTCTACCAACTGAGCCACAGCTACCCCGAGATTATACAGTTTTAATGAATAGTCTGATACCCTAATACATTCAAAATAAAACTGAACATTAGTGTGAAAGTAGACAGACTCATAGGCGGCGATTACATATAACATAGATTATATAAAGTGGGGTTTGATAAAGTACTTCTTTGCCACTAAACTCCATACACCCTGTTCAGATGTGACTTTAACATGCATTTATAGTCAATTGAACCCTATTGCACAGGTCTAAGTATGTGACTTGGCATCAGGATACATCTCCATATCTCTCACTTTCCATCAGATCCGAACCTGTTCCTTTATAAGCAAAATAAATATAGTCTGAATAGTTTAAAGCAACATAAACTTTCATATCCTGCAGGCACAGTGAATGCCAGCGCATATGGCAAGTTGAACAGGTTGGGTTTGTAATGTTTCTTTCCAAAACAAATAAAGACTGTCAGACAATAGAGCAGTGAGTCAAAGGGTTGATTAATCATTATAGTTGGGATGTTTAGAAAATTTACTGGTAGAAGGAAACATTTCAAGTGGAATCTTTTTCTTGACTCTTGGTATACGAGTTGATCGATGCACCTTAAAAGTCAATGCCAACTTTGACCGTTCCATTTGTTTGAGTTTCTTCCTTGAGTTCATCTTCAAGCCCTGCATATAATCCAAGCTACCCCTTAAATGGAGCCATTAAGTGATATTTATAATGGTAAATTATGCGATGTCTAGTTTGAACTTCATCCCACTTTGTCTTTCACAGAGCATGTTTGAGGTCCTCACATCAGAGACCTCTTACCTTCGATCTCTGCGAGTTCTGACAGAACATTTCCTGGACAGTCGGGATCTGGAAGAGACGCTGATCATCAGGGACAAAAAGACTCTGTTCTCCAACATCCTGAGAGTCCGTGAGGTCAGCGAGAGGTGAGATCCAGAGAAAAGGGGAAATGGAAATGTGGTTAATGAGCTGAACTGGAGCACAAGGTCGGAAGATGAAAGAGAAACACGGGTCAAGAGCTGGTCAAGTCTAATATTGAGGAAAACCTTTGCTGTCTGACTCTGCAGGTTCCTAAAGGACCTGGAGGACCGCATATTTCAGGACTTAGTCTTCTCAGACATCTGTGACATAATCCACTACCACGCCCAACACAATTTCCCTGCATACATCGACTATGTTCGCAACCAGATCTACCAGGAGAAGACCTACACCACGCTCATGTAAGGAACATCACTTGTTCTCTGTCACTGTCTGCTATTGTTCCCTTTGCCATGTTTAACATCACATTTTGAAGGTTAATAATATCCCAGAACTGAACTACATGCTAGAAATGCTCTGAATAATATTCTAGTACATGCAGAAGTTAAGTACCAGAGGAAGTATGGATAATTTATTTTTACAGAAGTAGAATTCTATCATGTAAACTACCTTTATTCTTTAAAGGCACCATGGAGTCAGGGCTTTTATGCCATTTTTTTTTCTGTGCATTTACTTTACTTCACCTGTATTTTCACAGGAAGAACAATGTGCAGTTTGCCACGGTCATCACTCGCCTGCAGGAATCTCCTCAGTGTCAGCGACTGCCCTTCATGTCTTTTTTGCTGCTGCCGTTCCAAAGAATAACACGAATTAAGATGCTCATCGAGGTGAGCACCGTTAACACCTCCTAAACAAAATGTGCGCAATGCTTAAACAGAGATGTGTGATGAGACCAGATATATCAGGAGCGTAGTTTTCACACATCACATTCTTCCCGCATGTTGTTATTGTAGGTCATTCATTTATCAGACAGGGTTAGTTGTTTCTTTACCTGCTTGACTAGTTTCAGCTACTTCCTGTAGCCTTAGTCAGAAGTGTCATATGATGTTGCTGTGAGGTGACTTATAAGCTGCTCATGAGGACTGGACAAGCAGTAGGGAGGGTTTATGCCTCCTGCTGTCTGTCGTCTTCTCCAGGACCGTATCTCAGGTGTGTGATAGCATGTATGTGTCGTCGTCCATGTTCATTGTCTTTGGCGTGAGTTTCCGTATCTCAGTGGCCTCTTTGATTCAACGATGGCACTTGTTGTTTTCAACATGGATGACCCTGGTGTCATTCCAGTCCATAGTGTGGTTTTCTAGTTTGCAATTGTCAGATATGGATGTTTTGTTGTTTTTTTTGTTTGTTTTTTCCATGAGTTATAAACAACTGAAAATACATGTAAAGAAAATAAAACACAAACATTACAAGTTCTCAGTATTTGTCTGTAGAACATGACTGTTTTCCCATTTTGGTCATAATAACAAGCAAAATTGACATTGATAAAAAAATTAATAAATAAATTAACCCTTCCAAAAGAGAATGTTCCATCAATACAGTCACAGGAAGTATAGACTTCTTCATTTGGGATGTAGTTTTTCGTGTCCTTTACAAAGAAGCAAAAATTAAATTCCAACATCTCCACATTAATCAAAAGATAGGTGTACTTTTGAGGATAAACAAATAACTAAAAACATTTATCCACTCAACATTTGGTTTGTGAGTTTCGTCTGAGTTAAAGAGCGTCTCCATTTCTCCCAGTATTTAATACCTCTTTCAGTGTTGCGTCTGAAGTAAATGTTAAATAACGATGGTTTTAATAAAAATCAGATATGTCTGTTTGCTACATTTCAGAGCTGTGTGTGGATGGTTTTCTATAGCAAGTCCATATCTATGTTGTCTATAGTCGCAGCGCCTTAAAGCCACCTCAGTTTCATTTGTGTTGCCATGGGAACGCTACACAAACACCTGTAGCACATTCTATACATCAGCGTAACCAGAAGAATGTGAGCTGAAAACTCAACAACACCAACTGTCAGAAAGCAGAACACAACCAAACAATGAGCACTTAATTGTGGACAAACATCTAAACCAGTCTAACAGCATATGTCATGAATTATTTAATAAAGCAACAGAACAATGAAAGAAACTTTGCAGCACTAAGTTAAGGTTATCTCCCTACTGATATAACTCACTGAACGAGACAAAGAAGAACAAATATAAGAGTTATATTATGAATATTGTCTTACATTATTGTTTTCTGATCATAACTTGGTTTCTATGAATGATGCTTCTGCTATCGACTAATCTATTGCTTGGTGTTACATTGAAATATTCCAACTGGCAACAAATAGACCTGGATTGAACATGTTAAAGTTTTCTATTATCTTCTATATATGATGTGACTTTGGTATGTGAGGATGTGTGGATCATACAGTGGTAAGAACCTGAGTCCAATAGATTCACAGTTCTGTCTTGATTTACTATGAGTTAGATTTCAGTCAGGTTTTGTGGTAATTTTGATATTGTAGTTTTACTTTTGTTTTTAAAAAGAGAGAGAGAGGGGGGGGGGGGGGGTCTCAAAAACCCAATCTTCAGCGTCACTACCCTTACATTTTTCTCTCCCCGTGTAAACAAAAAAAGCCCACACAATTCCACATCCTCATTCCAGACTAATCTTCCTCAGTCAAACCTATCAACACGTCTTGACCAAGAAGTAAACATACCTCTCCTCAACCTCCTTGACCCTGTTTGCTTTTTAATGGAAAAATGCATCCTGTTGACGCTGTTTGTCCGTTTTAAAAATAGAAAGTTATGTATTGTTTCAGAACATCCTGAAGAGGACAAAGGAAGGGACGAAAGAGGAGCAGACGGCCTCCAAGGCTTTGGCCTCTGTGTCGAAGGTAAACGCTCTTCACTCGTCACCTCTGATCTGCTGTCAAATGCCCCCCCCCTGGAAAAAAAAAACATTCATGCCATGTCTTGTCTGAGTGAGACTTTAATTAATTTAAACGTGCATATAGAATGCTATAAAAACATCTTACTAACAAATAGACTCATGTTGTTTGTTCTATTTGTGAAATGCATCTTTTTATTTGCTGTCTTCCTCACTGGAAAAGTAAAAAAAAATTAAATAAAATCTAAATCTTACCAAGTGTATTTTTGTCATTTCTAGTCAAAATATCTTATCACACTTAAAATAAGACCCAATCACCTGAAGATTCATTTTTCAGTGAGATATAAAGGACTTTTTTTTAGATAATAGATCTGGAAAATGTTATTTCAAAAAATCTTACTGAGATCATTTTCATTTGTTCCACTGTTAGTTTTTTTCTTTATTTATGTATGTATTGGTTAATTAAAAAAAAAATCTGCCAACAAGTGAAAATGATCTTCTTGAAATAAGATTTTCAAGATATTTTTGGACAAAATTTCAGGAAATCTTACCAAGATCATTTTGACTGGTTCTATTTGGAGGATTTTTTGTTTATTTATTACCTTCACCAAGGACGTTATGTTTTCACTGAAGTTTGTTTGTCTGTCTGTTTGTCAGCAACATTACTTAAAAAGTTGTGGATGGATTTTGATAACATTTTCAGGATGTGTTGGGAGTGTCACAAGGAACAAATTATTAAATGTTGGTGGTGATCTGGAAGAGATTCTGGATTCTGGATCACTTTGAGTTTTATTCTCCATTTACTGCAATGGAAAGTTTCAAAGTGATCCAGAATCCAGGATCTCTTCTGGATCATCACCAACATTTATTCATTTGTTCCTTGTGACACTCCCAACAACACATCCTGAAAATATTATCAAAATCCATTCATATCTTTTTGAGTAATGTTGCTGAAAAACAGACAAACAAACCCCAGCGAAAACATAACCTCCTTGGCAGACCTCTCTTCATTCTGCCTTGATGGAAGTTTGCACTCTCACAGTGCTTTTCTAGTTGTTGTTTTTTTCTTGAATTAAGCAAAAATATAAAAAAAAAACAAAAAACTTGAATTAAAAAAAAGCTGCCAATTGAACAATTAAAATGATCTTGCTAAGACTTGAAGTAAGATTTTTCCAGCTCTATTGTCTAAAAAGAAGTTTTTATATCTCACTGAAAAGTTAATATCTAGGTAATTATGCCTTACTTTAGAAATAAGAAAAATACACTTGGTAAGATTTAGATTTTTGCAGTGCTTCATTTGTTTGCTTGTCGTAATCTCATGTTGCCTTTAAGTGCTAATGTTTGAATGTCCACATGCAGATCATCAACGAATGCAACACACAGGTGGGGAAGATGAAGCAAATGGAGGAGCTCATTTATGTGTCTCAGACGTTGGAGTTTGACAAACTCAAGGTCGGATTTCACTCCCTCTGACAATTCTCTTCATCGTTCCATATTGTTTCATTTATTTACTGTATTTGACCTTTTTCTCCCCGACATCCACAGGCCATTCCCATCATTTCCCAGACGCGGTATCTGGAAAAGAAAGGTGAACTCCAGGAAATGTCCAAAGGAGGAACACTTTTCAACATGAGGGCAAAGTTCACCCCTGTAAACCTCTTCCTCTTCAATGACCTTCTCGTCATTGCTGCCAAAAAGGGGTTAGTACAAAGTTTTAGCACCAGAATCGTAAAAAAAAAACAAAAACACTAGCACAGCGATAATACACTTTGATTAGACCAAAGTGCAAAGAGGTGCTACTAGATCTATACTTATTGACACAGTAAAAGATGGATTGCAGCAAGTTTTAGTCCAGATGTGTCTTAATGTCACCGTAACGACATGTGACAATGCTTCCTCAAATGTAACAGGAAGTTGTTTTAAATAAGTCACTTTATATTCAGCACACACAAGAGTTAATTTTTTACATGTCACACAAGGAACTGATGAATTTTGTCTTTTTTTTTTTTTTAGGCCAAACATATTTGCTGCTTTGTCTTAGTTTCCAAATGCTTTTGTTATCAACAGGGCAGAACGTTTTGTGGTACTCGACCACGCCCATCGCTCTCTGGTGCAGGTGCAGGCGTTGGATGAAGGTGGTACTAGCACTGGTCCATACGAGCACTGCTTCAACCTCACCCTGCTGGAAAACCACCAGGGACGCATGATGGAGCGACTGATCAAAGCTCCATCTCAGTACGTACTCAATGTCAAGATGTTCCGATAAATAAGAGGCCATATTGTTTTTGTATGATGTGCTCAAGTCGTGCTAACTCATAATGAACCATTCCATCTATTCTGTGAAAAACGATATATGACACCTTCATAGAATGTTGTCAAAGTGTAAACTGCATAAAGCGTTATGTAACAGTTGCAAATATAACTTATTAACCACAGCTACAGTTCATCTGTCAGGAAATAAAGTGTTTTATGATATGTGGGAAAAAAGAGAGGGAGCGATCTAGGGAAATGTTACTGGACTGATTTTTAGAGACGAGTGGAGTCTAATCCCATTTCACCCCTTCCCCTCCATTTTGCGCGTCCACGTGTTGGGCTAGGGGTGTCTCAATTCACATGAGGGCAGAGGGGTAGGGGAGGAAGAGGATGGGCTTTATGCAGTATAAATGATCAGATGGAGATTTTCCAGAGGCAGATTCCAAATGGAGGGGTACGAGAAATTTTACCAGAATACAATGCAAATCATTTAAAAAATGGCGGCATCTACAAAAGAAGTACGCAAATGTAGTATTTTCGCTGTAATTCACTGTTATATAAAGTTTGTCATTGTCGCAATGTGTAATGGTCATTTTCTCCACAAAACGCACATGAAAAAAAATCGCTATTTACGTAAACGTGGAGTAATTTGTCGATGCATAGCACTTGTCAGATTTGATTGTATAAATTGTATGAAGATTGGTAAAAAAAAAAAAAATATCGGCATAGCCCAGGAGAATGCGACAACTACAGTAGCCGACATGTTTGTTTACTTCGGGTTAAAGCTGTCGTTTTTGGTTACGTAACAACTGGTGGAGCGAACTGATGGCGTAGGTGAGTGTTGAAGGGGTGTCCCAAGTCAGAGGGGTTGCTTTTCAACCCCTACCCCTTATAGCGCCGTTTGAAGGGGTATGGGGTAAAGGGTAGGGATAGGGCTAAGGGGTGAAATGGGATTCAGCCAAAGTCTATGAAACTCAGGGCTGTCAGAGGAGCATCTAGTGGCTGTGGGTGGTATTACAACATTAAAGTACTTCCAAAAGTCATTGCCTCTTGTTCTACATTGAACTTTCCGATGATCCTTTCAACAGGTCCGACATGCACAGGTGGATAGCGGCCTTCCCCAACCCAACAAACCCCGACAGAGATGAAGACGAAGTGATTTACGAGGACTGGGGTGAGGACGCAGACGTTGTACTGCTTCATACTTTACGGTGTATAAAACGGTATGGTGTGTAACAGGTGTGTGTTTGTGTGCGCCAGACTGTCCTCAGGTGCAGTGTGTGGAGCAGTACATGGCACAGCAGGCAGACGAGCTCACCCTGGAGCCCACTGAGATCATCAACGTCATCCGCAAAACCAATGAGGGTAAGAACAACCCTACGGTCAATGTAGTATGATCAGTCAACTGTTAGGGTTTTTTTCACAGTCATCAAAGAGACTGATGACTGATAATCAGAATAATATATAGTCCAGATAAATCCTAATAACTCCACAAAAACATGTCATCAGATTATTTAATCCCCTTTGCTTATTAAACTTACTCCTACTGTGTAAATGAAACACCATTTATTCTCACTTCTGCTGATTTTATTGAGCCAAATAATCTTGCATCCGTATCACATTACCCTATGAGTCAACTTAAAGATTCTAGCATGTGAAATGTAGGTAGATATTCAGAATTGTATATTCGTTTGAGCCGAATCAAAAAATATGAGGTTACTGAGCACAGTTTTTGGGGTTGCCATGGCTCAGTTGGTAGAGTGGGTTGTCCAATCACCTAAAGGTTGGTGGTTCAAACCCCCAAGCAGTCCATTGTGTCCTTGAACAAGACATTTCACCCTCCTTGCCTCCAGTGCCACTCACACTGCCTCTGTCAGTCTGCCCCGGGGCAACTGTGGCTATAGATGTAGTTTACCACCACCAGAGTGAGCATGTGAGAGTAAATTAATAATAGATCAATAGTGTAAAGCACTTTGGGTGCCTCAAAAAATGCTATAGAAATCCAAAATCTAATCCATTATTATTAGAGTTAAATGATTTAAGAGTGATTGATCACAAATGCCAAACAAAGACCGGTGTCCATCTTTGGATTTTTAGTCGGTAACAATGATTATTAGGTTGAAAAACTTGTCTTTTTAGTGTTCATTTGGTTCACACTATCAAATAACATCCAAAATGTTTCAATGTTTCGTTGTTTAAACCCACAAGTAACCATCATTATTTTCATTTTGTTGAGGAAGATCGTATTTTCTTCATCAAAATTTAGACAAAACATGTTCTATTCATCATAAGTGTATTTTCATTTTCTTGTGCAAATAATATAACTGTCTAGTTTCTTAATTCATCATAATATAAGTTAATTAAAAAATGACAGAAGTAGCATGTTGGTTTGGAGAATGGGGGAAAAATACTGGGAATAGTTCAGTGACTTAATGCAATATATCAAAATTACATGAGGCTCCCAAAAGCTTTTTTTTCTACCTCTGTATATCTGAATGTGGACCAGAGTCGGTGCATCCTTCCGCCGAATAAAAACACCAGAGTAGATAAACAAATCCTAACTCTGGGTGGAATTTATAGCTGGAAACAATCTGCTGCTTCACTTATTTACTGTACATGTCACTTAAGCTGTTAGTTCTCAAAACTGCAGGGAATAATAGAGAGTGCGAAATAAAAAAATATGAATATCTGATAACTGCTACTCAAAAACTCAATCTCTTTTTTTTTTTGTTAGATCACTCCCTCATTTTTCCATCTGAGTTATCAGAGGATCGAGGTAGACTTTAGAATGTGGTGCAGACAGGATTCCTAATACAACACACTGACATGACTTTGCACTATTAACACACTCCCCTCTTTTTGACTCTTGTTTATACACCCCGATCCTCATGACTGCCCTCTCCACCTTAGCAGTTTATTAATTTATTTGGACTTTTCTTGCATGAACGAAACAGAAACCTTCCCCTCCCTCTGTTTGCTCTCCACCCTGTCCCTCCTTGTCCTTCTTTCTACTCTGTTCCTCAGGCTGGTACGAGGGGATCCGCCTCTCTGACGGACAGAAGGGCTGGTTCCCCATCTGCAACGTCATAGAGATCACCAATGAGCACGTGCGGAGGAGAAACCTACGAGAACGCTACAGGGTTATGCAAGCGGCGAGCACCGTCACCAACAGCAAAAGCCGTACTCTCAATTAGAACTAACGGCGTTTGTGTCAAAACTACTTAAATGAGTCAAACACTGCCTAAAGAAACACTGTACTGGGATCAGTCATCAAGGTGTCAGTTTCTCTACAGAAGGAAATGAAAGACAAAAGGAGAAGGATGACCATCGTGAGGACGATCACATAAAACCCAGTCCTTCAACGCACTTGGTAAACCACTGGAATGTGTGACGCGCAGTCAGTGAACATGACATGAATCTTTAACGACCCGTGCTGCCACATACCTGGCGTGCATGCATGTGTTCACAAAAAGAGGAAAGCACTCTGCAGCCCAAACTATTATCTTGCATGGCTCCACTGCTGTAAACCTGCCAATCTGAAATGAAATACCAGTTGTTCCTGTCAACAAAGGACCCGAATCGAAAAATGTCAGACACAGGTCACACATAACACCTGGGTGTTCCTATGTACACCCTCTTCTGACATGTTAAATCTCATTCCTTCACGCACAAAAAGATATGTGTTATTAAAGCAACTAGAGGTGCAACTCTTTTTGTGAAAGAAAAATCACGCTTTGACTGAAATATTGGACAGTGTTACCATTTATAGAGGAAGTGCCTTTAAATTTAACTGTAAGATGAGGTAACACTTGACCCAGATCCTACCGATCGACTCTGTGAACATGCATGTTGGTGTCTTTCTCCTCTGTAATTGACTACCTTGTTAGCTCGTGTCATTTGCCAATGTAGAACAACTGCTCTCCCTGCAGGTTCAAGTCAATGTGTGTAAATGTAAATACACTGTAAATAACGGAGTTTTTGAACAGTAGTGATGTTCTTAATTAAAATTGTGTGCGGTTTTAGGTGTTTGTTTTAAAGAGACTCAAATGTGAATCTTTTTTTTTTAATGAAAACGTACAGTAAAAAAATACAAGGTGCAATATTCAAAGGCAGACATGTAAAATACTTTGTTTTTCAATGGGAAATAAAGTCTCTCTTAGAAAATATGAGAACTGTGTGCTTTGTCTAAACAGTTTGCACAAAATAAATGTAACAGTGCAAGGAAACGTTATTTGTGTATACAACAGAAAAAAAAAAGTTCCCAACCTCATGTTCTCTGGGAAAAAAACAAAAAAGGTCACCCGTTTTAATTTACCTACAGTTATATTAGTCTTTACATTTGCTTCTATTTCAGCTTACATGTCAATCTTTACATCTGTTTATTCAATTATTTATCATATTTGGACTTATACAAGGCATTTAGCAGTTTTATCTAAATGTGGATGCTAAAGGTTAGCTTACAACTTGAATAAGAAATCATTACTATATATATATATATATATATATATATATATATATATAGTTCAAGCAGAAAATGCTACTAGCTGATTCTTCAAAGTACAAGCTAACTTACATATAGATAAAATGTACTTGCATATAAGTAGTAGAATGTTAGATGATAAGATAATTGCCAACAATGAGTTTTTAAAACGGTTAGCTAAAAATTAGCTCGCATCCTGAATAACTTTATTCCTTTTTTTAAGATTTCCCTGTTACTAGTAGCTTGATATACAGTATGCACTTACATTTAACTATTTTATTGTATTTATGTGAATGCTATCTTAACTGAAAGCCAACTTCTTTCCTTGCTAATGACTCGTGTTGAGTATTATTTATTGGATGTATACAATAATAATAAATCAGCAGGATAACAGTTGGTAATATAATTGATTTATGTTTTCTATTTCCAATAGTTGCATGTTTGTCAAATCAACCTTTATATAAAACCATTAGTAACTCCAGAGCTGTTGGTGCATCGTATATCCCTGGTTGGGAATAATTTATCTAAACTACACATAAATTAACAAATCAATGCACTATATTCTAACTTTCTGTTCTTCCCAGACTCAATAGTGCAAACACAGCATTTTTCTCCACCTCTGAGACTTCCCTTTCCTCTAATAATGACACATCTCCAAGGCCATGATGCTTTAGATTCACCTCTACCATTCCAGCTGCTAAACACGAATCGACACTCTGCATGTCTGTAGAATCCACATCGTGTTCAACAGGAACATGGTCGGGTTCCTTGTTCTGATTAAAGCCAGATGAAGAGGTTTCCACTCCTTCCATTTCCGTGTTGGACCAGGGTCCTTCCTGCAGGATCTGACTCCTCAAACCATAGTCCCAGTTCCCATAGTCTACAGGTTCGTCATAATGCAGCTTCAGGAGGGTGGTGATGGCCTGATCCTCCTCCTCAGAAAGCTGGACCACACTCCGTCTTGGCCTGGGGTCCAAACCCAGACCGGCGTCACTGCCCAGGATTCTAGTGGGATGAAAGCTTGACCTGAACGGGTCTAGATGTGGTGACGGGGCGACAGAGGTGGACATGATCGGCGGAGGAGTGTTGAGCCTGAAGTAATCAAAAACCTGCGGAGATAATTCAGATTAAAAGAACAATTGATTAATTAATGGGCAGGGACGTTTCTAATTAGATGTGCAATAACTATCCTTTTATCTACCAAGTTTTAAAGTCGTTTTAGGTTACTAAATGCACTTTTTACATTAGTATTTTATTATTTATTTAATCTGTTTTTAATCATGTTGACTGTGCATTCATATTTTGTTTCTGCAGTGCATCTAAGATTTTATTTTTTGTAAAATTGCAAGTCATTTTCCTTCCAGAAACAATCCCAGAACAGGAAGGAAGGAAAATGAATTGCAATTTTACACCAAAAAAAATCCTAGATGCACTGCAGAAACAAAATATGAATGCACAGTCAACATGATTAAAAACAGATTAAATAAATAATAAAATACTAACCTTCCTTCCTTCAACAATCCCAGAACACATGTGGGCTCAGATCTACGAGCTTGGACCAAAGTTTCCATGGTAACTGTAGAACCTCTCAGTGTCCAAATGATGACCATGAAAAGATGGCAAACTGTATTTTACACCAACAATTGATAACATCAACATTTTAAATCCTTCGCTACTTTGGGGTCTTTACAAATATAACCAGATCAATCCATCATGATTAATCTGATTAAAAATGTTAATGCAGTTAATGATTAACAGTTTTCTTTCAAGTTTTGTTGAAACTGTTGAATAAACATGTTAATTGTATATATATATATATATATATATATATATATATATGTATATATTAATATATTTGCATATGTTTTTGACATTTTATCACATTTTTGGTGTTTATTTCCTGTATTTTAGAAGAGTTTTTGACTGTCTTTAGTCTGTTTGGCCATGCAAAATGAAATGCAATTAAGATAGATTTAAAAAGAATATTTAATCATGATTAATCAAAATGAATCTAAAGCAACCCTGTGATTAATCTGATTCAAAACTGTAATAATTGACATACTTGTTGATGCACGAACAGTCAAAACGTCTGTTTGAATTACAGTTCCTGTGCTTTAAAGATGTGGTTTACACAGATACAACTGCAAAAATGTGGGTCAACTACTTATAAAAACATCCTCTTCCTTTCCTTTCCGCTTCTTGTTTTTTCTGTGCAATTGGTTTGTTGGAGCAGAACAAGAGAGATGAAAGTTGGAGCTGATGAGGACTGAGCTCCCATGCCCTCAGCTTCATTTTCCTCTGAGCCGTCCTGCTTTAGGGTCTTAACTGGGTCTGACAGGACTGAGCTGGTCTCATTAAAGTGGGCTCTCAGCACTCTGACCCCTCCGTACACTTTACACACCAAGCTCACAATTAGGGAACAACCCATATGGATTTTTTTGGAGCCAATACTAATACAAATTTCTTTCCCCAATAGCCTTATCTGATAACTACTACAGGCTGCAGGTATTTCTATACTGATATTTGAAGCCAATGGAGATTATTTTCCCTCTGTGAAATGAAAACAAATGTCAGAAAATCTTCTAGAATTACAATTAGAAAATAAAAGTTGTGATAGTTAAAATATGACCAAGCATCCATATTCTGTTTTTTGCTCCTTTTTTCTTCCTCTTCTTTTTTTTAAAAAAACATTCATTTCTCCTTTTTCCCCCTTTTTTGTTACTTTCCCCTTTTTTCCTCTTTTGCTTTATTCATCCCATATACTTCAATTCATACAGTTGCTATAATACTTTAAGTATAAATACTGCAACTATGCTTTTCTTGATAAATCTGCAGTGACATGTTATAGTGCAAATCAAACAAAATAGTTTTCCATTCATATCTCAAGGAAGTGAATCATAACTAGTATTACTGTATGTTAACATGTGGGAAATTTCTTATTGTAGTTTTTCCACATCATTTTCTGATATTAGGTTTTAAATACATATTTCTTTGCTTTAAATATTCAATGCAAAGTTCCAGGCGAGTGGACATTTTGTAACTCCTTAAAAAGAAAAAAATTGTCTTGTTTTGTGTGTGTGTTTGTATATACCTAAAGAGGAACGAAAACACTCATGAAAAAATATATTGACTAAAGGTGTCCTGATTCATGCATGAAAATGTTAATATAATTAAAATGGTCATCATTGGACAGCACACATATTTCTCAGGAAAATTATATTATGATATTTTTCACTACTGTTTTGTATCCCAGACCACCTGAATTCAGTTTATCCAGGACCTATTCTTCTTATAGGCAAACAACGGGAACACACAGGGCCCCAAAAAAATGCATTTTAACCTTATCTGAAGAAAATGTATTTCCATATAGTGAACTTGTTTGATGGCTTGTGTTGTCCTTCTTACCCTCAGGTCTGTCACCATATTTGGGATCCTCCTCCCAGTGGCGGGGTCAATGTAGTAGAACTCTGCAGGGATTATGGGATGGACTGGGGAGGGAAAAGCATGGGTTTGTCCCTGGAGCAACTCAGGTGGATTGATGTGGACTTCAGGGTGTGTTGAGTACCTGGTTGGCAATGACAGTCTCTGAAGTTCTCTGCAAACCCTGAGGCCCTGTACAAGGGCAAGAAGGAGGGGTGGGGCAGGGTCCGCTTGGAGAATTCATGGACCACCGTCGTAGTCCGCCTGGGGTTCTGGAAAAGAAAACATGGCCACAGGTGTTTTTCACAACCTCACCTGCCTCACAGGTGACTTTTGAGGGAAAATATGAGTGAAAGCTCACAGAAGCACTTCCTGCACTGTGGTCCATAGTTCTGGGGTTAACTTCTGCAGCCCTACTGGTCCAAACATACACATATGCTCCAAATAGGCCTATGTTTTTGGACACAGGAAACAAGTCGAAAACAAATGCACGCAGCAATACCTGCAGGTGTTGACAAGGTGCGCCCCCTGCTGGCCGAACACGTGTATTACTTCAAAAATAAGATGTTATCTTTCTTTTTTAAAATTATTTATTTATTTTTTATTGTTACCATTTTGTTTAGACGAAAAGGCCTCGAATATATGTACGGTATCACAGAATTTCTAACGAGCCCGAAGTTTCACTCGCGGTGCATTTCCGGGTTTCTTTTGGTTGCATTTCATTCTTTTTTCCACGTGGGGCTCTCCAATTTCGGAGTGCAGAATAAATTGAGTCATATGAAGCTGGATCCATCAAAGTGCCCTTATTATATCTGTCAGTACGGGGCCGATTCTCGGAATGGGGTGGGGGGGTGTCATAGACGCTTCATTGTCCGCGGCTGCCCACTTCAGCAGTGGGCCTGCAGGACGGCCATCTTGGATCGGGGCCACTCGCTCCTGCTCGGTATTCAGGCCGATATTAGCGGCCTTTTGGCTGCAGTTCGAGCAGAATTCCAGATTTATGTCACACATAAAACCGTGCATGATTTACCAGAGCTCAGTTAATTCTGATCCTCTATCAATGACCTGTAGTTCTTGTTTTACTGGTCATCGCTGGCCAGGCCATGAATAAAATACATCTGAATATCAAGCCCCCCAATTTTTTTGAAATCATCCTGTAGTCTTATGCTAACATCAGCATGCCATGTATATAAAGTCTATTTCACCCTTCATCCCAATTTAATATATTTATGAAATTTCATAGTTATAGCTGAAACAGATATGTAATTCCAACATTTTTAATCACGTTAGCTAATTAAATGCCAGTTAGCATGCTCAGTCTATTCAATGTAGCCTGTTTACATTTCTTCTACTAGAAAATTTCATTATATTAATAATTCATATTCATATCAGTTCATAAGACACCTTCAGTCACCGGAGGACACTGTCTGACATCATCAAACCAAGTAACTTTATTTATGCCGTCGCAAGATGGCGGCGTACACAAATCGCTCCTTGGGTCAGTGTATATAAAGACATGATAAAAGCTATACAAGAAACATTGTCAAGTGTCAGTCAACCATGTATGGAACGAAGTGGGACAAGCTCTCTCAGCAAGAGTACCCAGACGTCCACTCCAGAATGTTCTGCAGGCAGAGTGGCAACAACTCTCTCAAGACAACTGCAGATATTTGGTCAGGATGGGCCCAAGATGAGACACTGTACTGACTGTGTGAATGTTCGTGAGGGTCCACACCCGATACTGGCTGTTTTTGAAGTAGATTTTTGAATGCGTGTTCTATTTAGTGTTGTGATTTTTAATTTTCAACTTGTGGTAATTATGTTTAGTGCATGTATTTATTATTGTACAAGTCAGCCAATTAATGCATTTAATTAATAAAAAAAAAAGTAAAAATCAACCCATCCGACACATTGAAGTTGTTGAAATAAAAAATATTTTAATCCAAACTGGTGTTGTGTTTTCATTGCCTCTGAGTGAATGTATTATGGTTATTTCAATGGTGTTAAAAGAAGGGCACAACATTATACTTTTTGTTTGTGTTAAATATGTTAACCGTGGTACACATATGCAACACTGCATTTTTAATGAAGGTTTATTGCATTTAAAATAAAAACAAAACTCCATCTTTGTTCAGTTTCAGAGTCGCCAGAAGATCCATCAGCTCCTGTAAAAAGATGACATAGTTTGAACCAAGTCAAGTCCTCGCATCTTAAAATAGGGAAAACAATGATTAGCCCATCATCAACCTCTGCAGAACCCTGACAAGAACCATCAGCTGTGCTGGAAGTGGGAGATGTATAAAACATGCAGGATAGTGTTGCATGGTTGCATGATTGAGCATAAATGACTGAATGGGACAGAGTAGCACAGTCAGTAACCTGGAGGGAGTAAAGTGTGAAGAGGCTCATTTGCATTTAAAGGGCCAGCGCTCAAAACAACCTTCCTGGTGTCACTCAGAAATAGAGTTTAAAATGGACCTGTCGAGTTGAATTAATGAAGACTTCAGTCCCAAGCAGAGCATTGACAGTTTATGTAGACCACGGGGGAATGTTTGAAAATGCATAATTCAATTAAAAAAAAAAAACTCCTTGAAGATACTGCACCTGTTTAAGGCTGTAAAGTATGAGTGATGCTGCCGAATCCAACTGAGTCCGACTTGAACATAAACGTAGAAAAGAATCCATGGAGTGCAGACAGAGGGTATGTACACTGTACTATCACCCTGTAGGACAGCATTTCCAGAAAAAGACAAGTGAATTAAAAGGAAATAAAAGATTTCCATCATCAGGTTTAGAGTCAATCAACTGGGCAAAGGGTTACAAATGACTGACCTTTTAAGAGCTGGGATGTTAAAATCAAACAGTAAAATAACCACATCCTATAAATGTTGTCAACTCCGAACTTTGTTATAGAATGAAAAAAGTCAAGTTATATTGGAATTATTGTAGCTCCTTATGCTACAGGAGCTCAGTCTTCATGAACACAGACATTTGAGCCATTATGTCATAAAACCTCTGTATTAAAATCCTGATTAAAATATTTGTTGCTGCAGTAGTTTATTTAATGTATTAATTAAAGTATCATCACAGGCTCCTCATTGGTTGGAACATAAATACAAGCATAATTACCATTAGCCATTTCATTGCTAAATTTGATTCTATCGCTAATATAATTCATACAGATCTTTAATAAAATAATTTCCCCACATTAACATAACTTTGCTGCAACATTCTGAGATATTTTCAAGTTTTGTTTATGCATAAACTAAAATTGTGAATGAAAATCTACAAAAAAAAAACAAAAGGAGAGATGAAATGAAGTAACACACCTGTCAACAGAATCACCAAGAGCAGCTTCACTGTACAGAATTACATTTTCATATGTTACATTTTCAATTCCAAGCTGAAAAGAAGAAGACACGTTAGCAGCTAATGTGACATGTGAAGTGATCCTATGTTGTAGTTTGGATCCAGTGGTACCTTCACCACAGATCCACAGCTGTGGACTGGAAAAGAGAACAGAGCCTTGGTGTCTTCTACATCACTAGGACCACAACGTTTGTCCAGGAGGTTGGTTTTGACCAAGACCCCACCACTTGGAACAGCCAAAGACAGGTCCGTGACCACGGTTAACATCCCATCAGTTGAACACACTGCAGAGACAGGAGTCTTAATTGTTACAGAAAACCAGCCCACACCTCTTTGACACCAATACATAAAGTTTTTTTTTTTTTTTACCTCCAACACTAAACCATTCAGAAGTATTTGCACAAAAATTTAATTAGGTCAGAAACCAGTAGCCCCCCCCCCAAAAAAAATGGATGGACAAGACAATGAATTAACGAGTCCAACAGTTTGATGAGGATTTTTCAGCCAAATCCATGAACAGATAAGGAACAGTCAAAGGTAAAAACTTATAAGGGAAATAGAAGAAAAACCTGCATCACAATGTTTCTGTCCAAAACTGGTCCATTTAAGAATTCTATTTATCCATCAAGTAGGCCTATGTCAACATATGCAAGGAATTATATGATGGTAGTTGTCTCCAGTAAATTATAAATACAAGATTAATATAAAAAAAGTTAATAAATATATATATATATATATATACATACTGTATATACATAGACAGTACAAACATATATACAGTAAGAGTGGTATTTGTGGAAAATAAGGGAATACAGGAGGTTCCCATGACACTAAACTGAACTTCTTCTTCTCACCAATGAGCTCTACTGCAGTGAATGGACACGTCTTCACAGTTGAACTCTGGATGATTGATGTTTCTCGATCTCTCACAAGAATCTCAAATTTGCCATTGAATCCTTTCAAAGTTATATTCTGTAAACAGATACCACAGTCTTATTTCAGCCATTCTCAGATACGACTTGTGTTCAGTTCACCTCTGACCTCATATTCATAACCCTTAGTGAAGAGTGGCACTTCCAGCAGCTCAGAGTCAGTGTTGTTGTTCATGATGTAGCCGTGCAAGTCAGCCACATCCGATGTCAGAGGGTCAGAGCCAATGACCACCTCCCACTGGTGCGCCAAAACTCGGCGGTCCAGTCTGAAGGTGATGCCGGTCTCAGAACAGAACGCATCAAAGACTGGAGGAGCTTTAACAATAATAAAAAAATTAAAAAAATAAAGTGCTGTGGACACATTGTTCAGCCGTGACAGTGAAAACTTACACATATTAGTCCAGACAGCCACGAAAGAAGCCACGTGGTAAAAGGGTTTATCTTCAGTTGAAAGAGTCAGTGTGTAGTTCACATCCAGCTGATACCGAACACCTGCATCTTCAGGAGAAAACTGAGACACAAAGGAGTTTAGAACCACCTACATTAAAAAGGGAACCCGTTGACCTCAAACACCATTCTGTACCTGTTTAACGACACAGGGGTCATCAAATGACACCTTCAGGGTAAACCCATGGGTGGTGTCAGGATTAACCACTTCTCCTACTTCACAGGTGCTTGTATTTGTAAAAGGTGCCGTAAACCGTTGTCCATTCAGTTCCAGAGCAGCCAAATGAACGTCTTCAGGGATGTTCCCCAAGTACACAGTGAAGATGCGATCCTCCACAACAGTTCCTGAAATTGTGTCAATTCACAAAATAATGTTCTGTACTTAACTGCCTTTAAGTGGTTTATCACCATTTATTGAATTATTTTCTGTATGTTGTGTTTTTGATTATTTATATACAGACAAAACTGAAGAAAAACATATTTTTTCAGCAAAATCCATCATTAACTGAGCATAAACCAAGTGTATCCATCTACTGTCATTGATCCAGCTCCATTGATTTTACTGGGGAATCCATGTTGTAGGAGATGACTGTGTTTCCACATTCACGACAGAGCCTCTGAAAGTCCAAATGGGTCATATCTGATGACCACGAAAAGATGAATAACTGGATTTTACACCAAATATATTCATGGGTTACCGGATCGACAGGTATTAGTATTTTATATTAACAGATGATTATGATAGATGTTTGTGTCTTTATGGGTTAAGGTTAAAGTGCACTTATTCTACATTCACACTGCAGAGCAACAAATTTGACTTTTTACCCATGTGTGACCAAGTTTTTTCCATTTTCATTTTTCTTAAATGCATGTAAATAAATCAGATGTAATTATTACAATTATCTGATTACTCCCAGTTATAGGATTTTTATAGTTATGCAAATGGGCTTAGTTTTAACAGCACAAATCTCACATTTAGTCCTAAATGTGTTTCATATTTGATGTTATTTTAACGTAACCAGCATATGTTCATGTCACATTTCATCGGACAGCAAAATTTAGTGCTGGAATAAGTGGGACCCAGAAAGATCCATACATACCTCCATAAAGACAGTGATGTCAAAACCCCGAAAAAACAAACCAAGGAGATTTATGCCAACAAATAAAAATGAATTGAGCATTCAGACCTGCAGTATGAACATAGTGTTAGATTGTGTTGAGCATCGGGATAAAATGAGATTGGACGTACGGTTGTCAGTCATGACAGGGTGCCTCAACAGGTCAGTGGTCAGTGTCCTGTGGAAGCGGAGTCTGGTCTCATCTTTAACCTCATCCACCAAGATTTGCTCCAAATACAGATGAAAGATGAAGAACTCAAAGAGGTCACCCATTACAACGCTCTGCAATAAATAGTGTTTATGAGTAAAAGTCAGGAGTCACAAATAGCTCAATATAGGGTCAGAGCAATAAAATACTAACATAACTGTAAATGTATTATTTTAAAATTACAGTACGAATATGATTCCAGTGATTCCAGGCTAAACAAACCCCTCCCCTCACACATAGTGGAGCTTATTTTGACATTGATCCAGTTGATATGTCTATGCATGTGGAGATGTCAACATATCAGTTGCCTCTAATTGTGCCAAGTTTGAAGTAAATTAAAACAACATTGATGTTTTTAACAGACATTAGAAAATTCATCCATTATAAGTACATGGGAGAAAATATGTTTTTTAATTCCAAAAACAAAAACAAAAAAAGGGAACTTCGACCAACTTTTCCCAAAATATAACTCCAGTTATTCAGGGTCACTAGCAATCTATAAACCCCTTTTGTCTGAATTAAACCAATAGTTTTGTTGCTAGAGGTTTAACAAAACAAACCCAAAACAAAACCCCTTACTCCCCTAGGGGTGAGGGGGTAACACCCCTCAACAAATATGAAGAAATTAACATTTCTTTAAAAAACAAAAAAGTCAAACTAACAACATTATGCCTCAGCTCATCATTCACACATGTACGTTTGTAACAATGTACTGATCACAGTATATCTACAAATACACAAAACATTTAGTAACAGGCACAGGAACTGAAAAAAATATAGCGTTTAAGTGCCAATGCCTTCTGGGTAATTTTTGGACCTTGCAAATTCCAACCTTTGGGCCATATTGAACCCTTTGGAGAGCTGGTTTTGGCTCACACCCCTAGCACATGGTTAGTCTAAACAGGGGTCCGTATCACAAAGCAAGGTTTAATGAAAACCTGAATGAGAGGTTTTCAGGGTTAACAGACTCAGAGTTTTCATTAAACCAGCTTTGTGAAACAGACCCCGGGCCATAAATGTCCACAGTCAGCCTCTTACCATCCTATGTCGCCCCTCTGCATTGTGGGGGATGCTGATCCGGACTATGTTGTTGTGTTTCTCTATGATGTAACCCCTGTTCTCTGCGACCGCCTGCTCCATGAGGTCACCACTAAGTCCAACACTGATCCATTGGGTGCTCAGTCCAGGGTTCAGTGTTTCAGGAGTCTCCCATATCATGTATCCACCGTCTCCATATGAACCTTCATCTGTTTCAAGTCAAGCAATCTTTATTGTCAAGTGTGTGTGTATATATATATAAAACATATAGCATAGATGAAATGTCTTTTTGCTCCTCCATGGTGCAACAAATATTTACAAGTTTAAAAAATGTAAAAAAGGAAGATGTGGCATCACCCACAGTGCAATATGTGCAAGAAAATAAATTAATAACAAATAATATACAACAGAAAACAGCAGGTGGGTGGATTGTAGGGTCAAATACTTGATTAAGAAAACCAAAACTATGAAAGTAAATAAGGTTTTAATACAGACGCCTTGAGCAGGTGATGATTACGTCAATGACGAGGACGACCCAGCTCTGTCTGGAGAACAGGGAGGCTTGGATGACCTCTATTGGAACATTATTCACCTGCAGAGACAATCAGGTTTAAGTTACTCCAAGATGAGCCTGCAAAGTTCAGGATTGGAGGCGAGGTTTTACCACAGTTTTTAAAGCCTCAGGTTGTCCATACGCCGTTCGGAATACAAGCCTTTTATTGGTCACATCAAAAGCATAACCCCGCCTTCGAGCTTCCTTCATTGTCATGGACGTCAACCTCTTGCCTGCTTTTTGGAACATCACCTGCCAGTCAGAAGTGGTGGATGTGTGAGCCTGCAAGCAGAACACAGTGTTTTATTAGCGTTAGTCTGGAACATCCCAATTTAGTTTTGATTTCCAAGAGGGTTTTCCACATCAAAACACCTGCGGATGCAATTGGATGAAACAATTACTAATGTTATTCAACTATGTCATGTATGAAAGCAATGCCTAACCAAGCCTTGGGTTTGGAATAGAATTGAATAATCTTTATTGTAATTCTAACAAGTACAATGACATTTAAAAACACCATTCAATCTGTAAGTGATAAAAAAAATCTACTATAAACATACAAATAAAAGCAGCTAAAAGTACAAAAAAATGAGTCAATTTACACGATCATTAAAAATCCAATAACTGTGATAATCAGATTGTAATAATTGGTGCCGACACCTTAACATGCACTTAAGAAATGCAATTTAAAAAACAAAACCAAACCCTAGTTTAGATTTTTCAGTTGACTATGGGATTTCCTTCAGTGTGTACACACAGTGATGGTAAAATTCAACTTCCTGTTATTGTTCTCCGCTTACATTTAACTACTTTATATCCATTTTCTATCATCGTAATTGTTTTACACTTGTGCAGATGTAAAATAATCTAATAAATCAGATTAACAGCTATACATGCATGAAAATATCAGAGGACTGGGGAGAAATCCAGGTGTGTTAATCTGATCTGTTTATTGTTTACAGGATCACTTGAATAATCTGATTATTTTCTGATTTATGGAGTCATCAGAGTTTTATTAGTGTGCATGTAAAATAGCTTATTCTCAAAAGTCCTTGATCTGGGTTGAGACCATTGCTTATAGTCAAACTTAGTCTGTTTGGTCTGAGGGAATTTGGTTCTAATTAAAATGAAGTAAATGAGGAAAAGGGATTAAAAACATACAACTGCAAGAGCATCCCAGTCAACCGTCTTCACCCCAGATTGACAGCTCAGTTCACTTTGCAGAGATACCTGTAGAGAAACCCTATTAGTTATCATAAATGGATATGCAACTCCAGAACTACTGTGTACAACCAGACTAACTTCCATGTAGTTTTCCTCACAGGTGACCTCTCTGGGAGACCAGGGCAAAGATGTATTACAGCTTTTTTTCAGAGCATATGTAGCTTTCTTTCCATCACGTGTTGCAATGAGGTTGAAGGTGAACGTGAACTCTTCGTCTCCCTGAAAGATCCAGTATTACATCATGCTTTAGACAAACAACATTACTGTATTTGTACTTACTTTGTTTTGAGTGTGACAACTGAAGTAAGATGCTCGTAGTTGTGAAAGGTGCAAATTGATGCTGTAGCCACATTTTGCAGCATATGACTCAGTGATGGGGAACACCCCAGATCCACCTAGAAGACCAATCACAATATGAAGACACTCAACTACAAGCATAAAAATCTGTAAAACATATAAAAAATAAACACACCCCGACTCACCTACAGCTTCAAAGCGAGGTTCCTCCCCATACAACAAGGAGTCAAATGATATTATGAGAAAACGATCATCGCACTCCATTTGAACTCCTGCACAAATAAAAACTCAAATAATTAGGATTTATACAATAGATCACATCTAAATGAATGAAAACAAGCAAACTTTGAGTTACCATCGGGAAGGTCTGCAGAGTTTGACATATTCCAGAGGAACAAGAGAAAACACACACTAGAAGAAGCATGAAGACACATTTAATTTGTAAGAAGTAAAAAAAAAAAAACACAAAAAAACTAAGAACAAATGCAAAAAGCTAGTTACAGTTATGGAAAAAAAACTGAGGCTAAAAGTGAAATGAAATTGTAATTAAATTCACTAATTAAATGCACAATGCAATTGCATGAAAAATCAGCTTTGCTAAAAGTTTGTGGTAAAACAAACAAAAAAATTAAATGGCTTTGATGTTCATCCTACCTTTTGTAAGACTTTCCTAAATAAATCACAAGTATTACCAAATCCAAATAAAAGAAAAATCAACTGACTTAAATCACAGCTTTGAAAATAATTATTGTTCCATTGTAAGAATAAATAGGCATTTGTTGTGCACAAATGTGAACATTTTCAATAACATGCAGGATGAATAATTCCAAAATCACAAAAGTAATGTTGAAGTGGTGCTAGAAGTAATCAATACATTTGCAAGGCTGTAATAGAGACTTAGAGACTTAGACTTAGACTTAGACTTCCTTTATTGTCATTGTTACAATAAACATGTTTACAGAACAACGAAATTGTATTTCCGGTTCTTCCTTAAGGTGCACTTCAAATTTAAATATTAAAAAATAAAGAGTAAACTTTGCTAGCTAAAAGTCCTCCAAATAAACTAGAAATCAAATTAACTAAACTAGTCTTAACTTAAATAATAATAATATAATAAACCAACTTAAATATTGCACAAAATTACACCTAATAAAAAGCTTTGGCCTCATTAGGATGCCTTAAAACACCTTACCTCAGACAGAGTCCAAAACGCATCATGTTTGGGCAGTGTCTAAAGCTTATCTAAAGCAAACTACTACTGTTAAACCACACAATGACTTATTATTGGACTATACTGCTGTGTCTTCCCTCATTTTCTTCATTCATCAGATTAAATGGCCGTCTTCCGCCTCCGCACCAGTTATTTGATTTAATTACTAACAAGCTTCACCTGTGCATTTACCTCTAGATGACTTTTCATTGGTGGTAGAAAACGACGTGTGTTGATATAAAAACAGGGGAGGGAAAAACTATCAAACATCCTTGTTAACTCATCTTGGCAGGAAGTAAGCCGTAGTGGAAGTTAGCTTATATTTCTATAGCACGTGTAGTTTGCTAGCAGTTACGCTAGCTGTAGACACTGCTAAAACGTGATGGCTTTGGTTTTCTATTTGAGGTATGAAGTGTTGGTGGAGCATCATACATAACATGTTGCGGTTGGAGCTGAAATAATTATTTTGTCATTTTTTTCCCCCCTCATTTAAAACAGCATGGTGTTATGTTTCTGGGTGGCTACAACATCAAGTTCACCAGCAACCAACGAATCACCCCAACTTCCCGATGGTAAGAACAGAAATGCGAGTTGGCTTCTTGAGGTTAAGTTAAGAAAGCTATAGTTAATTGCCCCACACAGTCTCTAACGGTTACGGTAGCCATAATAGCCGCTATAGTAGTGTTGGACAAGGCAAGTGCACTAAACCCGATTTGCATCTTGAAAATGTATGTATGTTTACGTGTATAAATGTGTCAGTTTAACAGTCCAACTGTTACTCTTCAGGCAAAACTAAGGATTTCACTTGTGACAAAGAACTGAAACGCTAAATTGGTATCTGTACACTTCTATATATCAATGCATCTGTACATTTCTCTTCTATTGCATACACGCAGCTTAAGTTTTTTTCCATGTAGTGAAACATCTGTAGGTTTTCGGTACATCTGTCCATTCTCGTAGCTGAACATATTTTTGTGTATGTATTGTACTGCACTCAACAGCACATTGTTTGGTCTATATTTTATACATGCTCCCTTGCAGCCTTTATTATAGCCTGCATTTTTTTCCTCTATTCTATCCTCAAAGTATTAGTAGCTGTTAGACTTCTAAATTTGGGCTCAGGAAAGCATGTCTAAATTTAAATGTTACTGAAGTTTCGTTTCTAAAGGCAAGGCCCGCCAAACGGTTTGTTCAGAATTGCCGTGGTTTAGCGGCCATGACGACCGACCGAAATGCGCATGCGTGGTGCAAATCGGACATGCTGTGTATGTACTATATTTCTATACCACAAACATTATCCCATTATCTTTGGCAGTTGGTGTCAACGTTGCTCAGGCTCTACAGCCATCTCGATTAGCACTGTGATCGATTTGACACAATGGCTAATAGTTAAAGTGATAAAATTAATATTGTCTTAACTTTTAAGTAATTGGGAGTAGATGCGTATAGTTGACATCAAAATTGCACCATTCAGATGTACATTGACAAATTTAAGTTTTGCCATTTTGAGGGAAACTGTGTTAGCATGGAAGTGACTAGGGCATGTCTTTTTACTGACACAATTTTAGACCTTAGGTTTCAAACAGCACACTTATGTGGTAAGTAGAGGGACTCTAAAAGCAAACTTGTGTGTCCCAAGGTCTTTGACTAGTGTCCAGAGTTGCTAATCTCAAGCAGTATCTTTCTAAATGCAGGAGCTGTAATTAAGAGTAAGTTTGACATGATCGATTGGAGAATTACACGCTCTGAAATCCATGACTTGATTTAAAAAAAAAAAACATAAATCCAGTATTTCATTAGAAACTGAAATGAAACTGTATGCAACAGTGATGTTTGGTCCACTAATGGGTGTTATTATTATTTTTTTAAAAGACCAATGAAATCCTGAATTTTGTCAATCTGTCTCCTGGCAGGAGTTCTACATATGGAGTGTCGTGACCGTTACTTTATGGCTGCTCTTAATCTGTCTTTTACTGAGGAGGACCCTCAGTTTGTTGCTGTTGGTAAGTTCTGCATACAAT
Source organism: Siphamia tubifer (assembly GCA_020466265.1). NCBI lineage: Eukaryota > Metazoa > Chordata > Actinopteri > Kurtiformes > Apogonidae > Siphamia > Siphamia tubifer. Next base: position 25,299,429 of record CM035800.1, read on the forward strand.
TACCCTAATCCTTGAACAGAAATGCAAACGTAGGTTGAAAATTGAAGCTTGCTTATATTCTAAAGTATATCTTCCTATTTAGAGATGAGTGACGTCTTCACAAATGTAAACGCATTTTTATAAAGGTTGAGTTTAATAGCGACTGAATTTGCACTAAATCCTGGGTTCAAATGGTCATTCCAGCTACGTGAGTGTCTTCAGTTGTGTTTGGTTTCCTTCAGATGGAACGGGTATGTTCCCCATTGTTGGACAGTACGCAGCAGAATGTGGATACATGGTCACAGTGCTTCCTCTGCAGAACCGCATGGAGCTCACAGCCTCGTACTTCAGCTGTCATACCCACAACAAAGTATGCAACTATTGGTTTTTCTACTGTAAAACACAAAACTGAGATGTTGCACCACTTGACATCAAATGACTCGTGAACTGAAAAGAATTAAGAAAATCAACCTAAAAACAGCTTAAATATACTTGTGCTCTAGGAGCTATATCAACCCCAGGGAATATGTTTGAGGTCTCATTTTCTAGAGCTAGAAATGGGCTTCATGTAAATATATTTGAGTCACTTGGTCCGCATTATATAAAAGTGTATTTTGAGAGGTGAGTTGAATGCTGTATAATTGACGGTTGTCATTTCAGCTTTCCTTTTTGCTACATCTACTAATGGGGTTAATTTGGGGTGGGTATTTAAATGCACGGAACTTTCCAGGAGACTGCAACTTGAACACTGTCTTTCTATTGGATGTTTCAGGATGACAAAGTGTTCACATTGAGCTTTCACCTCTTGGCAACACATGAACAGAAAACTGGAAAGGAAGCCCCTTACACTTTGAACAAGACCTGTTCTCTTGCGCTGCCATGGTCTCCTAGGGAGATCACCTGTGAAGAAAATTACATGGAAGTAAGTACATTGAGGATGGTTCCTCTTACAAAATCATTCTCTTGTGAGATGCTGAGTTTTTTTTTTTTTTGTAGGTGTCTGTGAAGAGTGACGTAACTTGTGGATTAAAGGCAGACTTCTGGAGTACAATGGTCCAATCTGTAAGTTGATTAGTTGGCAGACACTTTTGGTGTAGATCGAGTTTGGGGGTAGCATTCAGTCAATATGATATGGATTAGACTAGTTTAATGTTTTAATCTACAAGGCAATGAAATACTTGGTTACAGACAGAATATTAAATGACTCGACGCTTAAGACATCTGTGAGAATGGCTTGTAAGTGTAACATGTTCATGCAATTTTGTAGTCTTGCACTAAAATGGAGACACATTTGGAGTAATTTCTTAGGTAATGCTGTACAGATATTGGTATTAATGTGGAAACTAAACAAATTGACACAATTTTAAGGTCTGTGTAAATTCTTGCATTTCATTAGTCCTGTGGTTTACCTTCAGGCACAAAAATCATCTTCAGCCTGGTCAGTGAAATTCCATATGGCGGGGCAGCAGACAACAACCATGAGCCTCGTGGAAGCTCGTAATAAAGGTTATGTGTTCAGCATAGCACATGGAAGAGTAGTGTTTCGAACACTGTATGGACAACCAGAGTCAAACAACACTATGGTAAACCAGGGTCTACTGCAGTAGCACTTTCAGTCAGTGCTGGATTGAGGGTTTATTCTGGACCTCACTGTCTGCAGGTGAATGACGTTCCAGTAGAGATCATCCAGGCAACACTGTTCTCCAAACAAAGCTGGGTTGCCCTTATGTTCGACTTGGACATCGCCTGCTCAATGGGTCAGTAATGCCATATTAAAACCAAATTTTCTATAGATCACTGAAGCATACTTGACCCTGCTATTCTGTCACCACAAACAGATGAAGGTTCATATGAGGATGGAAAACGCATGGCATGGGAGACTCCAGAGACCCTGTTCCCTGGACTCGATACCAAACAGATCAGTGTTGGACTTGGTGGCAAACTTGTAGCGCAGCCAGTTGCAGAGAACAAGGGTTACGTTATAGAGAGAAACGACAGCAGAGTCCAGATTAGCATCCCCTACAATGCAGAAGGGCGTACCAGGATGGTAAGGGAAATGACACTATAGAAATAAGACTTAATATTTGCAGAATATAAATGCAGCCCATAACTTTAGACAGTTGATAAGGTTGAGTTTGAGTCCTGATTTGTTGGCATTTTACACTACTGTGGTGAAGGGCTCTGGGTGTGAGCCAGTTCTACAGTAACTGTAGATCAGTAATCATCTCTACCTTGAACCACTTTTGCAGAGCATTGTTAGCGGTGAACTCTTCGAGTTCTTCATCTTTAATCTCCAGTTTGAGCAACTCTGGGTGGACAGTGATCAAGTAGAGACCAGACTCCGCATCCACAGGGCATTGACCACTGGCCTGTTGAGACACTCTTTCATCATTGACAACCGTAGGTCCAATCTTACCTAATTTTATCCAGACACTCTCCACACATGGTACATTCACACTGCAGGTCTTTGTTTTTTTTTAAGTTGATTACATAATGTAAATGCATCACATTACTGATGTGGACAGTCCCAAAGTTTTTATACTGGTACATATGGCTCTTCTATGTCCTGTGAAATTAAGTTCTAGTGTCAATGTCACAAAACAAAATCAGATGTGGGTTAGAGTTAGTCCCTAATTCTTCATAATTTCAGGAACTGTTGTGGAGGATCGTGTCTTCACTGTGTACTTGGGGAACATCCCTGAAGGTGTACATTTGGCTGCTCTGGAACTGAATGGACAACGGTTTATGGCACCTTTTACAAATACAAGCACCTGTGAAGTAGAGGAGGAGATTAACCCCAACGCCACCCGCGGATTCACCCTGAAGGTGTCATTTGATGACCCCTGTGTCATTAAACAGGTACAGAACAGTGTTTGAGGTCAACGGGTTCCCTTTTTAATGTAGGTGGTTCTAAACTCCTTTGTGTCTCAGTTTTCTTCTGAAGATGCAAGTGTTCGGTATCAGCTGGATGTGAACTACACACTGACTAATTTGCCTGAAGGGGAAGAGATTTACTACATGGCTTCTTTCGTGGCTTTCTCAACTAATAGGAGTAAGTTTACCCTGTCAGGCAGTTTGTCTGAAGCTGAGCACATGTGACCACACCTTTTTTTTTTTTAAAGCTCCACCAGTCTCTGATGCATTCTGTTCTGAGACTGGCATCACCTTCAGACTGGAGCACCAGTGGGAGGTGATCATTGGCTCTAACCCACTGACATCAGACCTGGCGCACCAACACGGCTACATCATGAGGAACGACAGTGACCATGTGCTGCTGGAGGTGCCACTCTTCACTGAGGGTTACGAATATGAGGTCAGATGAACTGAAAACAAATCCTATCCAAGAATGCATAAAGTTGAGTGTAATAAGACTGGAATCTGTTTACAGAATATAACTTTGGAAGGATTCAATGGCACATTTAAGATTCTTGTGAGGGATCGAGACAGTCAAAACGGCCAGCGTTTAACTGTGAAGACGTGTCCATTCACTGCAGTAGAGCTCATTGGTGAGTAGAAGCAAAAGTTCAGCTTGGTGTCATCAGAACCTGTTTTACAAATGGCCATCTCTATATATGTTGCTACTGTGTCTTGAAGGATACAGCATGGTTTCTTATACCCACAACCCTTGCTGTAAGATATGAAAGTGTACCACTGGAGGGCAGCAGATGGTCAACAATGGGAAATCCTGGTGTTCAAGATTACTTTTTTTTTTTTTTTTTTTATTGTGGTAAAATTTACTAGAGGAGAAATTAAAATTATTCCTTTGTTCACATACTTGGCAAGTAAAAATGTAAGCTGAAAATGGATCACAATGTCTCTGACAAACTAGTCACTTAAGATTTGGGTGAAAATCCTTGAAGTGGGCTAGTTGACACCTGTTCTGTTGTCCATCCAGTTGACGGCCACTAGCTAAGTTTGACCCAACTTAATTTTGGGTCAATTATTATATATTGGTTCAACATGACTAAAAACCTGTTTTGGGTGGGCTTGGCTTAATTTGACTAATTTCTCTGCAGTGTGTTCAACTGATGGGATGATGACTGTCATTGCTGATCTGTCTCTGACCAATACAAGTGAAGGGGTCCTGGCCAACACCAGCCTCCTGGACAAAAGCTGTAGACCCAGAGAGGCAGACAAAACCAGGGCTCTGTTCTCATTTCCAGTAAACGCCTGTGGTTCTACAGTGAAGGTAGTAAATGTAGATGACTTGCAATGTGCACTTCTGCAGTGAACTGGCTACTTGTATTTAATCTGTAAATTAAAAGCTGTGAAGTGAATCTGGTGATAAAATGGTTCAATTGGTGAACAGATCAGCTCCATCTAATGCATTATAGCTTATCAGACAAATTCTCAGGTAATCAATTATACCTGGTAGATTTTGTGAAAATTGTACTTGCATGTGATAAGAAAATCTAGCATTTTCTAGATTGAACTGGCATATTGCATTTGTTGCAGAAAACTTCTATTTCATTATAATTTGTGCAATTTTCATGGGTTAGGCTGATTGTATTGCTGACACGTCAGTCTAAAATGAGTCAAAAGTTAAACGGTTTCTGAAGAGTTCTTCAAACAGGATGTTTGAAGAACTTCAGGTTTTCTAGGTTAGTTTACTGTATGTATTCAGTTGGGAGGATGGAATCAGAATTTAATTGAAAACCAGTAAGAAAGTTAACATCTAATGGAATTGTATAAAACGGCAGTCACAATTTCAGAATCTCCTTTTGTAACATCGTGCTTTGCTTTCTTCAGGTCAGCCACGGGCATGTAACCTATGAAAACAAGATTCTGACCGACCCACAGTTCCTGCCTGTTACAACAAACACTAGTGCTGAGATTGACGAGTAAGTACACGCTTGTTAAACTGTCCTTTGTTTATCCTGTTGACTACTAAAAAAATGTCTCCTGTCTTGAAAGGGTGACTATCCGGTGTGCGTATCCCATTGGTGGACTTCATCGCCTCTTCTCAACATTCAGATTTGAGTCAGAAATGACTGTAGTTGGTAAACTCAATCATACGGCAACAATAAGAGGTAGGCTGTCAACCACTTCATAAGAATCTGTTCATTTTTTCTGTATATCAATGTTCTAAACTCTGATGGCTATCACAGACCTTTTATTGACCAATTTAACTTGGCCCATCCTCATGAGGTGGTGCTCATTCAATACCAAATGCATTAATGGGAATAATTGGCATCTATACCATGTATCTGGTTCAGAGACTTGAAGGCCACAATTGATTCTAATATCACTCTGTAGTTAATATTCACATTATTCCTCTTCTGCTTCAATGCCTGTAATTTAAAAAATGCACTCAAAGGATGTTTACTCTAATGTAGAGCGGGCTAGACCAACCAGTGAACCAACTCCAGTGGTTCCTGAGGCGCTTCCAGTGGTTCCTGAGGCGCTTCCAGTGGTTCCTGAGGCGCTTCCAGTGGTTCCTGAGGCGCTTCCAGTGGTTCCTGAGGCGCTTCCAGTGGTTCCTGAGGCGCTTCCAGAGTCAGTTCCTGCTCCTGGCATCGTTGAAGTGCGAGCTGCTCGCCGGCCTTCTGTCCAGTACTTCAGAGTGCCCAGCTTTTACTATAGAAATGCACAGATAAGTCAGTATGCTCAATTTTCGTCAAATATGAGGATTTGATTTAAGAGATGGTAATTATTTTTTTCTTCACAGGGCCAACAGATGAGGATATGATGCCGTACTTTGATATGTATTAAAATAAGTTTTATCGTTAACCTGTTTAGTCAGGAAAGGTGTGATTGTTAGAAAAGTTTATAAAATGTTTTAATTCAAATAAAGTAAACTTGGGGAAATGTGCAATTGTAATGTACTGAAAATTCTGTCTGGTAAAACCAAAATAAAGGAACACATGTGATCTATAAGATAAAGTTTTGAATATCATTTTTTGAGATGCATAACACCAGGTCTACTAAAGTACACACTTCTAGTAACTTTCAGCTAAAGTACTCATTCTATCCAGGGTTAATGGAAACCAGGGCTTTGCTGAAGTTCTTGATCTTCAACTTGGAGTGAATCCATTTCATCAAAATCACAGAATGCATGATTCAATTGGTTGGACACAAATCTTGGGTGACAGGAATTTCCAACTGAAGGACCAGTATCAGATCAGTCTTTGAGAAGTGCAGATAAAGAACTTGCATTTGATTATGATGAACTCAATGCAAGGACTTCAGTTTTACAATGACTTATCTGAACTTCCATGATCAACTCCTAATGGGCTCCCTGATGCAGCTGCCTTAACGGTCTTCTCTCATTCAAGCAGTGGCTATGCCATCTGGTCTACAGGGTATATCTCACAAACTTGCAGTATCTGTGACATCTAGTGGTGAATTTAAAAATACCCCCAGATGCACGAAGTTATATGCACAAGCAAATACCATAGCCTGTACACTTGTATCTTGCTCCAGTTTAATGTATCAAAACGCTGTCATTACAGAGACTATGCTGTTGGACAAAATGCATATTACACGATGAAATAAAGTAATAACTGGTATTGTGTTAAAATGTGAGAACATTAGATAAGCTGAATAGGGTAAAAATCTTTCTATTGTCTACTTAAATTATGGCAATGGTGACAATGAACATTTTAATTACAATGTTGATTAAAATTAAACCAAAATAGAATTGGCACATATGTAAATCCAAATCAATTTTAGGGGGAAAGGGTCTAATTTACTAATCTGGAAAATGGTAATTCACATACCAAATATCTGTTTAAAAAAAAAAGAACATTTAGACTAAGGCGGGATTCATATTTCTAAATATCTGGATGATTTATACATTGACTTCACTGATAAAATATAATTAACTTCTGTGATTTTTCAGCTATTCAAACAAATGAGTAAAATGTCATGTCCACTCAGGTTCTCATAAGTCATGGACTAAAGGGCACCAGAGGTCTCAGATCTTATGGAGATACAAGATTTAATCCCAACAGGATGGATTTACATTTGTTCACTCATAGGTTAAGATAACTGTTGTATAAAGAATTTTAATGGACAGTGACAGTATTTAATGTTTTTACAGCAGGCGCAGGCCATTGGTGAATGTGTTCACAGAAGACGCTGCTGGATACGTCAGGTTGTGACACCAGCTTTCACTTGGACCCTGATGTGGGCTGATTAGACAGTCCTGTGGAGAAGGAAGAAGTGGTGGAAAAGGTCAGTACTATTTAAAACATCAAATGAGTGATTAAATTAGTGGATGAGGTTAGGTCTGAAGTATTGAGGTTTATGTTGTTGCATTTTGTGTATATATATATATATATATATATATATATATATATATATATATATATATTGTCTTGGCTGAATATTAAGGGGAACCTTAAGGTCACAGTATGAAAACAAATTCTTTAATATTTAAAATACTATATATTAACACCATTTTAGGTTACACTATTCCTGGTAAAATATACTAATTAATGGTGTAAACCAACTGAGTATTTTTTTTTTTATAGAATATGGTTTTTCAAACATTTTAAATATATGCTCTGAAATGGAAACTCTTGCCGAAATGCATTTAGTAAGTCTTCAATGTTGAAACTCTTTCAATATGTGTATAACTATAAAGTAGTTTCAAATGCTGAAACATGAGTGGTTTTGACCTTGAGTGTTTAAAATAAGATTTTAAAAAAAATTGTATGTGCTGGCTGACTCCAAGTGAGTGGGTGCCTGCGATCAATTGCAGTAACCCGCAGTTATTGAAAAATCTTTGTAATGATATTCAGGTTGCAGTCGGTTGTGATAAACATTGAAATAACCTGGTAAATACGTTTTATTTACTGAATTTCTGTGAAGGTGTGAATGTCAGAAGCAGCCTACTGTATGGAGGGAGCAAGAGAGAGAGTTAAGTGGGGAGGCTAAGGCTTTTATACATCGACCAGCACGTCACTGATCCCTATTGATGATTCATTTATGGAGCCATATAAAATGACCAGAGGCCTCCAGACTAACATCTGATATATTCATATTTTGAGAAAATATGATCGTACAGAACTGAATTCCTAGATCTTAACTGATTTTTGCAAAATTGGGGCATAACACTAAATTTATGATTTGATCACAAATTCTCATAAAATCATTAAAACTCATGTTGTATCATGAATATATGTGTCTTTCTGTGATTACAACTGAACCTAACCCTAACCCTGTCACGGTGAAAAACCTTTATGAAATCCCACACAGCCACAGAAGTGAGAAGTACTGAAGCAGTTTAGGTGGTTGTTGCTGGGGCCATACTGCAGCTGTGTTGAATTACTATTTCCACAATGTAGGTACTTGATGACAAAAAAGAAAGGGAAAAGAAGAAGGAAGGAAGGGAGGAAAAAAGAAGAAAAAAAAAACAAAAAACAAAAAACTATTTGTTACCTACTTTCCTATCTGCTCATTTGTTTTTAGTTTTTTTGTTTGTTTTTTGTATATATGTCTATGTTTAGTACTTCAGTTATTGATTATTGGTATTGTTATAATTGTTATTGTTATTATTTTATTATCATCATTTTTGTACTATGCACTATATTGCTATAAGATGAATTTAGGTTATTGGGGAAGTGAAGAAGGGGTAGGATTAAATAAGCTTATGCTTCATCCTACTCCTTTTCGGACATGTCATTGTTATTATTATTATTATTGCTGTATTGATTATTTTTGCACTTTGCACATGTTCGAAATAAATCATTCAAATCAAATCAATCAATTTCCAGAAGTCAGGTCCATCATCAGAGACTTATGGATTTCATTTTATATGGGTAATGACGCAGCTTTTACAGACTTGATGAAAAATTGGTAACAACTCAAATGCAGTTGTGAGTAAAGTAAAAATGCAAAAAAAAAAATTCCTCATAGTTGATCATAATTGTTATAATTATCATTATAGCTCTGTTTTCAGACTGAAAAGAGCCACAGTAAAGCCAGAAATGCCTTCATTTTTCAGTTTTGTGTTGATGGGCACACTAAAGCTCTATTTGGAATTAAAGTTTGCAAATCAAAGTCTGAACCACGAAACAACAAATGGTAACTTGGCAAAAATAACAGCTCATAATGACACCATATCTTCATAAGTCTCTGAATCAAAGTCATCCAGGCTCCGTTCTTGTAGTTTACAGCTGTGTCCAATGGAGAAAATGATGATTTATTTTTATCACTTCTTTTCTTTGATGGCAAAAGTTGTTTTGTCATGGGTCTCATCCTCAATTTAGTGACTCACAACTCTAGTGGTCACATGAAGCAGTTATTTTCAGTGAGGATTTATAACTGCAATCAAATACATGGGCACATTTGGGAGAGTTCCATAGCTGTTTGTTCTAACACCAATGATGATTTAGGTCATTATTTAATAGTTGACAGTAGAAATGACCCTTTAGTCACTAAATTGGTGATGGTTTCTACATAGAAACAGCAGAAGCGCAGTTGTTTCTTTTTGACCGTAGTCTTCTGCAGCCTGTGAAGTAGTCTGTTTGCTGTAGGTGACATTTCGATATTTTCTTTGTTCATTGAGCACTGACTCAGCCTCATTAACATTTGAGTCACTTTGTGTCATTAACAGCTCTGCCCAGCGTGAGGACGTCCTGCTGAGGCTCCTTCAAAGCAAAGACTTGGATGATCTGGACGGACACGAACCGAGACAGAAGTCACGATCTAGGTTTGAATATATTATCACATATTTACAATCAGCTGATGTACAACTAAACTAACAATATCTACAACAAATTTCCATTTTTCTATTTAGATGATCTGTCACGGAAGCAAACACTGACCTTATCCCATCCACACACGTCTGTTCACAACCTCCACCACACACCTCCTCATCCCTCACCGCCGACCAATCACATCCTCTGGTTCCGCTGGAGGATGATGAGGGTCTGAAGTTGAACAGGCCTATTTATCCGCTCAACGCCACTCGTGTTCATTCCAAACCATCGGCGGCTGTCACCAGTGGATCTGAACTGTTTGGGTTTGTGGAGATGCTTCAGGTGCAGGTGTTGACGCTGGCTCTGGTTTCATCTGTTCTGCTGATGAAGGTCGGCGCTGCTCCTCACAAAGCGGACCTTATCCACGACAAGGTAAGTGAATGCCTCATTCTGTCCATATTCACGACAAGTAAATGCAGCAAATCTCAGGACATTTAGGCTTGTTTAAAGCATCATACAATTAAAAAAAACAGTAAAATGAGAAGGTAATGCACAGAAAATTTTAAACATTTTCAGGTGAAAATATTGAAATTAACAATATTTGACCATTCAAAGTCAAACAGTTGACCTTATGTTTTCTGCTCTGTAAAAAAAAATCAGTTTGAGGCTTCACATTCCATAATGTATTTGACTCTGAAATATTATTGATGAAAGAAATCTACTCTTAAAATGTTAAAATGACAAGTTTCACAGACAAACCTTGGGCAAAAAAATTTTGATTTTTTTTTTTTAATTTAACGTTTATTTAAGTCATTAAGGACAGATTCTTATTTACAATGATGGCCTGATAGATAGTCTTAAAGGAATATTTTTGGAAAACTGGACCTGCTTTTATCTGAGGATATGTATACTTATGAAAAAAAGGATAAAAAAAAAAAAAGACACTTATGACTCATTAAATTTGTTGCGCACAGTAGCACTTGTTTGAGGGTGGGATTTTCATTTTTGTTCATTTTGTCATTCATTGGTTTTTCTATTGATCATAAACCTGAAAGACCAATAAATATTTTAAAATGTGCTACATAGAGGGAGAGGAGCTACACTTATCCACTGTAGAATAGTGTATAAAAGCATCAATGAACTTCCTGAACCAGTAAAATGTTAATATCCTACAGACCTCCTGAGCCTTGGTTTTTTTTTTGGTCCTTCAGGAACTTGCCCACCGGCTTCTAGTGGCATTTTTGTCTGAGCTGATGGCATCCAGAGGAGATGAGGTGATGCTGTTGCCAGAGATGGAGGAACAGTTGGGAGTCGGGGAGGAGCTGATGCGTCGACACATCCCCTTCTCTCAACGGGAACGCAAAGCCGGCTGCCGCAACTTCTTCTGGAAGACCTTCACCTCCTGTTAAAACTCCCAGAAGATGAGCAAAGCAGTTCTGGTCCTTAGTATTTGACCTCAAAATGCAGTAATATTAAAAACTGACAGGCTGGGATGTACAGAGTATATAAAATAAATCACTTAAAGGGAAGTATGTGCCTCCTTTTGTGTCTTAAGTATTCAGACTCAAATGATTTTTCATGTTAATTCATGACTGTGTTTGAGCTAAGTTTAACTCGTAGAGACTGTTCCTAAATTAATTTTTTTCTGTAAAGAACCTTAAGTCATTTATTTTTTTGTGCTGTTTCAGTGTGAATCCAACATTTTCCTACATTTAATGTACTGATCATGTAATGTGAATAAAGGCTCAGTAACTTTCAGCAAGGACACTATAGCTGAAGATGGAAAAACAAAACAGTTTCCAAGTTATTAATCAAACTCTATGGCATTTACAAGGGAGTCAGTGTAGAAGATGATTTTCACAGTAACTGTGGAGCCTCTGAATATCCAAATGAGTAACATCTGATTACCATGAAAATATGTAAAACTATTTTACACCAATTAGATGCGTCTTGATAGGATTAATCAACAAATTAAATGATTCAACTTGGTAGGTTGTTTAGGTCTTAAGTGCGAGTAACTAAGAAAAAAAAGGTAAATTACTCATCCTAAAAAGTACCTCATGAATCTAGTATATTTTGTATTAATACTTAACATATTAGCCCAAACCTTATGAACTACTTACGCCACTAATTTGGGAGTAATATGTCTAAATATACAAAAATGTATTTGAGTCATTATGGAATTTTGTATTCAACACTTTCAGACACACTTTTGTTTCCTGGGAGTATGGAAGCAAATATGTTTCATCTGATTTTGAATTTTAAAAGCCAGTGAATTGTCAACCCTTTTTTTTGCACTGAAATTAAAACTTTTTTTTTGAGTGTGTGTGTGTGTGTGTGTGGGGGGGGGTTCTGAATTCAACTATGATCATAACTTTCGGCTGAATCTCAATTCAACCCCTACCCCTCTGTTTTGTGTGTTCAGATAAGGGTGTAGTGTTGTCCCAATTCTGCATTAGACAGAGGGGAAGCGTGACCACACTACAAATGGAGGGATAGAAGAAATTTCCCATAATTCTGTTTGAGTCATCAGCCAGATGGAGGTAAACTAACCTGACACGTCATCTGGCTGCGTTTTGCTACACTGGCACAACCATCAGATTACCATGAGGTTCATGTTTACTTCAAAACTAAGGAGTTAATCAGTGTCGCAGGGTGGGACTGGGCAGGTTATTGTTCAATAATTTGTGGGTCATTTGCGAGTAAATTACTGGAAATTTAATAAAGTTAATTGTTTATTCATTCATGTATGTATGTATTCACTTGAGATTAACAATCAAGTGATTTAATGGAGGAGTTTTGTTTTTTGTTTTTTTTAAGTCTTACCGGTAAAAAATTTTTGTCACGGTCCCTACCTAAACTCCCGGGCATCAAGGAAGTTGGTGTCTGCGACTGAAGCAGCTCAACTGGGGTAAGGCTCAACAGACAACCGCTGATGCTTGTGGAGAAGCTGCACATCCATTGAGTATCAAACTCAAGCAGCTCACAAGGCATAATCTTGATCGTGGAGTCAGTGGAGAGCAGTGATGCGCGGGCTGACCCGAAGTGAGCGGGTACCCGCGGTCAACCGTGGTCACTCGCAGTTACGGGTCATTCAAAAATATTTTAATGCGGTCGGTCGGGTCGTTTGTTGTTTGCGATATACATTAAAATGGAGAGCGGTGTGAGGTTGTCTCCAGGGTTTATCTGGCTTAGAGTGGGAAGGTGTGGGGTTGTTCCGATTGAAGAACAGGAATACAGATGTCCTCATTGACGATGCATTCACTGCGGTCTGTAATAACAAATATAATACAACAACTAATTAACTAGGACCGCAGACGACCGTATGAGTCACTCGAATATATATGGGTCATAGAATACACAAATCACCTCACAGAAAGCACACAGATGACAGCTACTGTAACGGAGAAAAAGTAGTGGTGTGATTCTTCTTGCCATCCTAGTAACGCATCACACAGTTGCATGTTGTCCGAGGGTCATTGAACACAACAGCCCTGCGACCTGGGGTCATGCAACCCAGAGGATAGCAACAGTAGCACATCGCTGTCCTCTGGGTATGTATGAATACCACGAGCTCCGCTGTTTGCCTAATATTACACTTCAGTTTTTATTGTTAAATGTCTCTTTCAATTCATGATTTAGTACCAATTCGATTGCATGATAATTAAGCATAGGTCGTTTTCTTCATAAAAAGTTGACCTGCACTGTGTTCCAAATCACGCACTTGTGCACTTCAGACGCTTCAGTTGAGGGTATAGTGTTATTCCAATCGCAAGAGTAGCAAACGAAGTGCGCCGTAAGTACCCGGATGGTGCACTTCTAACTGTCAAAATTCGAAGTGTGGAGCAATGGACACTTCTCGCACTCACTGGACGCCATTTTGCTACTTAACGGAAGAGGAGGGGCCGCCACCACTCTTGAAAGATTTGAAAACATGGCGACGTCTCCATGCCTTCTGGAGGAAAGGGCTTAGAAAAAGCAAAATGCCGGTGTCCATTTTTTTTTTCAAAGCTGGTCGGTATTTTGGCGGGCGATCGAGATATTTTGACAGTGTGATCGTCATTTCCGGTAAGTGCGGACGAAGAGTGTTTCATTCGGAACTACACTGTTCGTTAAAAATTCGTACACTATCCATGTAGTGTGTAGTGTTTATAGTGTATGAAAGGAAGTACACTTCGGGGAGTGCGTGATTTGGAACACAGTGTTAGTTTTCTTTTGTGTACGCTAACTGGTTTCCCTCGTTTTAATTTCAGACCGGAATGTGTGTGTGCGTATATGTGCTGTTGCAACGGGGACTGATTATATATACTTTTGTGTACCAGGTACAGACAAATAAACGGTGTGGTTGGATGTCAACGAAATTGTCTGTGGTCATACGTAGAACACAACGCACGAGTACGACCGCTACGCTAGCTTATTACCGTATTAGCTTCTACAACACACCGGCGCTAACCAGCGTTAACTTATGCACAGATAAACAACACACCATGCTAATATCTATCCGAACTATACTGTTATTCATCTCGCCATGTGGCATATACACACAGTAATAAACCAGGAGTATATGAATAAAGAGAAAAAGAAGGCAAGATGGCGATCTTGGCACGGTTACTTAGCAGCAGCACGGAGCTACGTTCATAACTGTCATAACATCACTGGTGTGTCCCACAGCATGGGATATTTGAAAAATTCCAGAAAATGAGTTTTTCCCGAATTAATATAATTAAAGAATTAAACAGTGTGAACTTTCTAACAGAGATTAAAAAAAAAAAGGTAAATGCAGTTTATTAACTGAATTGCGTGAGGGTGATGTACAACTTTGGAAGTATCCTACGAAAAAGTCAAAGGAGAAAGTCAAGTTGGAAAAGTGGAAGCTCTGGAAACATCCAAACAAAAAAGTTATTAAAGTGACTTAATCGGCTATAGGTAGTGACATCAAAAGTCCAACATTTGTCCTTGAAACGTAGTGTAATGAAAAAAACAAAAAAGAGGAACAGTAGTGATCAATGCTATCATTGTTTTTCGTTTTATTTTTTACATTAAAATCTGCAATAAGTGAATATTCAGTTATAATGTAGAAGGATGTACAAAATAAGATTTCATAGTGATAAATTAATATAGATCATGATTAGGAGATATATTAAATACTGTATTTGTAGTAAATATAAAGTGAATATAATTATACTTATAGTTAATTATACCAATTGCATTGTGTGAGGTGACTTATAAAACAATGTGTATATAAATGATTGTAGATGTTTTGTGTAAAGGATAAATAGATATAAAAAAGTGTGTTAAATCATAGAATGCAGAAGCTGCTAGATTATTATTTTGTAAAAAGGGGGTGGGAGTTTATAAATTTTACTTCTTCCCACTCTTTCGAGTGCAAGAAAGTTTTTTGTTTTTATTTAATTTTTTACCATCATGATTGATGTTTTGATGATTTTGTGTACTCGAAATAAACTAAACTGAACAGTATACTCATGTAATGCGAACAAAATGACAAACACACCAATGACATATGGACATTTTAATTATATCACTACAACCTGTATTTTGAGAAAATAAACCCTTGCGTGCACAGTCTCATTAAAAACCTGTTCAGTACAAAACGGTGTCTTTCCTTCATCCATTGCAGAACCACATTCTTTGATTCACAGCAATTTCAATGTAACATATATTTAACAATGAGTAACTGATGAAAGTTATACGACGCAGCGTGGGGTCAGGAGTAAAAAACAAACAAAAAGAAAAACATCTGAACATGAATTAAATGATTGACTTGATGAAAAGCAGATATCACAGTATTTACACCATGAGATAAATTAAATGGATTGGATTGTGGTAAGGTTCACAATTTGACATCTTTGAGGTAAGGCTTTAACATTATTAGCCCTTTAGAAGTTACACACATACAGGACTCAGGACGGAAAAAGGAGGAGGTTAAACTCAAAACAAATACTGAAGTCGAGTGCAAGAATCGATAATGATTAACTCTGCAGAGATGAGCTTCTTTTGCCCAAAATTTGCAAACTTAACATGTTTTTACCTCTAATAAATCATTTCAATCAAGTAAAATCAGTACCCAGTATGGTGTTAAAATTAAATTTCACATTATATCATCATTTTGCATGTGCAGGTGTCACTTTTCCCCCTTTAAAATGGCACATAAATCACACAAACTCTTCATATGAGGCTCAAACTCCACATCCAAGGATGGTTTCAAGCTTTGGAAGTGACCGAACACCCTGTTTTCCTTTAGACAGAAAGAAAGAAAAGCATTTGACTTCATTGCACCTTCTTCGACGTAACAGTCAAGTATTGACCAACGACAATCATTAAAACAAAAAAAAAAGACAAAAAGCAAGATTTTTTTTCCCCCAGACGTGTTATTGTGGACAACTAAAGAAGAAATGTTGAATTGTGCTACAGACATGAAAAAGCATAACGGGATGATAAGATGGAGTCAAGACTTGTTCTAATATAAAAGGAAAGCTAAAGGGAAAAAAAAAAAAAAGAGTTGTTTGGATTCAGTCACTACACATTCGGTCGGTCTACATTTCTGGTTCTATGATGCTATTTCACGGCAAAACAGAAAAACTGCACTAAAGGCTATATGAGCCTCAAACAGTTTCATCAGTCAAACTAAACTTGCCTGTTATGTACACCAACAGCTGCATTATGTGCTTTAAAAGTTCAGATTTTGAGGCAGTTAAACACTTGAGTGTCAGTGTTTTATAAACCCATAGCTACCGTTGTAATACTATCAGATATCCTCAAACTTTGTTCATTATTATTATTATTACACCTCATAGTGCTTTTCTACTGCCTGATACCAACTTAACTCAACTCCTTTTCATTTTTTTCTTTTAATTATATATTGTTAGATATCGTACTCCCCAGCATAGATATAACAAATTAAATTTTTCTACACAATATAAATGTAACATCTGTACCTTCTCATTTTGGAAATCATATAACATGCAATGTAGGTTAATAAATGAATGTAACATAATAAATATAATGTAGGTAAGGTAGTTTTAAGAGTGATTGGAAACCAACTTATGCTGGTGTTGAGCACATTTTTGTTGCTACTTCCAAAACATTTCTTTATACTGGTAGTTGTAGTATTTGGTTAGTGTATTATGTCCTGATCATAATAACGGTGTAAAAGCACAAATAACCATCTTCAACTTTCACTCAGGATTAAAAACAAGCTTTTAGACAAGATCTGTTACATATATGATATTTCTATCATCAGAACAAAGTGATTATCTTACATTATCTGAGAAAAACATATTTTGTCATTGCTTCCACATTGACTTATTGCATATGATTATGTTGGAATCGAACTGCACTGTTGAATATTGCAGCATTGAATAGTCTATACATTTTTTTTATCAAATATATATATAAAGAATTTAGACATTTCAAAATGCTATGTTGACAATGTGTATATTTGTAATAATGACTTTATTCATTGCAATAATTATTGATAACTTAAAATTAGTATTTTTATTGTATCATTTTTGTGTAGTGTTGGTTCAGTTTTGTTTTATACAATAAGTATGGATTTGCATGACTTTCCAGTTATATTTTTTGGTATCATCTCAACTTACTTGGAGTCTTGACTGAGTAAATTAAAATAAAAAATCTAAATAATCTAAATATCGGGTACTTTTGCCTGATTGGAAAACCAAATAAGATTTGGTGGAGTGGTCTTGGTACCATGCGGTTCATTACCAACTGCATTTTTGCTGGTAGGTTAACCAGTACCAATGTTGGTAAATGGACCCTGAGCTGCCTACAGATCAACCTACTCTTGTACTAATACTGAACTGAAACTGAGAAATGGTGAAGCAGAGTACCAAAAAAAAGACAAATACAGTCAAAAATTTGATTTAAAGCAGACAGAATTACCTGTTCTTGCTTTTTAGTTGAACCAGTATCAAAGACAGCATCTCCTTTACAGATGAAGTTACTATTGCAAACCAACAGAGGGAGCTATAATGAAGGCTACCATAGGTTGTACCTCACACAACAGAATAAAGCATTGTTTCTGAGGAGCTGAAAGATGTGGAGGGTGTTCACTGTTACATTACGAGCCAGATGTTTGCATCACTGAACCCTGTACTGGTAAAGTGAGGGCGATGGGAAGGGGAAGCTTTTGTTTCAGAGCTTTGTTAGCAATCGGTTGAGATTTTGGCTGAAAGATCCTGGATTCGACGGGCGCTGCAACTCTTGCACAAGATGTGGCCATCCAGTGGATAACAGCCCCGCCCCTCACCCTCGGACGATAGCAGGAGACCACATTCCTGGGCCATAAACACAGTCCAGTCAGATAAATGCAACATTGTGGAGCTATGTAGACACTACAATAGGTTTACCTCCACCAACAATGAGTTTCTGTTACCATGAAGCTGTTGACTCACCTCACAGACGTAACAGTTGACATGGAAACTGCGATCCAGAGCGACTATTCTCACGGTTTCCTCTTGGCCCAGTTCAGGCATGATGGGTTCCCCACACACTGAGCAGCGAGGTGCGTACTTCCTGTTGGGGTCAACAAACAACAGGACTGAACAGTTAGTGGACATTACTTGGTAGGGTTCGTTACCATTATTCCTTCGAGGATGCGAGTCGTACCTGTGGAAGTCTTCTATGCAGTGTATCTGAGATGTGGCATCCACGGTGAAGGGCACGCCATCCAAACAACAGTTACACACCACACATGTGAAGCAGCGCGGATGGTAGGCCTTCCCCATCGCGCGTAGAATTCGGTCCAGGATCGGCTTGGAGCATTTTGAACAGCGCTCTAGTGTACTCTGAAAAGTATATGTGAACAGCACAACATGACGTCATCTGTCATGAGGAGAAAGTAGAGGTGATAGATTTGCAGAAACACAAGCTTGACACTGAACCACAACCTCAGACAACAATCAGCTTCATAGACAGTTGTAGTTCCAATCATATCTTCTTCTAAATGCAGAGCTGAAGACTAAACTGTTGAAGATAACTCAATTGGCAACAAGCAGCAAAATTAACTCATAGCTAATTATATCAAATAATCCAATATCCCTGCAAAAAGAGTTTCTGCCAACTTGAAAAAGTTAAGTCAAGACTTTCTAACCAATATAAATATAACTTGTGTTCTGTTGGGCTGGACTATGTTGAGACTCTTGATATGAATACATTACATTATATAATGGTGGGATTTACTGGAGGCTTTTACAGCTGGTAATGTCTTAATTCCTAGGGTTGCTAAATTGCACAAGCTGCAACCAGCTTAAAGTTGATAACTGGCTTCAACCAAGCATTTTCTGAGACCTGTCAAGTACTATTGAAGATAATTTAAGGCATTGTAGTCAGTAAAGCTGTAAGATATCCAGTCTTCTTCAGACATTAATCATTGTGTTTGTGATTGCTACTTGGCTTCTTTAAGTGTGTTAAATGTATTAATTTTTTTTACTTCCCTATAATGTCAGAACCTTTGTTGGGGTTTTTTCTTCGTATAATATTGTTACATCTTGACTGCCTCTTGTATAATGCCTTCACATGTCAATAAAATTGATCCAAATTCAACTAAATGTGACTAATAGATCATTTCTCTCAGAAAAACACTTACAATGTAACAGCTCTCGCAGTAACTCTTCTTGTCCAGGGCATAGAATGGTTGCCCTCTGAGACGGGCGTGACAAGTGATGCATGTGAAACACTCAACATGGAAAACCTGCTCCATCGCAATGCACCCACTGCCGTCACCAACCACATTGTCACCACAACGAGCACAGCGTCCTAAAAAGTTAACACAGAGAAAATATTCAGCTACATTACATCCATTCTTAAAAACTAGTATAATCAGAACTCAGGGTGTGGCGTATGTACCGAAGTAGTCCTCGGCAGGTGGGTGGTTCATGTCGTAGACTAGCTTCTTGGTGAGGCGATCCAGTTCCTCCTCAGGTCTGGTTGTTCCTGTACCCTGTTGGATGAAAGAATTAGTGAAACATATACCACAAGAACTTTAACAGGAATTTTGAAAAACAAGTTTGTTGGACTGTCGGTTTGGACTGTTACCTTACTGGTCTGATAAGCTGAATTTTGTGTAGATCCTGACGCATTGCTGTCCAACCCCCTCTTTGACATGGAGACCTGGTTTATTCTGGCTGCAGACCCTGAGCCATACCCTGTCTCAATGTGGACCTCCTGAGGTTGCGAGCTGGGATGAGGTGGGTACCAGCCCTGTGGACCCGCCTGACTCTGCGCTGGTGGGCGAGCCACATGCTGGCGTGGAGGGGGTGGGGTGTAGGCCTGCTCAGCCTGCCTCCCTGTCTGAGAGTAGGTGACAGGCTGGGCTGTCTTGACCTGAACACTGAAGCGGGGCCCGGTGGGGGTGGAGGCTGTGGTGTAGGATGCAGGGACCGGCTGAGGGTACGGTTTAGGGGTGGAGGAGGAAGATGGGGAGTAGTAGTCCTGCTGGTGTGAGCTGGGGTACTGAGGTGTCTGGTGCTCATTGGGGTATGGGGGAGCTGGGTGATATTGACTCTGGGGATGGGGTGGGTAGCCCATGGATGTCCGACCCTGAGGAGGGGCTCCGCTGTGGTGTGCAGGCTTATAGTGATCCCCTGAGAGGTACTTGTTGTAAGGCACATTGTCGTATAGCTGCCAAAAGCCAGAGAAGACAAAGTTACACACTGACAAAATAGTCAAAGTCTGTAGAAATACAAAATATTAACAGTCATACTTGTGTGCTGGAGTCATGATGGCTGTCAAGATCAGCCAACATACTGGTGAGGGAGTCAATTTCAGCATCAATTTTGGAGTGATGGCTTGTTTTTTCAGGACCACGGTGCTGGAAAAACAACACAATTCCTTAGTACGCTGCCTTTTGTCCAGTCCAAATTACCGCAGTGAAAATTTTCAATTGTCAACACATTATTGACCCACCATCAACTCATAACTGTCCATGTGGGGGCTCCAGTTGCGGTCTTCTTTGGGCCCATGAGGAGGTGTGTAATAATGATCACTAGACGAATGGTGAATGGGACCACCTGCATGAGAACCATGTGTTAAACACCCATTGCACAAAATTAATCAAAGTCAATCATACCCGACAACTGATATTTGCAGGACATGGTTATGATTGCTGCCATCTTACACAATTCTCTGTGGTAGATTTATGTGTGATGTCCCTTTACCACCAACATTCCCAGAAACTTTTATAATTGATTTATTTACCTGGATCAAACAATTCCCAAGAAATGTGTGTACTTTGTTTCTACAGCACTTTGGATTTGTTATAAATGTATTCAAATGTATTTTAATTTTGCTAAGGGAAGTTTGTAGAAATGTACTAAACACATTTGCAGATACCACTACATTAAATATTGTGGGTGAACATTGCAAGTGTGTTCCATGCATGCACTCATCACAAGAATGCTCCCCTCAAAAACTTGGGGGAGTCTGAAAAGTCTTATCCTTCTATTAGCACCATTTTAGTGGTGGAACATTTTAGTTTGAGGGAAATATTTTTTTATCCAAGCAATTCTGGTGGAAATGTACTGAAGTGTTTCAAAATCCCAGGTAAAGTTAAAGTTCTGATGGTGGGAAAGGGGTTTACTTCGTGCAACTGTGGAACATTGGCTGATCTATTATTTAACCCATGAACCAGGACAGATGACTTGAATTATTAAGGAGCAAGGGTTATGTGTTTTGACATGAAACCTCAACACAGAAATCACCAACTCAAATAGTTGCTAGCTTAGAAACAGAGCTAATGTTAATACATGAACAAAACAGACTCAAACACCTTTTAACAAAAGCACATGTGAATCTTGTGTAAAATGCAAGTGACTCCATTAAGAGAGTATTCATTTTGTCTTACTTGTAGGTCCAGTAGCCAAGTACCGGTTGGCCATCCCCACTGCTCCTCCTCCACCATTCTGGTCATATGGGCCGTACTTTGGCCGGAAATCAGAAGTGCCCTTCTTGTTGGGGGCCCGGTAAATCGCTGATGCTGCAGAGTGGGACATCTGAGGGACGGCTCGCTCTGGACTGTCCAGAGTCCTTGGTGGAAGCCAAGTGGGACCGGACATAGCAGGCCTCCGAGTCTAAAACCAGACAAAGCGAGTTGCAAGAAAGGTCTCTACTTACAGTAATAAAAGACGATACTGAACTACAAATGCATGACAACACAATAGTAATTGTATTAACTCTGAAACAAATCATTCATTGTGCAGGATTACATTTTCAACTTTCAATTTCCAACTTTCTTATCAACCAGAGCTGTAAATATTTTGTGCATTTATCTCACAGGTAACCATTGGAAACTAAGGGATGCTTCAGACTTTGTTTTCTATGGCAACGGGGGACACACAGATGGAACAATAGGCCTCTAGTTATGGAGCAGGAAGAAAACCGCCATTCTGACTTGGGGGATTTCCAGCAGGGTCACGCAGCGTTCTGAAGTCAGTGAGTTCGGGACACAAACAGTCCAAGCACACATGTATCACACAGATACACAAACAGGTGCAAATGCGATGCTATGCCACAATAGTCATTGTCTTTGGGTGTTTACATGTTATGAGCACTAATGATGTAGAAACAAAACAAGGCAGGAAACGTTATGTAAGGATATGTGTCTGTGTACACGTGAACACCTGGGTCATAACAATATATTATCTATTCTCTGTGGGATATATATACCAACACCAAAACACACAGCTGAGGTGATAAAAGTGCTGACTTGCATCTGAGGGGTTTTATCAGTCTACAGAGTTATACTTAAAGAAGAGTTGTGAAATTTTCAAAAATGACAAAAACTAAGACTAATTGGCTGATTCATGTGTTCTGGCAAAACAAATTTTCTCTGACCATCTTGATTGCAGGCTGTGAAATATAAACAACAAGATTTTGATGCCTGGAAAACACTGGAATATCAACCTCTAACATTTCTTATAATTTAACTTTACTCCACTGACCCAACTCCATCCACTGCATGATTCTATAAATGGTTCAAAAGTGGCAAAGAGGTTCCGATGGAGGTGATCAGATTCTGAATGTCCAGGTGGATGTGAGACAGAAGCTGCATGATATTAGTTAAAGTACATCACAGTAGTAGAGAATCACAAGAGACTCTGAAAAGACACAGAAAAATCTATGCCTGATACAAGTATGCACTGTACTGTAAATGTGTCTTGTCTGTGTCCAATGAGGTACTGACAGTGTCTTTATGATATACTGGCCCTGGGGATAAATAAAACTGAATTGATTTAAATACAGTCTAATGTCCTGAAGTCTTAATATACCAGACTCACTGACAAAAGACCAATTCTGCAGCATGTGTGGCAGTGTTACTATGGCATTTTAAGATGTTATTTTAGACTTGGACTAAAAAAAATAACTCAGTAGTTTTACAAGGTAAAAATCACTGCCTTCTTGTGACTGGTGATATAGAATTTGGCACTTGTTGGACAATGATCAAGATGTATTACACCTCTAATTGGAAGCTATAACATTCTTTTTACTTTTTTTAATGAATAAAAATGTCATAACCAACACTTGTACTCCATATCGTAACTTCCAAAAATGAAGTCAGCCATTTCCGACTATAGAATTGCAGATTTTTAGCATTTTGTGAATTTTTAGGGTTTTTTTTTAATCACCAATTTTTATATGATTCATCACAATTAAGTCTCATGATTCCATTTATGGGCCAAAGTATTGGGCTGTACAAGTAAGGAGCATATTATAAAATTGTACTGATTATTACCTCGAGAATGCAACAAAACACCACGTAGAACAAAAGAAAAAAAGGCTATGAACACTATTCCTATCATTTAACATTTACATTTTCTAACTCACCGTGCTCAAAATGTGAACATGACTTTGTGCAGTTGTAACCTTGGACCAGACAGACTGCATACAAATCATCAGAATAAAAAAAAAATTAACAGACCACTCAGTCTGATTGTATGTGGGTCGGCGTGTCAGTCGCAAATCCTTGTTGTAAGAGGATTATAACCATGATGTAAATAGAGATGAATATAAGTATTTTATCATTCAATAGTCTTATCATATCTGTTGATGTTTTTTTTTAGGCATAACTCTCATATGCAGTAGTACATAGTATCTCTATATACCTCTGGGACATCACACTGAAAGACGACCATCATTAGTGTGACCTGTTTTAATCCCCAGTCTGATTCTGGATGAATAAAGACTCAAATCCGAGGATGGTAGGCCAGGAAATTAATCTCAATGCTGTTATCACTATTTTTAAGCCAATTGCAGAGTTGTAAAAGTGGCACATGATTATTTGCTTTTTCTGAACTTTCATCTTAAGATTTTAACTATTGCATCTTATTTTGTGCTTCTGGTACTATTGTCTTACTTTTATTAGTAATATTTGTGTTCCTCATATTATAAAGAACATGTTTTATACTTCTCAACTTAGCACTTAATGAAGCTAAGGTGTTGAAGTATTACAATTAGCAATATTATCATAATTGATTCGGTCTGAAGTACTGACAGTGACAACAGGGTCAAAACAACGGGTTTATCAAGAGTGAATATCCGGTCAGGTGACATTCAAAATAAAAGTTCACACTGTCGTTTTAGTCAAAATTTACGACACAAAAACGCTCTACAAAGTCACTAAGGGACACCTATGCTTTTTTCCTATATAAATGCGAACTTTGTCAACATTCTCTGATCATTTGTGAGACTTTTGAAATGCGACGTTCTTATTTTGAAGGCGCCAGTTCGGCTATCCTAAATATGTTTGACACATTAGCAATACTGGGCGATATACAGTTAAATTACCAATTACAAGATGAAAACTATGGGTTATTTGAGTTAATACGGGGTATAAAGCACCCATGAATAGTATCGCCGATTAATATTGATAACATGTTGGTATTTCCTACCTTTTGCAGTAGCTTTACAGTGACTCCGTTCTTCCTTTGGGTTTCATCTGCAAATAAAGAACAATGTAAAACTGGTTACACAGACGCATTATGAATGATCACGACTTCAGCGGCAGTTTTTAGTATTTTAACTGTGGCTATCTATCTTTCGGCTACATCCACATCTCGTATAGATGAGTAAAGGCTAAAAGGATCCCCTCTGTGCCTAAATGTGCCCTGTGTGTGCAAAAGCATTCCGTTCCGTGCTATGGTATCCTGTAATGACGGTTGATTCTCTGTGATTAACTTTAATGATCGCCTTGTTTGCTTGTTTGTTGGGCTGTTGTGAACTCGAGTAAAGCTCGTGTTTTGCCTGTGGGCTAACTTCAGCACAAACACATACACACAAACCACCGCACACGGACCAACAACCCATACCGGCAACACCGACCGACCGACACCTACCGCCCGAAGCCGCCGCTCGGTCTGGACCCTCGGCCTCCTGCGGACGAACCCGAGGTCAGTGAAAGTTAACCCGGGACCACTTTCCTTTAGCTTAGCGTCGTTTACCTACTTTGTAGCAAGGCCTTCAGCAGCTCCGCACCGCATTCCCCACGCGTGACGTAGCTGCCGCTTCTGCGCGTGAGCTCAGCGCGTGCCCGCGTACCTCTGCATGTGTGTGGTCTGAGTGAAGACAAAATATCATCTGTCCTATTTGTAGAAACACATGCAGGGTTAGGGATTAGAGTTAAAAGCTTTCCAATTATAATTATAATATATTAGTATGTTTTTCTAAATGATGAGGAAATTAACAGTAAAAATTAGATTTAATAATTTTCCTCAAAAGTTAAACCATACAATTATAGAATACATTACTGTATTTGTAATGGCTGTGACATAAAAATGTGCTCATAAGACATTTTTCTCCCGAATAACTCAATAGGATTGTACATTTTAAAAAATGTTGTTACACGAAAGCTATTAAAGTCCAAAAGTCCACATTCTGCCAGATTTTTGATATATCCAAGACTGATTTAGTAAAAAAAAAAAAAAAAAAAAATACCCTATATATATATATTTTTATATACATTTATTTGTTCAGTTTATTTTACAAATCATTTTAAAATACAAATACAATTTACAATAAACAGTAGGCATGATCTTGTAAAAAAAAAAAAAAAAAAAAAAAGGATAACCCCAGAAGCTCTATAGCTTAAAATTGGGGGTCCAAAAGCACCAAAACAATATAGTATATCATGACAACAACAATTCCTATTTCTAACCTATTATCTCACCTAACCCTAACTCTGAGGTGATTTCATCAGCACAAAAAGCATATGGTTTCACACAAACAATGACACAAATATGAAGATTAATTTGACTTCTTTTTCTTTGTTTCTTTGATCTAGATATTTGCAGCTAATGTAACATTGAACCATCTCTACTGTGTGATCAATAAAATATGTCTTATAGTTTTTTCAAAACAAAATAAAAATATAAGACCTATTCAACTTTAATACACATTTATAATGTCCCAGGTGAATGATTGTTCCAAATTAAGGCATTAAATGTCCTTAAAATTGATAAATAATCATTAAATCACACACTCAAAGGTCTTAAAAGTCACATACACACAATAAATGACATAGCTATATTTGTTTTTTAAAAAATACTCAGCAAATATGATTTGTAGTGATGCAAGTAGTTTCTTCAGGACCAAAGGTGGAAAATTACTTTAATGAACACCCCTAATGATCCCAGTTAATGATTGACCATGTGACAGGATGGCTGAGAATGACTGAAAATACACAACAAAAATTATGAGTGGAAACATCTACAACTAGATGGGATCAATGTATTTAAAGCAATACGACAGAAACAGTATGAGACGATGAAAATGATGGGGAAAAAAAACAAAAATGTCAACAGGAAACTTACCTTTTAAAAAGACACAAAATGAGAATGATATTAAATGCATGACAAAAAAACATCATAAAGGATGCAACCAGATGAAAATGTACATTTAATTCAACATTGTTCTAACAAAGGACATCATGATGAGTCGACATAGAGCTGATAGTGGTGTGTTTTGAGTTGTTTTTTTTGTTTTTTTTTTTACTACCAGTGTACAGACGTTGTTTTCATTGCTGCTCGCTGAGGATGAAGGTCACTATAATATTTTGCGGTTCATTAAATCAGGTCAACTGTCTCCTCCACTCCATGTTTGCTTTCCCTCTTCTTCTGCTGGAGCTGTTTTATGACTTATTATTTAGCTTGACTTCCCCGTCTCTTGCACCAGTATTAAGTTAGTTTTATATTGGACATTCACGTTTGATATTCAAAATAAAGCTATTATTTTCCCTGACCATGTGACTTACTGATGTCAGACCAACTGTGTAAAATAAAGACTGGTAGTCTTGTGGCATGTGAGGAATACCAGTCTTTATTTTACACAGTTGGTTTGACATCAGTAAGTCACATGGTTAGGGAGAAGAATAGCTTTATTTTGAATATCAAACGTGAATGTTCAATATAAAACTAATTTAATACCGGTGTCTCTTGCTGCCAGTGAGCGGATAAACAACGGTGGGCACGCTCGGGGATATCCCTACTTCCTCCAGCTTCCTCCCATGTCTTTGTCCTTATATGTCCATAGTCTTGCACTCTGCGGAAGGGACGCTTCAGGCCAGATCTGTGTTATTGTTACAAGAACCATCAACACTTTGGCAGTGACCGGGGGTTGAAGTCAAAGCCACTGCCCTTACGTTATCAGATAAACAATGTGTAGGTCTGTCCAGGAAACTACCCAGCAGGGGAATCCCTGGTTTTCAGAGACTGACAACTGATAAGAGGGTGTTTATTAGATCAGAGTTCATGAATTCCTTTTTATGTGAAGCGTGTAGAGACCAGGCGGGTTTTTATCTTCATCTGCACTTCATCACATATGGTCAGATGTGGAAGAAAAAAAACATGAGCTCAGCAGATTCAACTTTAACCAAGTTTTAAGATGTAACTAATATTTCTGTGGAAATCTCCTGGGAAAAGTTAATTTTGTTTCATTTTGCTAGCCTTTTTTTTTCATTTGGTTGATTATTTTGGTCCTTTTTATGGATTTTGTTGCTTATTTTGTCAATGTGATGGATCTTTTTTCTTAAATTTTCTGTAGATGTGCTGTAATGTGTTTGTTTTATTAATCATATGTTTTATTTTATGCATTTTATTGATTATTTGATTATTTTCTTTTTTAATTTTCTTGCCTAGTCGTTCCATTTTTTAAAATAAATTATTTTTGTGATTTTGTTAATTTTTCCTCATGGCCTTGCTTATTTCTTCAATTATATATATATATATATATATATATATATATATATATATATATATATATATATATATATATATAATGTATTTTTTTTTTCATTTTGTTGCTTATTTTGTGTGTTTTTTTTATTTCTTGATCATGTTGTTGCTCCCTTTTTCATATTGATTTAATGTTGTGAAAGCCCACTTATACCTTATACCTTTATTTCTTATTGACACTTATTATTTTTCATTTCCACAGCAGAGAGAGAAAATACAAAATCCTGTGAAGTAAAAATGTTATTGATTTATATTGATAATAACATTGTGTATCTAATTATCTAATTATTCATTTATTTATTTATGCATGCCACGCATTATTTGTTAACGTGTACGTGTCAGATTTTTGGAGATAAATAGCCCATGTTAACAACCAGTTCTACATTTTTTATTATCACATGTAGAGGCTGATGGACGGCTGCAAACATACAGGAAGTCACTATGAGCGTTGCCCTGCTTCGCCAACGGGATAGACTCAATGGCTTCCGCCCATTGCTGAACCTGTTTAGTAATGTTCTCACTTTTCCTCAACCGCCCCCCTCATCCGTTCTTCTCACAATGCCTGGAAGTAGCCGAGACCTACATCTCGCTCTCTGTTTTTTTACTCGTTGTTTTCCTTTATGCTTTTGTCTTTTCTTTCTTTTTCTTTTTTTTAATGTTTCAGAACAGCACACAATCGATACGCTCTCCATCCAAACAAATACAAACACAAGGACACACGCACTCTACACCCCGAGCAAACACTTACTTCCGATTCATATTTTCAAAGGACTGATATCCAAACATGGGCATTTTATTTCATGTTTCACCCATAACACATTCATTTACTTCCTGGGGACATCATTTTATTGTGGGACTTGGGAAGACATTTGCATACATGGGCTATGCCACTAGTAATTCTATATTATTTATGTGTATAATTACATAAAACTAAAAATAGTTGTTTTTCTTACATTGAAATGATCTGTTTAGTTTTACCTACAATGCATGGCGCTACATTACATGATCTACATTCATAATGACTTTTTTTCCAAGTCAGGTCAATATCTAGTCATTAGTTATTATGCTAATGCTATAATGCAAATCTGTGTATATATGATTAGAATATAAGGAGAAGAAGATATGGAGAAAGTCTAGAAAAAGCGGGTAAATATTAGACCAAAATTCAATAGTTTGTGAATTAGTTGAAAAACTGAAGATGAGACACCACTTTTACGTCTTCTGTTTTCATCATCTCCATATAAATGTAGTTTCTGTGTTGATTTGTTTTGTGTTTGTTTGTTTTTTTTGCTAGCTGCAACTCCTACACAATGTAGGTGCTGTAGAAGAGCAAAAGACTCATTGTCTACTGATTAAGTTCAGGGATTTGAGACAGTTGGTAGATTAAAAATGGAAATGGCAACATCAAAACAGACTCTAACACAAACCCATGAGCTTGCATCGTGTTTTTGACTTTGTTTCCGTTTGCAGCCTTATCAGTGAAAATGAAAAGCCTCTTCACTTCCACCTTTCTGAAAGTCACTTTCCTCATTCTTTACGCTCCCCTTCTGTGAAATACTTTGATGTGAAGGAAACACAGTTCATATTTTTCACCTTTTCACTGCCTCAATTAACTGTCCAGTGCCTTGTCTCTGAACCGGGCCCTGTCCAGAGGATGAGGTAACTTTCCGCTTGTTTTTGAGTTAATTGTGACCTCTGAGCCCTTCTCTCCTCAACCCCCCTCCTTGCACCACCCCCCCCTATCCATTTCTCTCTCCTGCTTGCTTTATTATTGACGGATGTCCTGCGCAGGCGTTTTCATCCTTGTCTCTTAGCAGCTTTGCAGGATGCATTCGACACTGTGTATGTGGGTGTGTAGGGCAGTTCCTGCACATCTGTCGGCTGCATTTCTCTCAGTGAAGGAGAGGGGGGTTGTTTTTCACCACCAGCGAGCGGTGTCTCCCATGTAGAACCATCGATTTTGTCTTGCTTCCTTCCTTTCTGGTCCTCATAACACATCCCCTTTGCTCTCAGGCATTGAGCCAGAAGCTCCCGGATAATGTTGTGGAGCGTTTATTAATCCCAGTGTATGTGAACCAGTCAACTCAGCATTGACATAGTTTCTCTTTTCATAGAGCTGCTGTATATATTTATATTTCAATTGAATGAATTATGGTGAAATCATACAGAACAATATGACAGACAGGCATGTTTCTTTCTTTTTTTTTTGTAGCATTTCAGAAATCAAGATAATCCTATAGGATAATCTTATAATTATCCTATAGGATAATTATAATCTTGCATTTTCCATCCTTGGTTGGGAAGGGGGAAAATAGGGACAAAAACAGCTTGATGATGTTTATGAGTATTCCCTGCTTTAGTTGTTTCCTGTCACAGTGTGCACTCGTGTGTTACAGCTGACCCCTCCCACAGAGTAATCGGCATTATCACCTGCTTGCACCACACCTGGGTCAGATCTCCATCAGGGCCCCATATAAGGGGCTCCTTTACTCCTGTGCAGCGCCAGATCATTGCTACCCCTCTAAAGACATGGATGGATAGATAGATAGATAGATAGATAGATAGATAGATAGATAGATAGATAGATAGATAGATGGTGTGAAATACAGTTTGCCATCTTTTCATGGTCATCACATATGACCCATTTGGACATTGACAGGTTCTATAGTTACCATGGAAACTTTGGTCCAAGCTCATAGATCTGAGCCCACATTTGTTCTGGGATTATAGATAGACAGACAGGCAGACAGATAGATAAATAGATAGAAAACACTATAAGATCACCTTCATAAATCACATTCATAAGTTAAAAATACCAAACAAGATAACACTAAATAAATAACTACGAAGTTAAAAAGTCACCCAGACTCATTTCATTCCTCACTGCCTTAACCCTGAACTTTCTCACCATCACCCTGATCCTCGTCACCCTACAGACTCTTCCTTATCTCCCTCCAGGTTTTGTGTTGTCTTCACATTCTTTTCCGTTAATAAAACACCTTACTTCCTTCAGCACCGTGCGTAGGAGTCCAATCATTCATGTCGTCATGACAGATTTCAAAGTTCACCCAGACTGGTTTTGTTGTTAAACACGTTCTGTCTCATCCAAAAGAATTCATCAGTTCTCTGAAGAGTTTTTACTCATTATGCAACATTATGTTCTATGGTGACAGACATCCCTAGTGTTGGCACAGCGCTAATGAAACATGGTGATAGGACCGGGTAAGTGAGACTAAACATCCAGTGTATGAACGATAAGCAGTCAGTTTTGTCTTAAATCAAACCGGCATCCAGCCAATCAAACTTGTTGTGTGTTGGTTTAAAGGACACCCTATACAACTAGATAATTTTTTGAAGTTTTCAAGAACAAAAACCAGTCTAGTCAAACTTTGAAAACAGCTGAGGATGTACAATGACTTGGACAAAGAATAACTTCCACAGAGACATAAGTAGTCTGTAGCTGCTGCCTGGATTTGGCTCTTTTTGTTGGTCTTCCATGTAGTAAGAGTGACCCTGATAACAGTTACACATGGATGATTGTATTTGCCATTATTCCAGCACAGATCATTCTGAAAGACAAATTACTGGGTCTGAATTGTTTATATTGCCAATTTTGAGCAATTTTTTCTCTTCTTTTATTGATATACTATATGTTGAATGTTGGAGCGTCACACCGAGACAAATTCCTAGTTGTATACTACATGTGTACTATACGAACAATGGCAATAAAACTCTTTCTGATTCTGATTCTAAAAGAAAATGAATAAACAATGGGCAGAGAAACTGTGATACTGTATATATCACCCATTTGTTTTGGAACTGCTATTTTCAAGCTAATAGGTTGTGATATGGTCATCATCAGGTCAGCTTTTTGGAACCAGAAGTGACCATATTTGGATAAAAAGTTCTGAATTGTGAAAATTGTCAAAGGGTCGGAGGTGAGCTGATGCTAAATGCTGACTTACTGACTACGTCAAATGATAAACTTCATCATATTGTATAACAACATTATCTTGTCTTGTTAGTGGAGCTGAAGAGCCACAACTAGAGTGGAGATGCATGTATATAGCAAGAAAAAAACATGTTTTATCAAGTAAAAAGGAACTAAATGTCTGAATCAGCAGAGTGAGGTGTTAGTCAAAATCTGACACAGGAGACATCAAAGCTTCTACATTGGACCTGAGATATGATTAACGAAACAAAAAAATAAGTGATTTATTAGATGTTTCAAACAAATCAACTGAGACCAGAGGGAGAATCAGGAAAAATATTATTATAGTATTATATCATTGTATTTTATCATTATATATTATCAAATTTTTTAAAGAAAAGTATTGGAGCCAGGGCTTATTAGAGAAGTTTAGTTTCATTCAGTACAGATATTTATCAAAGTAAAAAGTTTCCAGAAAAATAAATACTCAAGTACAGATACCTACAAAAAAATCTACTTAACCACAGTAACAAAGTACTTTTACTTAGTTACTTCCCATCTCTGATGATTTTGTCTGAGTCATATTCGTTTCATGTATATATGAATAACCTAAAAGTGTAGTTGTTAAAATTGTGTAATCCATAAACCAAATTTTACAACAAAAGCTAGCTATAAGTGTAGTGCAGTTTGTTTATCCAACAATTAGTCTTCTAGCTTCCTCTCAGACAGTTTCCTCTGTCCTGGAGGGTTTAAGGGTAGGAAAGCGTTGGCGTTGGGAGGTTGATGTTCTCTGGACTACCAGGCGTGGACCACATCTCCCCAAGGGTCCTCATATATATTTTTTCAACACAGCCCAGAGACACACTTTGCTTTCCTGCCATTACTTTGCTTCAATCTATGGGGGTTTAGAAAAACT
The DNA here is from genome assembly GCA_020466265.1 of Siphamia tubifer. Lineage (NCBI taxonomy): Eukaryota > Metazoa > Chordata > Actinopteri > Kurtiformes > Apogonidae > Siphamia > Siphamia tubifer. The sequence continues at coordinate 25,332,162 of CM035800.1, forward strand.
AATAGTCCACTAAAAATACTTGGAGCCTGGAGCTAAGGCCGGGGTCTTTCCTGCACTGCTTCCAGTGTGCGCGTGGACCATTGAGGAAAGAGGAAACAAGCAGCTCTGGTCGAATGGGGGCTTCCTGCACAACATTATAAAGAGGCGTCTTCCTCCTGCCTGGATCACAGTCTGATCCGAGCCACGGGAGGCTGATGGTACAGGCCCTGAACCTTCAGAGGAGACTGTGACCAGGGCTTTGACGCCACTTTGGTGAACGTTACATCTCGTCCCTGCTGGTCGGGGTAAGTTGGGACAAGATTCTTTAAATGCAACCCCTCAAAATGTCACAGGATCTTTGAGAAGCACTTTGCATATGGGAGGTGATTTGGTTATTTTTTAAGCAGAAATTCTTAAACTTGAATCTTCAGTCTTTTAATACTGAAAAAGAAAATGCATGTATTAGACTTAATGTGAAAGGGAACATCTTCATGTGGTTAAAATACAAACCAAACTACTCATGTAACCTGTAAAAAACCTTAAATGTGTCCTTGTTGATGTTAAAATGTAAACATATGACAGGTATATTATAATACTTGTCTAAGGATTCACATAGAAGTTAGATTTTTATTATTATGATTATTATTTTTATATAATTTAGGTTATCTAGCTATTAAATGGTCATAAATACACAAGTCATTGAATTATTTGATATTGCTAATATTTTGTCTTTGTTGTAACTTTTGGTTTTTATTTCAGTTTAAGTTCATAATTAATTTTTTTTTTTTTCTTTACACAGGTACGAGTAGGGAGCTGGTCTCACCTAATAGTGTCTGGGACACTCCATCTATTTATTCTACTAGTTACACACAGGTAGGTCACAACTGGACACCAGTAGAAAAACGGATCTTCATGCAAAAATAACATGCAAGTGTATGATCTTTGTGCAAAATGTTGTATATGTTCTCAAGATTGTATTTGTGGAAAGAGAATTAGAATAAAAACACCTCCAATAAGCAGCTTTGGGGGAAAAATTCCTTATTAGCTCCATCTTAATGCATTTATTCCATTTCATTAAGTATCTGAACAGTTGATTTTTTCGCAGTAAAGTGCAAAGTATGAAGCTGTGATTTCTACTTTCTTAAAATAGTTGTTTTATCTAAAAATACCTGTAATAAAATGATGAATTGGCAGTAAAAATGGACAAGAAGGCTATTTATGTGTAACTTCACTGTTCTCATGATAGATTAATGGATGATATTAAAATTAAATGTATTGAAACAACAGAAAGATGTGGTTTATGAACATTACTTACCTGATTTTATTGTACTCTTTTTAATAGCTTTTTCGGTTTGTACGAGGCTTAAGATAGGTAATTCTGTTCATTTATTTCATAGTTTTTAATCTCACCTAACATTGGTTGGGAGAGATTATTGTAATCAGTCTGTGTCTGCAGGCATATCACACCATAACTCAATGAATATTTGAGATATCACCATGAAATTACATGGGCATATACATATAGATAATGCACATCAGATGCAATGATCCATTTGAGTAAAGGTCAAAGGTCAACATTAAAATTACATTATTAGCTGTAATTCAAGAATGGGTCGTCATAGAAATTTGAGATTGGCACAAAATAGGGGCGAGATTAGGCATTCTCTGAACACTTGTTCTCTTATTGTATTCCTTTCTTGATGTTATTGTCACATATTTGCATGTATAATGTATTTTATCTCACTTTATTGCTTTAATGTATTGATTATTAGCTCTTTGTGCACTGAAGCACTTTGCGAAAAAAAAACCCCAGCTCAATAAAGCTTTTCTCCTTCTTAGAAGAGCGTAATGGAGGCAGTGGAAGGATACAGGGTGAGAGCTGGAGCACCGGCTGAAGGATATGTAAAGGAGTTCACTCGCCATTCTGATGACGTCTTGCTGAACCTGAACGAACTCAGACACAGAAACATCCTGACTGACACCACCCTGCTCATCAGGAACCATCAGCTGCAGGCGCACTGTGCTGTGCTGGTGGCCTGCAGGTTGGTATTCACACAAAGTAGTCCTGCTAGAGTCTCTCATCACTCTAAGGATAAAACTCATTTTTTTCTGATGCAATTTCCACTTAGGAAGTAGAGGTAGGTGGGAACTAACAAAACAAAACACACAGTTTATACTTCTACATTTTTTACTTTTACTTTCTGCTCCTTACATTACGCCAAGAAGTCTCATTGCTGTACTTTTAATGCATTTGCCAGGAAGTATTAGGTAATTTTATATTGTGCAAGATGCAAACGAAATAAGAGATAACAAGAACAAAAAAAGACAAAACAAGATGAAAATGAAACAAAAATATCCAACAATACTAAAATTAAATGATAGAATAGATCTAAGAAGAGTTAAAAAAAAGATGAAACAAGGTGAAAATGAAACAAAGATGTAAAACACTAATATAAAATGACATAACAAATATAACAAATGAATAATAATAATAAAAGATGGAAATGAAATAAAAAGATGCAAAAAAAATAATTTAAAATAACAAAATATATATAACAAGGCCTAACATTTTTAAACAAAAAGATGCAACAAAGCTAAAATAAGATCACACAAAAGATGTAAAAAAGACAGAGGGGACAGCAAATGTCAACACACCAAAAACAAAATCACCCAAAAGAAACACTAGACATATTCTCCAGATGATGAGTAGATAATGTACTGATTTATACCCCGGCATAATTCCATCCACTTGATATGGGGAGCTAAAGTCTCCGCCTCTTTCGGGAGGCTCATGGGGCCTAAGATCAGAGAATTAATGGATGGTATTCAATGGGAAATAAAATGCTAATATCGTATCTGGTTTGTCATGTGCCCTAAATCACACACATGTTGTACCTCATAATAAATGCTCATTATTGATGTGCGTTTCAACTGCTTCTGTTAACCAACAGCTGATTAATTTGCGAGTAAAACCCATTAATAATTTGGACTACACGCCTGGCGCGCACGTGACGTCACCACAGACTCCACACCACAGCTGAGTGGAGTGTGACGTCACATAAGCGACGCATTGTAGTCTCTTACAAAGCCCATATAAAACCTAACGTCATGTTTGCTTCTCATCAAAAACAGGTGGTCTGCCTATGTCACATAAAATATTTCTTATTAACCGCTATCATATGTGAATTTCAGAGCACTTGTCAAATGGAATTTGGCTTGACTCACTCATTCACTCCCATTAAAATTTTTTGCGAGCTAAGCGCCCATGGACCGGAAGTAGAAGGGCGTGACTTACCCTCCCCATTTTCTTGGTCTCCTCTTCAGTGGGTTCTTCTACTCGCTCTACTCCCGTCATGCTCTCCTTCACGGTGGCAGCAGCAGTGTTGACCAACCGATGACCGTGTCCCTCCCCAACACCTTGGACCCATCCAGCGTGTCCCTGCTGCTGGACTTCATGTACACTGCCCGCCTGCCACTGACTCCCAGCATCGTCCCAGGTGTCCTCGCCGTCGCCACCTACCTGCAGATGGACCATGTGGCCGACACCTGCCGGGATTTTATGCAGATGCACTGGTGAGAAAGACGAAAAACAGATGAAAATGAAAATAAAGACGTTTTAAAGAGAGGTTTTTATGTTTGATAACTTTGCTAACTGGTGATTTCCTTCTTTTTCCAGCAACGACAGCATAAGCATCAGACACCCACAGGTGGAGCTGGACTCCAGGGTCTCTGTTTCCTTCGTTGCCCCCAAAGAAGGGGATCTGCCCAATCCAGGACTGAAGGTTTTACTCCCAGTGCCAGGGACGACCAGGTAACAGAAAACAGTGCTATGAGTGTTTTATTATTGCTTTGTCTAAAATCTGGTAAATACATTTATATCAGCATATATATTATCAGTCAACGTATTTGTGTTTCCGGTAAAAAAAAAAAAAAAAAAGACAGTAATTCCAAACCAAAAAGTTCAGTCTGTTCTGATTGGTTGATAATGACACAGAAAAATTAAGTCCCACACCTTTAAGTTGTGCACCATGGGTCACATGGGTACAGGAATCAATGGCAATAACAAGAAATTAATATATTTGGATCCCACTGTTCTGTTGGAGTATCAGACTGTGAAAGTATGGTAATACAAAGTTTACAGATCCAGATGTTGTGCATATGGTGTCACTTTAACTGTCTCTGTCTGTTCTGTGTCACTGAAGATGTCGCCACAGCATCATCATGACGAGACGTAATTTTCACTACCTGTAATTGCATGAATGAATATAATATGACATGAATACATCAGAAATTCCAATGGGTCACAACAAAAGAGGTAGAACATCACCGCTGAATAGATCCTTATCCAGGGATATAAGATTAAAACAGATTTTATAATGTCCAATAAACTGGGAAATTCATAACATTTTCAATAAAATTAAGTCTTTGTCATGTTTGAGCCATTATATATATATATATATATATATATATATATATATATATATATATATATATATATATATATATATATGTACTAGCTATTATTATACTCTTCTGACATCATGTGGTGGCAATATATTGTCCTTGTAAATGGACACCAGGCGCTTGTAGAACAAAATGTGTTATTGTGGTTTAGACAACAGAAAATGTGAAGTCCACATATGGTTAAATATATGTTTTGACATGTGCTTTTTATGACTGACGCTGAACTGCATCGTCTGCTGTAGTTCTGCTTGTTCTGGTTTTATTTCACCGTTTACAGTTTCGGTTTGTGTGTTTGTTTGCTGACAGGTTTAGCTCATTATGACACTTCCTCTGTTTATCCTGCAGGGTCCCTGTGGAGGGTGGGGGCTCTCTGAAACCGGGGGCTTTCCCAACCTGTCAGCCTGGGTCAAAGGAGCTCAAAGGAGAGCCTGAATCCCCTGTTCTGGGCCCCCCCACACCATCTCCGGACAGTCCTGCTCGCTCCAGCTGCCAACCCAACTCTCCAGCCGAATCCAACACTTGCAACAAGAACCTTATGGTATGTCTTTTGGCCAATGGGAACATTAAAAGCTGAAGTTAAATCAGTGTTGTGTTGTTTTCCATGAAACTAACCTCAGTAAACTGGTTTGTTTGTTTTTTCCAGAATGAGACCAAACCTACACTGGACCCAAAAGCCTGCAACTGGAAAAAGTACAAGTACATCGTCCTGAATCCTCTGTTTGCTGCAACTGCAGTGAAGGAAGAGGAGGCAGAGGAACCCCAGCGTCACACAGTGACCCCCAAAACCCCCCCAGAGGCGTGGTCCGGAGAAGTGCCTGGTCAGATTGATAGGTAATGTCACATTACATTATATAAAAAAACATATGATCTCAATCAGCCGAGAGTGTTTTTTAATCACTGTGTCTTAATCAGACAGGGGCAGGCCTCCTGCTACGAGGGTTCTGGCCGAGCCCCTCCCCTCAGGCCACCTCCCTCTGCGGACCAACCCACTGTGCTCCCTACTCAGGAGGGAACAGGTAGGTCCAGCCCTGAACCACAGACATTATATTAATCCCATGAGGCATATTCCCATAAGTTAAATAGGATTCATTTTTGCTTTTTTTGCCTCCTTTCTCAGTCTCACCATGCTCCATTTTCCCCAAACTGCTCCCATCTGATCCAGAAACTCACCTTCAAAACCAGCACATCATCAAAAGAGAAAACTACTTTGTACCATTTTGCTATTCAGGAAACTCTGGAGGAACCAAGACCATCTGTTCAGGTGAAACAAAAGAAAAAACATTCATCTTCTCAATGTCCACTCTAAATAATTACCTTATTACAGTTATTTTCTGGCATGAAAATGTACAAAAATGAAAGTACTTGTGAAAAATTGGTTACATTTACCGAATAAAATCAACAACAGGTAACATTTACTGTTTGCGTGTTTCTGTTTAAACAAGCTTTTTCTCATAAAACCTGAAATATTAAAACTATCACAATCATCGTTCTTTACCAACTATGTAAACACATACAAGGAATCCTTTGCCGATAGATTTTGACTCTTTAGTAAAAATGTAATAAAGTAAAATAAGAAAAACAAGGACAGTGTCAACTTATGGCCAGTTATTGTGCAATTCTGGATAATAAAGGAAAGTGTTTAGTCTGTATTAAAGTGACGGCTGTGGGAAAGAAAACAAAATAGTCAGATGTTCAAATTACTTGTTTGTGCAAAAATAACCAAAGTTAAAATGAAATTTAACGAGAAAAACACTTGGAGACCGTAGACTCTGCCAAGGCAGATCAGCCCCCACCACCCTAAATGACCTAAATAAACTGGAGGTTTCACTTTCACTTCTGTGAGCAGTGGTGTGCCCCGACCAACCAAATAAAATGAATATGCGCACATCCCCCACACATATAGCTCCACTGATCACCACCAAAATTTAATAATTCGTTCCTTGTGCCAATGTCAACGTTTTCTGAAAATCTTCGCCAATTCGTCCATAACTTTTTTGAGTTATCTTGCTAAAAGTCAGACAAACAAACAAATAGACCGACTGGCAAAGGCCGGCGAAAATATAATTCTGCCTGTGTAACTGTGACCTTTGACCTTTCAGGTGACAAACCATACCGCTGTAACATCTGCGGTGCCCAGTTCAACCGACCGGCAAACCTGAAGACTCACTCTCGCATCCATTCTGGAGAGAAGCCTTATCGCTGTGACACCTGTGGTGCCCGGTTTGTACAGGTGAGATCAGACTCTGGTTTAATAAAACAAACAGCTCTGGGTGCAGTAATTAATGAACAGCTGCAACTAGAAAAGCAAACCTTCCCCCAAACCCCCCCCCCTTAGGCAAATGCGTCCAATGTCATGTTGTTTTCTTGTTTTGTGTCGGGTCAGGTTGCCCACCTCAGGGCTCATGTCCTGATCCACACTGGGGAGAAGCCCTACCCCTGTCACACCTGTGGAACCCGCTTCCGCCACCTGCAGACCCTGAAGAGTCACCTACGCATCCACACTGGAGAAAAGCCCTACACCGTGAGTCCATACAGGGTTTAATCCTTTAATGTTTATTTATCTGAAGATAATAAGAGGAGAGTAACACAGAGATGCATGTTTTACAGAACATCTCTGTGACCAAAATAGTAATATTTACTATAATGGTCAAAACTATGACTATGACAACTATAATAATGATGACAAAGCAAAAAATTGTTATTGAAAACATTAAAGATAACATCAGAAATAACAATTATGTACTGAGGCATGATAATAATAACAGTATTACCGTACATTAATAATGTTAATGGTAACAATAATCCTAACTGTTGTGATTATATTAACAATGGTAAAGATAACAATGTTACTGAGAAGTAATGTTGATTTTAAACATGAACACTAATGACACCTAAAATAAATGGTTCTGTTCCAGGCACAACAAACCTTGCACGTACTGTAGCTTATTTTGGCATCGACCCAGCTGATGCTGTCATGTCTATGTCAGCATATCATTTGCCTCTATATATGTGCCAAGTCTGAAGGAGACAGAAAGAAAATACATGTTTTTATAGACATGTGAAATGTCATCCATTATAAGTAAATGGGAGGAAAAACGTAGACTTTGATCTACTTTTCCCAAAATTTAATTACATGTATTCTGGATCATTGGCAATCTGTAAACCTAATTGGGTATTAACTTAGCCAATAGTGTTGTTGTTACTGACGTTTGACATTTCACCCATTATAAATAAATAGGGAAATTATTATTTTTGTCATTCACAACAAAAATTAAACTTTGACCTATTTTTTTTCTCCAGAATATTAACATGTATTTAAAAAAACCATCTCTGAGGCATTTTGGAAGCAAAGATAACAATTTAACCCCATTACTCTAATGCAATCCAAAGACATTTATCACAGTATAAAACTATAGTATAGCAATTATTGTTTTATAACCCAGAACCCTGTTAGAAAAGAAACTGAATTCATCCTGTTCCAACACTTTTGTCCATATAGTGAATCTCTGAAAGTGGCTGATGTCATTATAGTGGTGATGTAGTTTTAAGTGTTGGTTTTGAGAGGTGAAGTCCTTCAGATGCTACGCTCTAGTTTCTGTTTCTGCACTGTAGATTTTGCAGTGTTAATTTGGAGACAATGGAACCAAATACACTCTAGAAGAAGTTAAATAAACTCTCTTAGTGTTGATTTAACACTGCAAAATTTACTGTGTGAAATGTAACCCAGACCCAGCCTTTCAAAGAGTCAGAACTAAAGTCTCGTGTAAAACTCTTAAACTTTGATCCATATTTTCCTCCATCTGTGCTTCTCTTCTCACCCGTCGTGTCTTTGTTTTGCAGTGTGAGAAGTGTGACCTCCACTTCCGCCATAAGAGCCAGCTGCGTCTCCACCTCCGGCAGAAGCACGGAGCCATCACCAACACCAAGATCCGATACAAGATCCTGACTGAGCCGTACCAGCCCCTTCTGCAGGCCTGTTGAGGACGACTGACCTTTGACCCCTGGGCTGCAGCCAGTCTCGATCACTACAGATGAAATCATGTTAAATTAAGTAGAAATTAACCGTGAATTTTCGATATGAGGGCATTTAGGAGTTAGTTTAGCGCAGTGGTTCTCAAATCCGGTCCTCGTGGCCCAGTGTCCTGCATGTTTTACATATCTCCCTCTTCTTTTTTTAAAAATAAAAAATAATTACAATTAAATAAATAATTAAAATTCAAAAATAAATAAATTAGGCCCCCAACAACCCCTGTGACCCTAGTGAGGATAAAATGGATTCAGATGATGAAATTAAATAAAAGAAGAAAAAGAAGAAGAAGAAAAAAACTTTAATTAAATTTTTTTAAATAAAAAAAATATAGATATAAAATATGTCTCCTCTTTTCTTTTAAAAAAAACATAAATTAAATAAATAAGAATAAAAAATTTTTAATTACAAATAATATTAAAATAACAATTGTAAAGTATAAAAAAACAAATAAAAAATATGTTTCTCTTCCATCACACCTGGAAGCCATTACATCATGATCAGGCTTTTGAAGAGCTGATCAATAATTGAACTAGGTGTGATAGAAGAGGGAGATATCTAAAACATGCAGACCACTGGGCCACGAGGACTGGATTTAAGAACCACTGGTTTTATGCAAGGTCATAGAAAAAGTTAAAATGAAGAAGTTGGATTCAGTATTGTTGAAGGACGATGGTGAATCGGGTGCACGTTATGTTGAAGGATGTGATTTTATAGGTTTGTGAAGTGAAAGAAAAAAGGAAAATGAGACACGAGAGACGTTTAATGTGAGACATTTGAAGGAAACAGAGGGTGTGAACATTGTAAAGAAGGATTTAGCAAGTTTTATAATGAAGGAGCAGTGGTTTTAGAAAGAAAGACAGAAGAAGCACTTAACTGGAGTTTAGATAGTAAAGATTGTGTGTAAAGTTTATTTAACGCAGATGTAGTTTAACCTTTGGGCCTGGGGCCTGATTCTACTTTGACAAACTGATGATATTTTGTACTTTTATAATCCAAGCAGGTGAAGGACTTGGTCGTCTAAATACTGAACACAAATTAATGTTGTTTCCTGATAAATAAAGCTGTAAGCAATTGGTTGGTTGATAGTAATATAAAAATAGTTGGATTTAATTTGCTGGACAAAGATGTTTTTTCTACATTTTAAATTAAATCTTTTCTAATCAATTGGAGTTTGGTGTTTGTTGTCTCGTTTTATTCCATTTTCTGTTGGAAAATGAGGTGAAATTACACGTAACACTCTGCATTTGCAGTTGATCTGATGTTTAGAAGCTTGACTCTCCCCCCCTCCCTTCCCTTCTCCAGCCTTTCTCCTCCCTCAACTTCCTTCCTGTCATTAACACAATCTTTACCCATGAATCACGTCTTCAGACAAATTTGTCCAACCATTTTTTTTTTTTTTAAATGTTCATTTTTTGATCATTTGAAACAATAAGGCATATGGCACCTGTTTCCTTGTTAATGATACCTTCACCACCCGTCGTCAACACGTGCTCCAACCTCCTGGTGCTTCCTGAGGGGACACAGTGACTTAACTGTGGAGGAGGGGGGGGTGCTTAGACCCTGGTGAACTCTCCCACCCTCTGTCATCCCCTCTTCCTGCTCCCTGAACAGTTGCAGAGTATTGTCCACACTCAAACGTTGAAAGGTTGACGGGACTTTCCAATGTCTTCCACTAAATAAACCTGGAACTGGGGTCAAACGTGTGGCTTCATGGACCAAAACTGTCCCACCAAAGGGTCCGATAAAAGCCTGTGGGATGAATTTGTAATGTGAGAAATTTACACTGAACATATTTACAGTCAGTGGTGTCAGTTGTAGTTCAGACCAATATTATTTAAAGTGGGTCAGACCAGTAACATAATAACAATGACTATCATTTTTAATCTTGTCTAACATTGGTTGGGTGAGATTATTGTAATCACTTTGTGTGTGTGTGTGTGTGTGTGTGTGTGTGTGTGTGCGCGTGTTTGTATTCCTATCTTTATGGGGACATTGATATGTTTACACAGTCACACCATGGGGATCACACTATGGGGACCAAAATTCAGGTCCCCACTAGTAAAATGAAAATTATGTAGATCTTTAAATATATTAATTTTTTTTTTTTTCAGAAATCTCCATAAAGCATGAGGGCAAAACATGTATTTTTCAAAGGATTGAAGCTGTGTTTAGTTTACAAACAAAAAAGCATACATTTTTAAATGTTGTTTTCTCATCTCTCGTCATCTGAACCCGCATTATCCTCTAGGGTCACGGGGGCTACAATGGGTGAAGGCGGAGCTGAACATATATAGACAAACAATCACTTTCACATTCACACCAATGGACAATTTAGATTAACTATCAGTGCATGTCTTTGGATGGTGGGAGGAAACCAGAGTACATGGAGAAAATCCATGCAGACACGGGGGGAACATCCAAACTCCACACAGAAAGGTCTGGTGTGGGAATCAAACCAAGGTCCTTCTTGCTGTGAGGTACGAGTGCTAACCACTGCACCATCTGTGAAGCCCACAGAAAAAAGTGCATAAAGATAATGAAAAAATAAAAAAATATATATAGCAAAAAATAAATAAATATTCAGACTACAGCAGAGTGAAATTATTTTTATTATTATTATGTTATTATTTTACTGGTCAGACCCACTTGAGTCATATTGGTCAGAATGAACATCCATTCTGCTCAATATTTTACATAAAATTCGTATCAGGTTTGTTAGAAGTGAAGGGAACCGTTTTTAGGAAATGAATATGACTCAGTTTTGTCATGAAAGGGAAGTTACTGGAAACTATGTTCATTCTATAGGAAGTTCAAGAAGTCCTTGACAGCAGCTTGATTCCTTCTGTAAACTGAACTTTCAGATTGTTTTGAAGAACTATTCCCATCTTTGTGATGCAGAAAATGAGGAAATGAGGAAACCAAGTTATGGTAAGCCAGAGGACATTAGAAACATTTGACTCACTTTCCGGAAGACAAAAATAAGCTTTTTGTGTATGCTCAAAATAAATGATTAGTTAACCAACCAACTAACCAACCAATTAATTAATTAAAGACTATTCACCTGGAAATGATTGTGTAAGGAGAAAAAAAAATAACCTGATCACTAATAAGACCAGAAGAATGACTCATGGAAAATGGCTCAGAGCTGTTTGGAGCAGTACTTAGTGGCTGTCAGTGACATTACAATTTCCAGTGTTAATGACCTTTGAACTTTGACCATCAAAATATCACCTCAGGTGTCACGATTTAAAGGTAGAAATGTTCTGGAATGATTCTGCTTTCATTTGTTTTATTTTGACTTTTCATGATCCCTCCCCCATCTTTTAATAATTCTCAGAGCACATTAAAAGTGTGCCGTTTCCATTGTGCAATGTTTATTGTTTATTCCAATTCAATATTTATTTGGTTTACAGTAATTCTTTTTTATTGCTTATTATTATTACTTACATTATTAATCACTTATATATCCTTGTTACAACTACTACTACGATGTTTACATTATTTTTTATTTATTTTATTTAATGATTTATCATTACTACTTTTAATATGTGTGACTACTAGTGCTTCTAATGTGTTTTTAATAACCATTTTTATTATTTTTATAGTTATTGTTATACTTTCTTTTTCTTTTTATCTTCTAATATTTCTTTTATCTATACATACAGTGTTGTTTTGCTCCTGAAACCTTAATTTCCTGTAGCGATCTATAAAATTCAATCTAATCTAATCTAATCTAATCTAATCTAATCTAATCTAATCTAATATAATATAATATAATATAATATAATATAATATAATATAATATAATATAATCTAATGTGCAGCTTCTTTTTATTGATTTAAACATACTTTTTACTAACATTTTATACCCATGTGACTGTCAAGCCTCAACATAGTCTCAATTCTCTAAAAAAAATAGATTACTTCCCTCTACAGAAACCTCCTCAAAACTTAATTTCTTCTCTTAAATCCCTACTTCAAATGTGGAAAACATTTCCAACTAGACAGAAAGTCATGACCCCAGTCTGGGCAGATGCAGAGGCCTCTCACCATGACCTACAAACCTCAGAAATATTTCCAGTCATTTGACACTTTCAGACCTAGTTTTTGACTCCCCCTAGTGTTTATTTATTTCATGACATATATCCTGATATAATCTGTGTATCAGGATATAATCAGCTGACGAACAAGTTGTCATCAAAAAAAACTACTCATATGGGTGTAGTTCTGGTTTCACATTCATAGTTACATGAAGTTTACAAGTGAATGGTTGCTTTAGTTGTATAATTTGGGGATTTTTCCAGGATATATTGTCCTGAAAATAAAGTAAGAAGAGGGAAAAGAAAGGCTCAAAGTAAGTATTTACTTTAAGTAAGTATTTTTCTATTCATGAGCATATTGATGATTTAATCTGTTTGAGCAGTAGTGCGGAACAAGGAAGCTGCATATATATATATATATGAGGGAAGTCTGGGCTGCTTTGCTGTTTGCTTAGGCTGCTGCCCCTGTGACCAGATGAAACATGAGCCGACGAATATATACATATGTATGTATATATATATATATATCTATAGATAGATAGATAGATAGATAGATAGATAGACAGATAGATAGATAGATAGATAGATAGATAGATAGATAGATAGATAGATAGATAGATAGATAGATAGATAGATAGATAGATAGATAGATAGATAGATAGATAGATAGATAGATAGATAGATAGATAGATAGATAGATAGATAGATAGATAGAATTTTTTTTTTTACATGTTTTTGTACATATTGTTTTAGGCAACTTACACCCCGTTATCAGTTTTGTATTATTTTGCATCTTCATTTATTGTTATTTTATATAACAATAGTCAACATGTGTGTATCTCTGGCCCCCTCCTTGAGCTGCGCCTGCGCAGTAGGGTCACAGTAAATGAACTTTAGCCCCGGTCTCCAAGAACCGGGCCGCTGTCATCCGCTGTTTACCGGTTTCCAAAGCCCTGAACACCATGTGCTGCTCCACATAGACCCGAGGTGAGTCAGTAACACTTCTATCAGCCGGCGAACCGTTAAAACCCATTCCCTGGCAAAAAATAACCGCCTGTTTTCATCATTATTTCAGTTTATCCTTATGAAACTGTTAATTTTCCACTCATGAATGAATGTTTTACGACAACGAGTACAAGGCAAACGGGTTGATGACATGTGCACACACTCCATTCTCTGTTGATATTCGTTAAAATAATCACTAAAATGTCATATATGTTATATGTACGTTTTTTTCCGGACTTAACGTCCCGGTTTCTCTCATTACAGCTGTGCTCGGCTCCATTGCGCAGGCGCAGTACGCAGCTAACGTCAGGTTTCAAACGGAGCACGAGCACAGAGGCTGGGTGCGCGTTCCCGCTTCTCCACCTGTCCAGGACTGGACCGTGCAGGTACGTGGATCTGGTTCAGGTTCTGGAGACCATGAGTCCAACTGGGCGGGGGAGTGTTTAGACAGGTAAGTTAATGCTAACTTCATGTTATGCTAGTTTTCAAAACATTAAATCAGAATTATGGAAGTTATTGAACAGGAATCAAAGACAATTGGGACTAAACCACACAATCAGGTCGTACAGGTGTGTTTCATCATGCTATTTTTTATATTCACATTTTAACCAAATTTTTCAGATTTTTTTATATCTCATGTCACCTAATACAATTTTTCTTCTTTGTCGTTGCATTGTTTTTTTTTATTATTATTCCGTGTTTTACGTTTTTTTTTTTTTGCTCATTACATCTGTTATATTATTTTCAACTCATTTTGTCATTCACACGTTTTGTCTGATTTTGTATAATACCATTTTCTTTTCTTGTATTATATAATGATGAATATGCAATTATTATCTGTCTTTGTCTTGTCTTGCTTTTTGTCATATCTTCCACGTGTTTTGGTATGTCTTCAACATCAAACCACTCAGCTGATTTGTCCCACTATCTTGTTTTGTCCTGTCCTTACACACCTTTATCTATATGAGTCATCCCTCTATGTATATGCATACAAACAAGTTTGAGAATCCCCATCCCCCAAGATGGATGGTACTGGTGGGCCCAAATATGTTATTTTGTTTTGCATTATGTCCTTTAAACATTTTTCTATCATGTTGTTTTATTCTCATTTTGACTAATTTTGTTATCAACACAATTTTTTCTTGTAGCTTTATCTTGGTTTTGACTCATTTTGTCTTTTATGTTTTTATCCTGTATTATTTCATCTGATTGTCTTAAAACAACATTTTTGTCTCATTCTTTGTTTTAAATGTTTGTCTTTTCCATCATTTTTGTCTCATTTCACCTTTTTATGTCATGTTTTCTGTCAGTTTTCAAATTATACAATTTTTATGTGATTTTTGTCTTGTTGCACTTTTTGCCTTTTTCTTTTGTCTTTTACATGTTTTTTTTTTTCATCTTTATGGACAACTGTAAACAAGTCTTAATCTGCTTTCTTCAACTTTTCACTCAGGACTTTGGGATCAATAAAGTATCTATCCATTTATTTTAAAGAAATGTGTATATGTTAAAACTAGTGACGCTATATAGAAAATAGAGCTGAGGTTATGTCTAACCTCAGTGCTATGCTCAGTGTATTCTCACAATAAGAATAATCAAACTTTATGCCATTTTTATCTTTTATTTTGTGTTTCTTGACGGAAAGTAAAATTTGTATTTTAAGTAGAAGTAGAGTTTTGCAAACCTGTTAAACTAGGCACACCAGATTGCCAGTCTTGCATTTTACTAATATCAGTTATCCCCCTGGGTATATTATAAAGACTGAAGTTTATTTTGTCTGAATGTGTGTTCAGTAGGCCTACTCTATTGTCTCTTGGACACTAAATAAACAAAAGGATACAGTTATGAAATATTTGTCTTTCTCTTTTTCCGCTCAGTAACATGAAGTAAAATAAGTCCTTGCGTTTAAATTGTAAATTTGTAATGAATCAAACTGAACCGAATCGTATGGAATCATTGACTAAATTTCATGAACCGTCCCTGAATCAGATCATAGGCTGTGAATCGAGTTTTGAATCTGATCCTTTTGTGAGTGAAAGATTCACACCCCTACCATTTATATATTATGATAGTGTGCACTAAATGTCATATTTACCATTTTATTTTATTCTTTTTTCAATTTAACATACAATTTCTTGTTCTTGTCAATTTGGAAATAAACGACAGACTTAAGTCACTGTCAGTCTTAAGGTTTTAGAAAACCCTAATTAGTCCAAATGTGTTTGTTATTTTTTAGTAAGTAATACATTTGTGTCCCAAGAGCTTCAAACCGTGGAAAAGCTATAAATATATTGATCATTAAACTGATCTGGTGTCAAATAAAACTTTCTTTGTTCAGGTTTTCATCCTCCGATCATAGCTTTCTTTGCCTCTAGTAAATAATTGTGTGGTTCAGAAGGTGCTGCAGGGTGCAAATTCCTGCAATTATCAACAGCATTTGGTTAGTGGATTAGTCAGTCAGTTGTCCCACTTTAGTTCACTGTAACTCACATGGTTTAACCTTCTGTAAATACACAAGAGAAGGAAAAAAAATACAATTGGATGTGGAAATATTTGACTGATTAATATGTTGTCAATTTGATTTTAGAAGTTCATAGATGGAGCAAAACAAACCCTGACAACATTTAGTTTGGTTTCATACAAAACCAACCACATTAAAGTGAAAACAGCTGATGGTCAATTCTTACCTCGATCTTTTCCTAAATAAAGGTCAAGTAGTTAAACAGTCTGGTTCTACTTAGATGGCAGAAAAAAAACACAAATTTACTGTGTGAAGTTAATGATTACATCTCTTACCAACCATATAATGGTCTTCTGTTCTTCAACTTCTTCACTTTCCTCTGATTCTCCCTGACTTTGTGTTTTTATCACCGACTGTTTCAGACATGACCAAAGCAAGGACCCCGGATGGGTCCGAGGGCCCAGATGGGGGCTGGGGGTGGGTTCTGGTTGGGGCCATGTTCATCAGTACCAGTCTGGTCTTCGGCCTCATGCGGAGTCTGGGAATCTTCTTCGTGGAGTTTGTTCAGTATTTTGGGGAAAGTGCTCAGGCCGTTTCCTGGATCTCGTCCACAGGTCTGGCAGCTCAGCAGTTCTTCAGTGAGTCCATATTTGTACTCAAGTGTTTAATAACACCTGATGATCTAATTGTACCTGTATGCTTCAAAAAGTCCAGTAAAGATATGTTTCTAAGTGGTTCAGTGAGATCAGTCATGCCTTATTTGAACATTACACTGGTCCATGACTAAAATGCTTCTGGAATAAAGGTTTTGAAATGTTCCCACATGTGTTACTGATAAAGAAAACGTGAGTCTTAAATGCTGGTTGGATCGAGTTTCCAAGATAAGTAGTGGGTCAAAATGTGAAATTCTTAGAATTAACAGGAAAATAAGTTTCAGTCCAAAGGAATATTGGTCTTGGATCTACCAGATTTATTTCAAAACACTGTCTGCACATTATGATTCATTCACTTTACAGGTTCTTTCTCGTGGAATATTTACAAAGCCATTGTATACATGTACATAAACCAGCATATATGTGGAATAACACACCATATATTAAAAACATGACCCAACCAGCACTTTTGTCATTTTTTTCTGATTCATCTTATTAAAGTATGTAAGATTTATCACATTTAATGTCTGAAGCAGATACTTTCTCAAATAAATTGTAGAGCAGTGTTATCGGTGTTCAGATGATATTCCGGCTCAGTTGTAAATGTGGAAACTCATCATTCTGTAGCAATGATTTAGGCATTAATTTGGTGTAACTTGATTAATAAAAGATATATTTTGGCTTCATTGCCATACTACTACTAGTAGTACTACTACTGAAATATGTATAAAACATGCATCTAAGCTGACTTGCATGACGGAGGCTGTTGAACACCAAATGTGTCCACAGACTTATAGACCTGTTTTTGATGGTGGGAGAAATTAGAGTCACACAGAGAACACAGGAAACACTGAAAATCCAACCATTGAGCTTAAAGGTAGAAGTGTAAACCACTACTGGAAACCTAAAACGCACCATGTTCCCTTGGTGTCCTGGTTTGATGCAGATCATTTGTAAAACCCAGACTGACAGTGTGGTGCGTTTCCGTTGCAGGTCCTCTGGGGACAGCCTTGTGTAATGCCTATGATGCCCGGGTGGTGGTGATGGTGGGTGGGTTCCTGGCTGGACTCGGCTTCATTCTGGCATCTCAGGCCACACGTCTCGTCCACCTCTACCTTACCATGGGGATCATTTCAGGTGAAAACCACAGAAACTCATACAAGTTCATTATCATAAAGAGAAAACGGTAAATAATGAGGTTAAAACAAATCAATTATTTATTGATCAAAGAGAATAAAAAGTGACAGTGAATGTATGTAATTCATTTTTATTTTTTGTCACTTTTCTTTGAATTTTCTGAGATTTAGCTGGTTTTGCAAATGTACAATTTTAACCTTTATTTTTTGATTTTAGTCTTTTCTTTTTCAGATTTTATAATTGAGATAAATTTGATATGATTCACAAAAACAATATTTACAAAAATTGCATATTTTGGAAAGCATGTGAACCAAAACATGATTTCAAGCACAATTCTATTTAGTTTGTGTTGTAACTGAATATTATTTTAGTTTCTATGTCACCTTTAGTTAAATCATTTTGCGTTGTCTGAGTTTTTCTTACTTCCAACATCAAACATAACATCATTTAACATAACCACAAACTTATCATTATTACTTTTAAGAGTGGATTAAAAAAGTGTGTTTCAACATTAAAAACATAAAGTGTAAGAAACTATATAGAAATCGTATCTTATAAAATATGTTTGAGATTTTCTCTAAAATATGTAGTTAATACTTAAGTTTGTAATGAAATGTGATGTGAACTTGAGCAGCAGGTTATGTTGAAAACAACTGATTAAACAGGGTTTTTCTAGGAGTCATTAAATAGATTTTGTAAAAATTCAGGCTTTAAATGGCAATGAAAATGATACGGGCGGCTGTGGCACAGTTGGTAGAGCGGGTCGTCCAATGACTGAAGGGTTGGCGGTTTGCATCCCAGCTCTGGCTGTTGAAGTGTCCTTGGGCAAGGCACTGAACCCGGAGTTGCTCCTGGTGGGCATGGCAGCAGCTGCCTACTGGTGTGTGAGTGAATGTGAGTCTAATGTAAAGTGCTTTGGATAAAAGCGCTATGTACTATAGGTGCAGTCTATTTACCAAAAAGCATTAAATTCAATATCCAGAGGCATTAAAATGAAATAAACTTGCTGGGGAAAAAAGATTAATGATGTATTTTGATTATAGACATACAAGTCATTTTGATCAGATGTATAGTGTAATGATTGACAGATGGAACCCTTTAATTATTGTTTATGGCCAACACATGAAGTCACAGCCTGAAGCTTGGTTGAAGCCTGCCAATGGCAAACTGTCATAAAACTATATAAAATTGTATAACTGTACAAGTCTGTAGTTTAACCCATAAGTACCCACAGCTACTTTTGTCAGTTCCCAAATGAAAGTTTCTATACAT
Organism: Siphamia tubifer; assembly: GCA_020466265.1. Classification (NCBI taxonomy): domain Eukaryota; kingdom Metazoa; phylum Chordata; class Actinopteri; order Kurtiformes; family Apogonidae; genus Siphamia; species Siphamia tubifer. Next base: position 25,351,203 of record CM035800.1, read on the forward strand.
CTAATTTTACATTATTTATTGCCATTTATTTCTAATATTATCTGCTGTATTTTTTATTATCAGTGTAAATCATGTGTTTTCCTATATTTAATTTACTGATCATGTACATGTTTATAAGTAAAGTGAAAAACTGAAGAAAAAAAGTGGCTTTTTCAGTAAAAATCTATCATTAACTGAACATAGACCAGGTATTTCCATTCAGTGTCGTTGATCCAATGGCATGTGTTTTACTGGTGAATCAATGTGGTAGAACATGATGGTGTTTCCATGGTAACTATGAAGCCTCTACTTAAACACATTAATAAACAGTAATTCTTTACACGTATTGAGAAGATTAGTGGGTCAACAGGTCAAAAATGGATGTTTGGGTCTTGATGGGTTAAGTGGAAGTTGTACCCCCACCCCTACACCCCATCCTCAGGTTTGGGCTGGGGTCTGGTTTTCACCCCCATGGTCGCCACCGTCATGGCCCACTTCACTCGGAGGCGAACCCTGGCACTGGGACTCGCCTTGTCCAGCATCGGCCTCTCGTCTTTTGCCTTCAACCCTCTGTTCCAGCTGCTGGTGGAGGTGTACACCTGGAGGGGGGCCCTGCTCATTCTGGGGGGGCTCAGTCTCAACATCATACCCTGTGGCGCTCTGATCCGTCCACAGAAACGATCTGAAAATCCAGCAAAGGTGGGACATTTCACAGGCAGGTTTAGACGTAGTTGTGCGTTTCCTACAGTCATGTTTATTCAAGTGTGATTCCCCCCCCCCCCATTTTTTGTCTATGGGCTATCATGACAAAAACAAATTTAAGGGATAAGTTCATATGAAAAATATTTATTTCCACCGTGCCCCAAGGACATGCTTTAGTTTAGTCACATTCCACTTTGTTTGATTGATGAATAATATATTTTTTAACCACAAATTTAATAATCAATCATAGAAATTCCAACATGAGTTAGTACTGGATCACATAACCATTGTTTTTGATGAGGTTTAATGGTTAAAATTTTTTCTCTAACTGTAGATTTACATGTGTACTAAAAGTTTATTAGTACCTATTAAGTATTGTTAAATGCATAGTTTATTAAAAGTGTTACTACTATTGAAATTGTAGATTATACAATTACATTACATTATTACTATTAATGTCTATACAACATAAATTCATAACAAATGATCTGGAACAGTGAAACTGTAATTAAAGGAGAATATGTAGGGGTTTTTTGCTTTTAAATATTAAACCATAACCTAAAATTATCCTGAGTGTGTAGAAAACCAACCAGTGAAGTTCTGCCAAAGATGCCAGTGCACTGGACTGTACAGATGAGGTCGATTTATGTGACCACTAGAGGGAGTAATGAGTCACTACCAGTCTGTGTTTTGCATCTTTCAGGTGGACTTGGAGACCAGCTCGTCCTGCTCTTCGGTCTTCCACCGGGTGGCGTCCTACCTGGAGCTTTCCCTACTCCGTGAGTGTCCTTACCTGACCTACGTCACCGCTGTCAGCCTCTTCAATGTCGGATACTTCGTGCCGTACTTCCACCTGGTGGCCCACAGTCATCAGGTGGGCTTCTCAGAGTACCAGGCCGCCTTTGTCATGTCGGCCACCGGCGTCACCGACATCCTGGGCCGTGTGGTGTCAGGCTGGTTCTCGGACCTGGGTCGGTTCCGCCTTGTGCACCTGCTGAGCCTGTGGACACTGTTAGCCGGATTATTCATCATGCTCCTCCCCATCAGCTCGTTGTGGGGGTCGTACCCGGCACTGATGGCGGTCAGTCTGCTCTACGGGTTCTGCGCCGGAGCACTGACCTCCATCGCATTCTCTGTGGTTCCGAAGATCGTGGGTGTCAGGCGCATGATGGGGGCATTAGGGCTCCTGCAGCTGATCGAGAGTGGTGCTGGGCTCCTGGGTACACCCCTGTCAGGTACGAGCTTTTTTCCTGTTTTATTTAGAGAACATCAGTTTTTTTTTTACATAGCATGAATAACATCAAAAGTAATTTGGGATCCACTGGCATTCATACATTTGGTTAGATTTGTAATTATGTACATACTGGGAGAGAAAACATGTACAAGATGAAAAATAAAATACATTCACTGAGAAGGGATTCGATGAGGTTAAAAACCATAACAAATCAGAAACGATGATAGTCAGGAATGTCGTGGTAACGTCACTAATAAAAAGTGCTAAAACAAAGCAGCAGCAGAGGAGGATCAGGGTTAGCATAACAAGACTAGACATGGACACTTTTCTTGTCCAATCTGTCTTCTTCTTCTCGCTGTTCTTCTACTTCATTGTGTGGCAACTACTCTTGAGTTGTTTGTCGCGATCTGATGATGTCATTTGCGACAACCAATCAGCGCGACTTCTGCCCAGCGACTCTACCGCGCCACTCTTGTGTACCTACCCTCGAACAGGACCTCCGTTGGTTCCTGTACATTTTGTTGAACTTTTGTATAATGACAATAAAGACATTATATTCTATTCTAAAAGTTCCAGAAGGCGGTCAATGAAAACACGCACGCGCATACCGTGAAATTCCTGTAAAATGGCCTGAAAATTCCGAAGGTGGAAACACACTTTTTGACACTTTGCAGTCTTTGTATAACTTTTGTTCTTCCTCTACAAGCAGGTGGGGAAAGTTTAAAAAAAAAACGCAGGAAGATTATAAAAATACTTGTTTGCTATTCTTTTAATTGTTTCTGCATTTGAGGGTAGACTTGTTTTGACAAGTAATAAAAAAGAGACAAGTGGTGGTAAAATAAGCTACCAGTCGCCAGTCAGTATGAGTCCTATGTACGTACAGAAGTTTCCAAGAACTTAAAGGGCTACACTTGTGCACTATATGAGATCTGATGTGTTGGTGCATGTACAAATGTGTATGTGTGTGTGTGTAGTGGGTCCATGGGTGATCAGCTGCATTTGTGTGAGTGTGCACGTGTGTGTTAGGCCCTAAAGAGTCTGGCCCAATGGGTCAGACTCATTAAAAGTCATTACATAGATTTTGTGAAAATTCAGGCTTTAAATGGCAATGAAAATTATATGGGCGGCTGTGGCTCAGTTGATAGAGTGGGTTGTCCAATGACAACCCACTCTATCACCTCTAATGAAGTGTCCTTGGGCAAAACACTGAATCCTGACGTGGGCTCCCAGTAGGACTGACAGAACATGAGAAACCTACTGGTGTGTGTGAACAGGTGAATGTGAGGCTAAAGAAAAGCACTTTGAGCATCATGATTGTGGAAAAGCACTATATAAGTGCAGTCCATTTACTATTTAACATTTAACAGACCTATTCTGAGCTGATTTGACCTTGTACAGGAGTATAAGCACTAATTCTGTGAAAAATATGTGACATATGCATGGAAAACTTTGATTTGAATGCTTTATTTCAAACGTGCAGAATGCAATAATACTCAATACAATAATAATAATACACAATGACATGTCCGAAAAGGAGTAGGATGAAGCATAAGCTTAAGTAGGATGAAGCATAAGAGTTAAAATATTTCTATACTCATTTAGTGTTTTTAGATTTTTGTGCAACTCGAAGCATATCTCGTTGAGTCCTGAATGGTGGAGACTAACATAAAGTCTGAGGTATGGTTTGTTTTTTATCCCTCAGGGCTGCTGAAGGACATCACCGGCTCCTACGTCGCCTCCTTCATGGTCGCCGGCTTCTTTGTCATCCTCGGCTCCTTGACTTTGGCATTTCTACCAAACTACTTCTCCTGCACAGATCCACCGCTGCTTCATGACAAACATCGGGATCAACAGTCAGATCTGGGACAGACTAGTAGTTCGCCTTTAGACCCTAGTGAAGGGACAGAAGTTGTTTGTTGAAATAGTTCACCATAACTTAAACCTCCATGAGGATGCTGACACAGATCCAGGCCAGTGAGTCCATATCGGTACCTCGTTTAAAGACTAAACTTGACATTCACCTTGTGCAGAAGGTCAGCCTGATGTGACCGATTTACCAGCATGTACGAGGAACACCTACATCCTTTAGTTGTATTACACAACGCACATCGGCACAAAGAAAAACAACCCTCATATTTTTTTTTATTTTAACCCTTTCATGCATACTGGTCACTCTAGTGGGCAGCTGTGCAGATGCTGTATATTCATGGAGTTTTTTTTTTGTTTTGTTTTTTAGTTGCATAACAGCTAACACAGTGGACACTTATGCATCATCTCATACACCGCCATCTACTGGCCAGTTATGGAAAATAGGATTGTTATTATTTTTTTTACTCTTAACCAAGGTGGCCTACAGGAAGTCAGAATTGCTGAACATCCCAGGGTTAGGGATCCTACTATTTTTTATTTACCTGTAATTAAAAATAATAAAACGGACAAAAAAATTATTGAACTATTATGGCCTCTGAAAAAACAAAATCAGTGACACTCCACCTTGATTACATTCTCAGTGCTACTTTAAAAACCCCTAACAGTGTGACAGGACACTTGTGAAGGTCAAATAAAATGTAAGCATCAAGTAACATCTAAGGATTTATATCATTGTTAGAAATACCAGATATTTATTTCATATCGGAAAAAACATTTACAATGAATCTCATGTCCAATAAATTGGACACCATGCATACGTGGCTGCAATTGATGCCATTACTGCAACTTTGAAGGTTCAAGGTTTTTTATTTTATTATTACTTTGCTACAAGAACAAAATAAATAAAATATTATATCCCTAGGTTAAAAGCAGTGTGCAGTTACAATATTATAAAAAATAAGAATCCCAGTGGACTAAAGTGGATATAAATAAATAAAACAGCAGCACCTATAAAAATAGTTGATGAAATAAAGGTAAAATAGATGAGTTTAATAAGATACATATTTAAAACAGTAGAATCATTCGGTGCATAGAGAGCAATGAGAGTGATAAGTGCACAGAACATAGTTTATGAACTTTGCTGTTCTTGATAGATTTTAGTAGATAGATTTTTAGTCTTTTTTGGTTTTTTTTTTTTTTTTAACTAAAAGCTTTTTTCCCCCCATTTTGCATATTTCCATAAAGTGAGTAACATAAATATATGAAAAAATATCAGTTTAGCAGCATTAAAAATGTTTTTATTTCATAGTTTTCACATAATATATTTTCCGATATTGGTTTGTTAAATACATATCTCTATATTTCAAAAGTTAACTGCATGGTGTCCAGCTAAGTGGACTTTTTTTTTTTATAAATAATATAAACACTCTCATAATAAAAACACTCAGGCATTAAATTTGGACCAAGGTTCTCATTGTTTACACATGGAAGGTTAATATAAAAACAAAACAACCTTTTTCTGTTTCTTACTTGACTTTAAGATAATCTTTAAATGATTCTAAACTCGAACGACTATAAAGCTTTATCAACGTATCGGTCAAGTTTGTTTCCAGAGGTTGATTTAATGGATGACTTCTGGTTCCGAGCGAAAAAATTAGGAAGTTGGATGATTATTCGTGGGATTTAATTATTAGTTAAAAAAAAAAAAAAGCAACAAGATGGAAATTATGTTAAATATTAAATAAGATGAAAACTATTACATGTAAAAGATGAGGTAAGATGAGAATAAAAGACAAATGAAAATACGATTAGAATATAAAAGATGCTAGAAGAGGAAAAGAAAAAAATTATATGAAAAAGACAAAACAAGATGAAAACTACATCAAAGATGAAACAAGATGAATGATGTAAAGGATGAAATGACGTGAAAGATGGAATAAAACAATTAAAATGGTATAACAGACAAAATGACAAAAAAAACATGAAAACAACCTTAAAGATACAAGATAAACATAAAAGATGAAAATTAATGTAACAAAAGATGTGACAAGATGAAGCATGTAAAAAGATAGATATTATGTGAAAGATGAAACAAGGTGAAATCTGTAGGAGATTAAATGTACGGAAAAGATTAAGATGCAAATGATAAAATAAGATGGAAATCTCAAAGGAAAAAGAGCAAATGATGTAAAAAAAAAAAAAAAAAAGATAAAAACTGCAAAAAAATTTAAATGAAAATGTACCTGCAATTTTTCTGATTTTAAGATTTAATACAATGGCATTTAAATCATCTAAATGCTGCTGCAAAAGCCAAAGACAGAATAAATATATTATAATGGCTACATATCTGGATAGAAATATACTGTAAAATATAATAATGATACTTGTGGTTTTATCTGTGGCCTTATTTTTCAGGTGATTTAGTCACTGAGACCTTAATTGATTGTAGTTTTTTTCCGTCATAGTTTAATATCTGTCAGTACGTTTACATGCACATCTGAGCTGAACTACTGACAGTAACCGAGCTAAAGTTTCTGACAAATCCAAGTGTACTGTACAATCGCAGAAAGAGAATCTCATTACTATTGACTCGGAGACACTTGGTGGCGCTGTTACACGTTGGCGTGCATTACCTGAATACAACAGCTTATAGCTTTCCCTTTTCGTGATTTCTTCTTTTGTGCTTTTACACAATCTCGTTGTATCTACAGTGACAATAAAGGTTATACTGATTCTTCCGGTTGCAGTCATGGATGAAGAACAATTAGTAAACAAACATGGCAGATTTAGTAGAAGAAGGATATGGACAATAATGATGCAGCAGCTCAAGACATTTGGTACAAACTGTTTAAAACTCCTGATCATGGAAGCTGTGTTCTGCTTCCTCTTTGTTGTTCCTCATCTTCTTCTGTTACTGTGTTGTTGTCGTGCCATCACTCTGGTCACTTCCGGAAGGGGGAGTGGCCAGGCCAGTCTATAGTCTGGCTCATAAATCGTAAAAGCTCAACTTAGAACCATACTGTCTGGCACGAATAATCAAATTACACTGTTATATCATTATGTAGAAAGTATCTACCTCAGACATTAAGCAAGGGACAATGCATTGTCCACGCGTGACTCTCAGAAAAACATTTCCCTTCGGCGTCGGGGGGGTGTTCCGTCACGCGCGGACGTGGACAATACATTATCCTACTTATTCCACGGGTTATTATTACATCGTATTACTGTTAGTACTCTAACAGAAATAGAAATAGCCATTACAACGTAGCGAATATTTACTTTAAAAGTGGCCGAACTAACCGCGGAGTGATATGGTACCGTGACTCTGAAGTGACAAAACTCGTTGCCATGGGCAGCGGACGTTAATGGTGCAGTGGGCGGTCATCGAAAAAAATAGGCCCGCAGAAGGCTGACAACGTCCATTCAAAGTGAATGGGAGCTGTCGCAACATTCTAGAAGGCTGTAGGACACATGTGTCAAACTCCAGTCCTCGAGGGCCGGTGTCCTGTATGTTTTAGATATTTCCCTCTTCCATGTGATTCAGTTTAACCCTTTAACTCCTGAGAACTAACAAAATAACTGGTAACATGAGCAAAGTAAGACACAAATGGCAAAAAAAAAAAAAAATCACAGAAAAATTTAAAATTAAAAGAACCAAAATGTAGAAAAATAATCAAAATGAACAAAAACTAATAAATATGTAGAAAATAACAAATGTGGAAAATTTTGGGAAAAAAATTAGTAAAGAAGAAAACTAGTATTGACAGTTGGTCACAGCAATTTAAAAAAAAAAAAAAAACACACCTCTTGCTTTTTGGCACCTTTTCCATGCACAAAATAAAGTAAAACTGTTGAATTTTTCCGAATGTTTAAAAAAAAAATCATCCATTCAGAATGCATCAGCGCTGACATTTAAAGAGTTAATAATCAGCTCCTCATCAGACTGATAATGATGCAATGGCCTCCAAGTGTAATGGAAGAGGGAAACATCTAAAACATGCAGGACCCCGGCCCTCAAGGACCGCAGTTTGACACCCCTGCTGTAGAATAATCTTTGAAACTTGAGCCAACCAGCATTCAAGACTTGAGTTTTCTTTATCAGTAGCACACACACGGTAAAAATTTCCTTAGTTTTATTTGGGAAATATTTTACTTGTAGACTGTTACGGTCATACTGCGATGTATACATGGCTTTAAAAACTTTAATATTGGCTAAACTAATGTAATAACTCCAATATCTTCAAGTAAATGTAAATGTACTGTTTCCTTCAGTCTGTTTTTTTTCTGTTGAAGCTAAAATGACCTCATACTCAGGAAACTTTCCGTCTCTTCAATTTTCATATCAGTTATTTTATCTTGTGTTTTTTCGGATGATGTAGGAGATTGTAGTTGAACTTTGCACATAAGCCTTAAAAATCCAGTTCTGTTGTTTTGTCCAATGAGCAGCAGGTTTTACTATTTCTTTCACTGTGAAATGTTAGATTGTAGTTTCATTTAAATTGATTAAATGTTGTCAATTGAACATTTTACATGTTTAGGCTACAACTTGTGAAAAATGGAATGATAATCTGTTATGCTTTATTTTCAATCTTGATTTAAAAAAATCATTGTCTTAATAAGTTTGTAAGTGTTGAAGTTTGTGAATATATTGCAGAGGCTAATGAGATTTTACTGATAAACAGAGGTGACTTAACACAAATATCACATTAATTTAAGAAATTGACTAATAGTAGTCTCAGCTAATAAACATTTTTGAGAATATTTTTTAAATGTAAACTGTAATAAGTAGATTTTCATAATTGTGTAGTAAGAAAATATTAAATTCTTTATCAAATGTGACCAATTCCACACATTTGTTCACTCATTTAAAGTTGGTTTACCAAAGCAACGGTTACAACAAGATAACATTGTTTTATTATTGAATGTATTCGAGTTACTTCAAATATGATTAAAAACCAGCTACAATTACTCAACTAAATAAATATACATTTTTTTTGTGAATTATTTTAGTGAATTAAAATTGTTGATCAAATATTTCACAAGTTTGAATCGACTTTCCTTTCTAAGTTTAGACAAATATTTAGGTTGCATCAATTACATTTGGGAGTATTTATTTTAATGTATATTTTGTATCTTTAAATCTACTCAATATCACTTATTGCTGTATTTCTTTCATTTCCAAACAAGAAATAACAAGATTTAAGTGTGGGTTGATAGGGATGACCTCCCTTGAAAAAAAGAGATCATTATTCTCCATGGGACACACCTGGGTAAATAAAGGTTAAATAAAATAACATATCTGACACCCTCTCCTGGAGACTTATAAGATTGCATTAATACTAAACTTTATAAAAACACACCAACACTTTTTTTTACTCTGTTCTTTTCCTGTTTATTTGATCATGAATCAGATGTAACGTACCTCACACAAAGTTCAACGGAATAAAAATGAACAGAATTTGAATGAAAGACCCTTCGCTGCAGTTACAAGCATTTTTCTCATGCGACAAGTAAATATAAACATCAAAAAAAGAACATTAAGAAAGCCTGGACTGATTTTAAAAAAAAAAAAAAAAAAGATTTACTGGATTTAATCAGGTCATGAAGACGCCTCACGCTGGTCTCATAAAGATGCTTCACTCGTTCCTATTGTTCTGGTTTGACATGTTCACACAAAGAATTCACTGTTTACAGCGTTCTGCCTTTTCTGGAGTTGACACCAGCTGAGCCATGACACAACATGAGGCAGGAGGCCAAGGAAAACACCCGTCTATCTATCTGTCTGTCTGTCTGATTAAGGTTACATTTTGGGGTCTGCACTTCGGCGTTTCAGTTTCTCCGGGTTGTTTGAAGCCATGTGTGAAAAATCTCTGAAGATGTCATGATATGTGTCATCACCTGTCGAAGAACAAAGACAAACCGTGAGCCCATTGAGCAACTGTCTAAGCATCTACATTCGAGGAAAAAATTATTAGACCATCAAAAACAATGGTTATGCAATCAAGGACTAACTCCTGCGTGTAACATGTAACCAAAACAGACAGAAAAGAAAACATGGAATGAATAACAGCACTGTTTTTGTCAGTACAATGACATGGATATAGACGTATAAGAACTGAAGTGATTTTGGTTTTTAATCAAAACATGGGAAGCTGATAGATATCAGCTCTAAAATGAAAACTACTGAGATATTTTTGTTATATTTGTCCAAACAATTGTATCTTTAGTTGTATCAGGCATTAAAATGAAAAAGAAATTGAAGAAAACAAGGGTGGTCTAATATTTTTTTCCACAACTGTGTGATAAATGAAAATGGGCAAGTTTATTTGTATAACACATTTTGTGTATGGGACAATTTAAGGTGCTTTACATAAAACATAAGAAAATAAAAATGCATTAAAAGATGATTAAAGTAAGAGACGTAGAAACATTTGAAAAACAAGAATTTAAGTAAAAAGCTCCAGTAAATAATGTCTTCAGGCCTGATTTAAATGAACTGACATTTTGAGCAAGAAACCATTTATGAACAACTTTATTTTTTGTTTGTACCCCCAGATTTGTGGGACTCATGAATGTATCTTGTTTTTCCTTATACTCCAGATAAGATAAAATTGTACTAGTGGTTGAGTGCAAAGAACACAGGAACATAAAATACAATATAAGTTGGATTTATTTATGTTTTAGAGGAATTTCTACGATTGATTATTAAATTCCTTGTTAAAAAATACATTATTATTTCTCAAACAAACAAAGTGGAGTGTGACTAAACTAAAGTATATCTGTGGGGCACGGTGGAAATAAATAGTTTTTTCATATTAACTTCTTATCCCTTGAATTTGTTTTTGTTTTGATAGCTCATAGACAAATGAAAGCAGGCATTAAAATGATCAAGAAATGGATGAAAAAGTTGGTCTAATAATTTTTTCCATGTCTGTATGTACAAATTAAAGCCATCTTTTTTGGATTTGAATGCATTTTATTGAAAATCCCTGGTGGGCAGTGTTCGTGCAATGAACATCCTGTTCTAACGTCGCACAGATGTGTCTGTTACGACCGTAAAATTAATGGAAGTAGAATCACCAGAGGCTGTGTTTAACATCCAGATGATCAGTGATGATGTTATAGATTCAGTGACAATGATTAACATCTTTCCTCAAATAAAATCCAGGGCTCTAATAAAGGTGTGGGGTCAAAATGAATAAATTAAAGCCTTTTCTGAAATAAAATCCGAATTGCAAATAACATGGATATAGCGTCATCTATAAAGGTGAACAAATTTTGTTTTCAGCCACATTCCTGTTTTTCTTAAAATCACTTTTGACCTGATTGATCATATGCAGAGTCCCAGTTACACTTTATGGATCAATATTAAATCACTTTGTCACAATCATTTCATGAGAAGGGGTAAAAATATTTGATTCCTACTTTATGGACAATGATGTTAAATGTGCAGATACTACTTTGTTGAAAAAAAGTGCAATTTTAACAATAGTATGTCTCAGTTTATCATTTACACATGAGCATTACTGCTTCCAGACGACAGTGGATCTACAAATACACATTTAGTCACATTTCAGATTGTACATATTTGTTCAGGTTATTCATATTTTTTGTCGACACATAGTTTGTAAATAAAAATGTTCATGTAATTTTACTTTTTATGCCAAAAGAAAATTTGAGAGTTGTCATTCTTTGTAGGTTATTATGTTATTTTACTGGTCTGATCTGCTTTATGTGATTTTGATCTGAATGCGGAACCTGAACTACAATGATTTTAGCATCCTTGATTGTTTCTATCTAAAATGTCTTTTTTTCACTTATCCCACCAGGTAAATTGGACCCTTTTACACCATATGTTTGACACTCCTGATCTCGATAGTGGAGCCTCTGCAGGTGTGGGTCATTTGTAGAAATTTACAAGTATCACAGGATGTGTTTAAACAGTAAAAGTCTGTTCAATCTTCTGTTTTTTATCCAATGAAAGACTAAAAGCTTTCGTAATTTTATCCGAGTTTCTATATTGAAGATTTAAACTGATAAATAATCATTGACTTTTCATCAATAACCAAACAAACAGTCAAACCACAATCACAATTTCATCTACAGAACATTTGATTTAAAAAAAAAAGTTTTACATTTCAGCAATTCAATGTAATTTTATTTTATTATTATTATTTTTAACTTTTGTTAGTTTTTATGTTTGTACAAAATCATCATTAAAATTCCCTATTATTGACATATTGAACTTAATTGACTGCTTTTATGTATATTTTTGTAATTGCAGCTGATGAACTTATGCTAGTTTTAGTTTCAGTCTTTGTGTCAATAATTAAATGTTTACATCAAAGCTGCATTACTTGTATAAACAAGTCTCTGGATACATTTCTGTTTGCCCTAAAGCACAAAGCATGCACTTGAGAACAGATAAACACTGAGATGCACATGCACGTTACCTCTGGTTTAGCAGTAGGGGGCAGTAGAGACCAGCCGGACGTCTCAGCAGGCAGAAGACAAATGCACAGAGACATACAGTGATAAAGCACAGCTCATCAGATACTGACCAGCAGTGATTAAAGCAGACAAAAGCATCACGTCTCCATTCCTTCACGAACGCAGGCCAACAAAAGCCTGGAGGACGATCATGAAAGAATGGACTCTGCAGCTTGAGAATGAGCCAGATAACACAATGCAAACACAACCCACTTAACCTTAAGCTCAAAGGCTGCGGCACAGACTAATACTGTGTAAAAACCATGAGTCACTATTCATAGAATAGGCAGAAAATCGTCCTTGAGAACCAAACCCATTATTAAACATAGCTTACACAACCAGACTGGGGGAAAAAACAGTCCAGTACAAGATGAAATACAAAAATTACACACTATACAACTGTTCAAAAAAATATCCCAAATATACAGGAATATAAAGGAAGCAACTAGGTCTGTTGTGTTTAAACTCTGCATGTTCTGATGCGCCTGATAGGAAACAGCAAAAAGTGCAAACGCTCTCTGGAATGGCCTGCTTCTGGACAGTGTTTGGACATTTTGTGGGTCTACAAGTGCAGGATGGTGTGTGTGTGTGTTTATACAAAGTGCAAACGTGGACATTGAGCAGTGTTTGTCAGAATGTCCCTGCCCTTGATGACCCTTAAAACCAAATTTCTGAAAGTGTGAGACTTTAATGTTATTGTTACAACCTGCTCTGGGTGACAGCTCTGTTTACGCCAACTACATTTTATATGTCCACAATGAAGGCATTTTTCTTTTCTTTTTTTTGGGAATTTTTGCATTTTTCTACAGGGTTTGGAACATTTCTCTGCAAAAACCACAGACAAACATGACACAGCAGAACCATTTAAAAGGCTTTCACAATGCAGAGATTTGTTTTCACAAGCAACAAAACAGCAAAGGAAACCTGATTTGTTCTGTCCATGTGTCAGAATACAGACAGACTGTTATTGGGATTGAGATTAAATGCTAAATAAAGTCAGCAGTTTTACCATAACAGTTTATTTGTTTTTGTAAAGAATGTCCCACATATGTTACTACTGAAACATTATATGTTTCCATATTAAATAAACACTTGATATCAAAGCTAACATGTCTAACTCTTAGCAACTTAGCATTCACAAATTCACTGCTAAACCCACAACCAATTAAAATGACGTATGTTTCTCATACAGAATGTGTTATAAATAGTGATATTGAAAAAGTGGATATTCCTCGTGAAAGGTGGGGTATAATATTTTTTTCTGTAACATTTTTTTTAAACTATATTCCATAAATTCACCAACAACTGAAATATTCTAACACAACAAAACCAAACCCTCATCTCCCGTGGAACAAGCAGGGTTGAAAAAACTATTGAATAAAATTATTGATGTGCGTTTCAACTGCTTCTGTTAACCAACGGCTGATTCATGTGCGACTAAAGCCCGTTAATAATTTGGACTACACGCCTGGCGCATATGTGACGTCACCACAGACTCCACACCACAGCTGAGCGGAGCGTGACGTCACATACGCGACGCACTGTAGTCTCTTACTAAGCCCACATAAAACCTAACGTCACGTTTGCTTCCCATCACAAACGGGTGTTCTACCTATGCAGCATCAGATATTTCTTAATAACCGCTATCATATGTGAATTTCAGAGCACTTGTCAAATGGAATCAGAATTTACCTTGACTCGCTCCATTCACACCCATTCTATTTTTTTGCAACCGGAAGTAAAAGGATGTGATTTAGAGCACGAGTACGAATCGTTTTTGAGCAGTTTATGAGCCCTCGTGAACATATATGTTCCACTACTTTGCAAGCATGCCTTCAGGGGGATGTCTGAAGAAAGGGGTCTGGATGTTCAATTTTTATTGTGCACCTGCTGGAACCGTTTGTCTAAGATCTCGGGCCTCACCTTTAAATAAATATCCAATTGGGAGGGTAACAGTTGCCAAACAGTGACACTAACCAGCTAACAGACATCAGAAGAATCAACATTTATGGATTCTGGTTCTCCGTTCGTTAATATTTCGTCACAATACTTAATCTTTTCAGGTTTTTCAGATACATTTTGCTTCGTATTACTTCTTGTGTGTGTGGTTTGGAGCGACAAACTCGAGTTCGCTCGTTAGCTAGCATTAAGTGGTTTGAGCACATAGTTTCTACCAAATTTGCAAACAATGTACATTTCTTTAATAATTTTAAATAGAACTTTTCTAAAACAAAATAATGTGATAAATGGTTTGATGAAACATAATGTTTTCCCTATAAATAGATACTTGAAAGGTAGGATAACATCGGTTAATATAAGCAGCCAGCAGGGCTAACTATCAACAGGAGAAACAACATATTTGGGCCCCTGGTTACATAGCCTTGAGTGTTTTATAAAAACGGAGTCTTTTAGGGTTTTATAATACTTTTACAATTAAGTCCACCTTTGTATAAATTCCTTTATCTCTGGATTTTTACAAACTGCAGTTAGCTTGCTAGCTAATGTTAACAGTTTTGATATCTGCAGATATTTTCACTTAATTCTTTAAATAAAGCAAATGTATTATATTTATGTATATGGTTGCTCTGGGTGTATAATTTGAGTTTTTATGAACAGGATAATAAAGGCTTTTACATTTCACTGAATTTGTTTAATTTCTAATCCGTCTTTTTAGATGTGGTTAGCGTACTAGCTAACATTAGCTCATTGTCAGTTTTATTTGAAATTTTTGATAGAAGAAAAGCATATTTATTGAATATTTTAAAAAATATATTAACTCCTCAAATTCCTTGTTTTTTAGTTTAGAGCAGGGGTCTTAAAGTCATTTTCTTTCAGGGGCTGCATTCAGCTTAATTAGATGTCCAGTGGGTCAGACCAGTTAAATAATATCTTAATAATCTATACATGACAACTCTGGTAATTTTGTCTTTGTTTTAGTTCTAAAAATCCTTTAAATTTCAAACTATTTGCTTTTATAAACTATCCAAACAAAAAAAGATGTGAATATTCTGATAAAAAAAGTACATTCCTCAAGAAAAATTAGTGTAATTTTAACAATATTACATGTCAACATGTGCATTATGGATCAGATCTACAAAAACACTAAAAACTTTGTAACAGGAGGAGATAATGTTTAAAATTGTGCTTACATTTCTTTGGACATTTTGGGTTGTTCATATTTGTTCAGGTTATTCACATTTTAAGGTTACAAGTTAGTTTGAATGTTAAGGTTATTTTTTTGCACTAAAACAAAGACAAACATTTTAACTTGGCATCATTTATTTATCAGCACAATGTCATTTTTATTCTACATCCAACTCAGAAGAAAATATGGAGTCATTATGTTTTGTAGGTTATTCAGTTATTATTTTTTACTTGAAATCATATTAGTCTGTACGTGGAATGTGAACTAAAAGGAGTCCCACAGCCTTGACTGTGGAATTTTTGCACTATACAAATTTATCCCACAGGCCGCATTGAAAACTATGGTGGGCCACAGGTTTGAGACCCCTGGTTTAGAGGATATTAACTCATAAACAGGTCAACTTGTAACAAAGAGGATGTGTGTTACAGTAGAAACATGTCGGTGGAACATGGTAGAAACATTACAGTTCTCAATCTTGTGTATGCATTAATAGAAACAAAACTACATCTATTATACTCTAATTCTACAACGAGATTCTCCTAAAGTATACCCATTGATCATTTTAATCCCAGAGTTGATGTTGGTGTCTGCATTTTGTTCATAGTTCAGATCAGATCAGGTATCCAAACAGGAACCATCTAGTCATTTTGTCCCCCCAGAGCCCAGCCACTTATATGGTTCTTAATAGCCTGGAGGCTCTTCCTTGTGTTGCCCAGCCCACTTCCTGTCAAGCTTAGGAAACCCCCAGACCCCCCATGACTCCCTGATTGACCTGATTGGCCGAATGCTCCATCCATCTCCCGCATCTCCTTGTTCATTTTGGCAATTCGCAGCCTGTAAGAGAGAACATTTTTCAGAGAAGTTGCCATTTTCCACTTTACACATGTTGCCAGTGGTTGAAATACCCACAGAGTGACGATGTCAGCGTTAGCATTGTCCACGGCAATCGTTATAGGGTCTTTCTGGTTCTTATCTCGGGCGTTGTAGTCAGCTCCTCGCTTCAAGAAGAGACAAACCAACCTGAGAAGGAAAATAAAAGTATATCATACACCTCCTTCTTTCTTGTTCTGAATTAAAACTAATTATTTAATCCAGATGCCAGTGCTTGGTTGACATGTGTTTTATGTTTAAACAGCGTATACGACTCTACCCTGTGTGACCCAGGATAGTGGCATGGTGCAGAGGTCCTCTTCCATTACTGTCCACTTGGTTGACGTTGGCGCCGTTTTGCAGGAGGAACTCGCAAGCAGCCAGTGCATTCTGGGTAGGAAAGAGAAATACCTGAGCATCTATTTTTGTTTCATACTCAGACGACACATGTAACAGGAACCAAACATCTACACAAATAATAAACTACAGTTCATATCTGAAAGTTTTGTCGAAGTTTTAGTCTACATTAATTTACATTAATATGGCGACTTTGGGGATCAAAATATGTCATTTCAGGATACTGCATCGGTATTGACAAGTACTATTTGTAGGTATTTATTCAAATGCAGATATGGCAAGGGATCTCTTTTTGTATTTTATATTACTATTCTATTATTATTACAGTATTATGTGACACTGTTTTGTTACATAATGATTATCTCAGGCATCCTAAACCGCTTTTTTTTTTTTACTATGTGAAAGAGGCAGATGTTCCTTTGTAAAAGATAGAATTCAAAATCTTACTCCTGGTCTATAAAGCACTAAATGGTGTTGGACCCAAATACATCCTTGCCTTGCCTTTGTTGGGATGATGCAAAAACAATATTCTAATGTTCAATAATTCAGGGACTGTTCACATCACAACTAATTGAATATGACCAATTGAGCAGGATTGTGAAATCTTATTGTCTGGGAAACATAAGTTTTAACTTTTTACAGAGGAATATAGCATTAGATCGTGTTTGATCAAATAAAATATGTGTAATGTATGTGCATATTTTTGGTGTAATTAAATATTTCTTTTTATCAAAAGAATATATTACCTTGTTAACAGTATTATTATATATCACATATCATATCATGATCCCAGTATTGTCATTTATATTGCATCGCCCACTAATGTGTAATTATGAAGGACATTAGTGAGAACTTATCCTGATGATGAAAATACTGGAATGAAGCATCCAAACTTGGACAAACTTGACATTGCGTAATCCTGAACTCTTCATCTGGTCTGGGTTGATACTCACAGCTGAGACGGCCTGTATCAGTGGCGTGCTAGATTCCTCAGCTGTGTTGATCCAGTTGACATCAGCTCCATGGGCCAAAGCATCGGCCATGACGGGGAAGTTCTGCATAGCTGCCGAACGGTAGAGCAGCGCCCCGGGATGAAGGCCGCTCAGATCCTCCTCTTCCTCCTCAGGGTCTGCAGACAACAGAGGGGTTAAGGTGTCAGTTTGTAAAGGCATAGTGGAGTTTGATTATATATTGATAATATATGATATATTGCTAAAAGTATTCACTCATCTGCCTTAAAATATACTAAAGTGAGATCTCATTCTCAATCCATAGAATTTAATATGACATTACAGTGTTCTGCAACTGTGCGTGTGTGTCGGTGGGGGGGGTTAAGTCTAATGTGATAGTGATGATGATTTTTTTTTTTGTATGAAATGTGTAGTGTGGCAGCGAGGATATTGATGTGGCACAGTTAAACCATACCAGTGGAAAGGTTGTGTTGTTCAACAAGGAGACTTTGGACATTTCCATGTTCCCAAGTTTGGGAATGGCCCTTCTTGTTCCACATGACTGTGCACCAGTGCATAAAGTAAGGTCCATAAAGACATGGATGAGAGAGTTTGATGTGAATAAACTGGACTGACCTCAGCACAGTCCTTTAACACTTTAGGAATGAATTAAAGTACAGACTGAGAGCCAGACCTTCTGTCCAACATCAGTGTATGATCTCACAAATGCTTCTGGAAGGAATGGTGAAAAATTCCCATGAACACACTCCTAAACCTTGTGGAAAACCTTCCAGGAAGAGTTGAAGCTCTTGTAGCTGCAAATATTGAACCCACATCAGATTAAGAATGTGATGAAGAGTTCATATGTGAGTCAAGGCAGATGAGTGAATACTTTGGGCAATATATTTTACTTCCTCTAAACTCTAAATAGAGATCTTTGTTTGTTTTTGTCAGTTGATTGGAGTGCTTTATCATACCTTTATGGAAGCCTGTGTTGTTCTTTTGGACAAGGTCACTGGGGCTCAAGCCTTAGTAAACAGAGACAGCGTAAGTGTTTGTGGTTAAATGACAGAGGCCCAATTACTGGTTTAACCTGCTGACTGATACAAACAGGACACACATATAAATAAAGCAGCACAGGCCTTTAGGATTACAAACGTCTGTTGCTTCACCATATTTGGGGATTCATTGAAGGCGTGTTCCTTTTTTGTTGATATCAGCAGAAATAAGTGAATGAAGGCAACCAACTGAGTTATTAGCCCATATGTGTTCTGACCAGAAACAACATAAAAGAAGCGGACATAACCACGGTGACGTCACCTGCTGGTTTGTGGACTGACTTTGGGAAGCCTCAAGGGCATTTCGGATGTCACCACCTCGGTTTTTGGAACCAGATGTGACCTTACCTCAGTCTGAAATTACTGCCCTTATTAGCAGGCTTGCTAACAGACAACATGATGCAATACAGGACTGAATAATTGCTAACACTAGCTCATTTTGCTAGGTTTCTAATAATATCACAAGGCATTTGCTCTTTTTTTTTTACTATATAAATCAAAATGTTAATTGCTAAATGTTTTCAAAATCAGTCTTAGTTGGACAACAATAATGCTAACATTTAATATATTAAGACACCAATTAGAACTAGCTGTCCTTACCAGCAAGCTGGCTAACAAACCAGACCAGGTAATACAATAATGAATAAATGCTAACATTAGCTAACGTATCCATGTCTTACCAACAGGTCTGTTTCTAATTAATCAACAAAATAACTATAGACACTTTTTTGTAACATGTTGTAAAACAGTTTATTTCTACTGTAATGTTAGCTATTTTTACTTTTTACTTTTAATTTTAATGCAATATAGACTTTTAAACTACCAGTGGCAATTTAAAAAATGAAAAGAAATTCATTGCAGCCCAAAAAGCAGTTTTCTCAAAGACCATGACAATAATAATAATAATAATAATAATAATAATAATAAAAAACAAATGCTGATGTGACCCAGAAGTGGGAAAAAAAGTTTTTGTAACATGATTTTCATCAAAATACCCCCAAATCAAGTTTCAAAATCTGCTAATTCATTGCAGGACACCATCTAATCAGCCATTGGTCCAAGTGGGAAGGCGTGGGCAGGGTCAGATGGTGAAGCCCTAGTTTGCATGTGCAAGTGGCTGCATAAGAAAATAAATGAGAGGCAGAAAGTTCTTTTGGTTTTGACACTATTGAGTGTCATTGTGTTTCTGCATGAATAGGTGCTAGTGTTTCATCCTAAAACCAAATCTGAAACATGTTTTGGGCCGCCTCAGCTTTGGTCATTTCCACGTTTGTCAGCTGTCAGTACATGGTCCTGACTCAGATTTGTCATTGTTTGTTTACCTGTGACTCGGGGCAGAGTGGCCCGGTTGGGTTTGGGTTTGATGGGTGGCCGTTGAACCGTCCGTTCAGTCTGCGTGGTGGATCGGTTCCTCCTGGCACTGGACCGTCGTAGTAGGGGGTTCCTGCCCGTCTCCGGCAGCTTTTGGATGAACTTCTTCTCCACATACTTGGACTTGATCCACGACTCTTTGTCTCCTCTGAGGCACAGAAATGACAGACCACAGCGACAGTATGAGGGAAACGTGGAGGAACAAAAGTTTGCTTTAAAAGCTTCGCATGCAAAGTTATGTTTGTCATTATTTCTGACTCTTCTTGTTCTCAGCTTTTACAGCTGTGGGACAATAATGTTCAACACATGGGCCTTAGACATGTCCTTTAATGAATCAGTAAATTTGATTAGAGTATTTCCTGTCTTCATGATTAGTTATGTCTCATATATAAGCTTACAAAAATTACATTTAGGGCCACATTTATCAGATAATCCAGATAAACGACAACTGGAGTACTGGAATAATGAGGTTCAGAGTAGAGTGCTGCAGATCACATGCAACCTTAACACATTTCCGGAGAATTATTCATTTAACCAACTGAATATGTACCTGTAGCGCTTCCTGTCTGTGGCGACGCAACACAGAAGAGAGAAGAGGAAGTGCAAAAATAAGGACTGTGATAAAACCATCTGTTCACTGTATAGGTCTTTACAGAACCACATTTTTTAAAACACTTTTCTACACAAACCTGTCGACACAAGAGCTTAAAGCAATCCCAGCATGCAGTGGGCAGACACTTATACTGAGAGGTATGAGGGAAGATTAGAGTCTTTTGTTGAAAGTATAAATGATGTTGACGTCGACCTGTGTGTAATGAAATAAGCCTCTGGCAGGAGGAGACGAGGTGTGAAGTGACTTAACACTTACAGCGCAACAGTTTTTAAGATGTAAAAAAAAAAATTAGACTCAGACTCAATTTGAGGATGTTCCCCTCTAAATGAAAACTAGAACAAATGACATTTAATATGCTAGTAAGTGTTGTTTCCTGGTTACAATGCGGTTGTTGTTTTTTTTTTAGCAGTTTTCAGCTTTATTGCTCAGCTTAAAACACTGGAATGGTCATTAAGTGAAGGAAGTGATGTGATTGAATAATTAATTCAAGTAATTACAGTTCTTCCTTTAAAAAAAAAAGATAACTGTGTTGCCGTGATGATGATTTCTTAGGCTATGATGTCATTCTCTCATATGCTCTGCTGTTATATGTACATACAGTATTGCAGAGTGTGGTGTATTTGTACCTGGGACTGGAAGGGTGGGGCTTTTTGATGGTGATCTCATCAATCCGAGCCTCATAGATCCTGTTGATTACCGAGTTTCCTAATTCACACATCAACTAACAACACAGGAAAGCTGTGATTAGTTATTATTTTTCTTGTGTCTACATAAAGACAAAATAGTAGGTGTAGTTTATTACTTTAATGAGCTCAGGTTCCCAGGAGTCCAGAGTAAGAGAGCGGACTTTAGAAAAATGGACACCCAGGCTCCTGTAAAGAGGGAAAGTCATTAAAAGTCTGTGGTAATTAGCAAAGACAGACACACAAACACACAGTGTATTTTGCCTCTTCTGTTTCACTATAAGTTCATATTTGAAGCGTGAGGTCAAAGGTCAGCTCAGTTTAGTGTCTCTGTGGGAAAATTCAGTCTAGGGCATTTTACAGATAACACACAAAGCAGCTAGTGTTAGTGTAGTAATTAGCATTAGCAATTAGCATTAGACTCAAAACTCCAAATGTTTATCAATGTTTTAGATTGTAAAATGTAAAATCACATTATGAAAATATTTACATCTGCAAATAACTTGAACAACCAAGAACAGCCTGAAAATTATAAAGAAAAATAAGTCCAATTTAAAAAATAATATGCTTTAGTTTATAATTTTCTTGTGTGCAATATAACTTACAGATCACACTGGATCTACAAATACAAAACATTTAGTAACAGGGAGAATGTTGTTCAAATCAAATGTATGTTTCTTAACACTTTTTATGTTCTTATGAGCCTGGCAAGCCTGATTATGATATGAATACATACTCTGGATACGATTGAGCTTAAGCGTACGGGTGGGAACAACGGCTGTCTTTCAAACTGCTTTGCACTTAATAGGCCAGCGCTATGACCAATCAGAGCAATGAACAATGTGATGTATAAAGTAAATACATCTTTCTTTAAAAGAAAAGGCTTCAGTGCTTCTTCCTGTTCGGCTTTCATACAGAAGCCCAAGTGCAACTCTTCCAAAATTGATGTAAAATCAAATTAAATGATCGCCATCGTACATGTTCTGCAATCTACAGTGTCGTGCAACCCTGTCATCATTGTGTTAAGCCTGTCCTATGATCTCGCTACACAAATGGAGCGGTGTGATTGGATGGGTTAACTGGAACCAGTCCTGGATGAGGCTCTATGGAGTACAGCTAGGCCAACGATTCAGCCAAAAAATATTGTTTCCCACGAGAGGCTAGGCTATGTTCTTCTATCAGCTTAGTCACATTTTTTGTGACAGGACCGTTTGTAATCATTTTCATTTAATTCTACTCTTTTTTTTTTTACACTAAAACAGAGAAAAAATTTTATTTGTCATTATTTACTCGTTATTTCAGTATTTTACTGGTCTGACCCATTTCAGGTTGTATTAATTTGTATGTGGAACCTAAACTACATTTATTTTAACATCTTTGATTATAAATATCACCAGGGTCATTTTTGCATTTCATCACATGAGCTGAATTGGACCCTTTGGTTGGCCAGTTTTGGCCACATATTTGACACCCCTGTTTTTTGCGTTTCAAACCTGCCTCTAGTGGACATCTTACAAACTGCAGGTTTCGTCTCTTAGGCTTCATGTTTCCACCTGGGTGGTGGTCATGTGTGTGTTTGTACCTGTGTATTCCAGAACACACGATACACAGTGTGATGCCCAGGTTGATGGAGGCCCAGTCTGGACCGGCTTCACCACAGTCACAGCACTGCCGGTTCCCTGGGATGACCTGCACCTCCTCCAGTGCTTTGCAGCCACTGTTCTCCTGGTCCACACCTTCTCCCCCTCCTCCTCCACTACTACCACCTCCCACACTGCTAATTGACACTGAGCTGCAGCGTTGTCTCTGGCAACAAATGCACAAACACAGAAATGAGACCCCAACTTCCTCTGTATTAGAAGTTCACCTGACGAAGGAACACAGTGGAACCCATCATGAGTGTGTTCTCACAGGGCTGTGTGGGTCTTCCCGACGTTCCTGGAAGGCTGAGGCAATGCTGTTTTGGACAGCGCTGATCCACGCCTTCTGCAGTCGTTCTGAGTCAGCCTGCAATAAACAGCACCTACACACACACACACACACACACACACACACACCAAACAACACCTCTACCATCAGATTTGCTGCTGCTCATGGAAATATTCACCACACTTTGCAGGTCAGTTTACCATTCACAGCACAAAAACCCGTGTGCACAGCTGCATGAGCGCGCTGTGCATCCACACATATACTAACTTTGATGGCGACACCACTTCAAAGCAGAACCGGCGCTCATTTTCAGTGCTGGGTTTGACTGTGCAAAGACGCAAGTCCTCCACCACAACCGTGGGCTGGTCCTGAGACAGATGGGAAGAGCATGAAGAACATACAGGCCCGAATCTGTTACAGAGAAGCGTTTGTCTCCACAGAGCTAAATTCGTTTGGCGTGTTTAATGACCTGCATATTTACAAGAAGTGCAAGAAAAAAAAATTGTATATTTTACCTTGAATTTCTTCTGATACACCAGCTGATTTTTCTGAATTGAGAACCAGCGTCTGAGGTAGAGAAAGAAAAAAAAAAAATCAGTGTGTGATATTTAGTGACATCTAGTGGTGGTTTTAGATTTTGACTAGATAAATACCATCCCATTCTGAAAGACAAAAAGCCCCAACTATTTATTTATGATCTGAACTATTTATGTTGTTCCAAATTTATTGGTGTTACTTTAGGTTTTTTTTTCAAATTGCCAATTGTTACCATTAGCAGTAGTCGTAATAGTAGTCGTAGTAGTAATTGCTTATATTTACTGCTGTTTTTATAGTTATTCATTTTGCATTTGATGTCTTTTTCTTATAACTGAACAGTGTGTGGAAAGTTCAATTTCCCAGAGGGATCAACATTGTTCTATCTAGTCTGATATATAATGTTAAAGGTCCTAAATTTGAATATTAGATTGGATTTCTACACTTGCATCCAACTAAATATTGCACACAGGACCTTTAAAATAAAGAATTATAGGTAGACATTTAAGACAGATTTGGCTGTTTTAGTACTATGACAGAACTCTGTGGGGTAAATTGTACCTGCTCCAGGTCTTGAAGGCATTGCTCGCTCTCTTATAGAGGTAACCTTCCATAGCAATTCCATTAGCAGCGTCTGCATTAAAGTCCATGATGGAGTCATCGTAGGACATGTCCTGGAAACATTTTACAATATTCATATATATAGATAGAGAGAGAGAGAGAGGTAGAGTGCATGTACAAGGTCAGTTTTATTTACAGAGCATTTGTTTGAGTTAAATTACCTTTTTCTTGATGGCAGCATGTCTTTGCTCCATGTCCCTCTTCTCTCGGGCTGAGTTTAGGACCAGCTGAGTGTGCTGTGAAGGTCAGAGATGCTGATTTTACACCAGATCTGCTGCCAAATTATTCATACTCATAATAAATGTCACTATGTCTTTATCTCTGTCATGTTTTCTTCACACCTTGAAGTCACCAGAGCTCTTACACATAATTTATGAGGCTTTCCAATACATTAAGTGATTACAGGTTTGTCGTTTTTATTTGTTAACCGCACCGACTGAATACCTTAAAATACAGTCTGGTGTTTAAATCGTATTGGAAGCCATTTCACAAACTTACTTGAAAAATGAAAATGCTCATTAAAGGTGAAGTGCTTCATAGTTTTAAGTCACTAGTAACAAAAACAAATTAGCTTTCAGGATATTGTAATAGAATAAAATGACAGGAAACAAGGATTCTATCTAATTCTGTGATCTGTGTTCAAACTGTAGGAAACTTATTTTCTGACACATGTTGGCCAATCATAGGCATTTTCAGGCATGTTAAAGACATAATGACAGGTGACCAATTGCTGATCAGATGCATGAACAGAGTGTGTTTTCTTTTCTACAGTGGCATGAGATGATGTCTATCATTATTATATTTAATCCTGTCATTTGGACCAAGAGGAGAAAGTTGCAGAACGAAGGTGTGTATTTTTGTTTTAATGTTAACCTTAATAATTCTCTATTTTGTCAGTGAATTGGGTTGAAATGTATACTAACAACTACATAACCCTGACAATAGCTATCAACCAGTACTCATGTAAATATTTTTAGCTGAAATGTAATGAACATTTGTTACACCGGCCAGTGTTAACACTGGCAGCAAAGCTATCATTTGAATTCAAACCAAATTTGGTTTAGAGATTGACCCTGAATAGATATGAACATATTTTGGGAAAAGTAAATCAAAGTAAAACATTTTTAAGTTAATTTTTTAAATATTTTTTTTACATCTCAAATGTCTGTAGCAGCAACACCATTGGATGAATTCATGCCAAGTATGGTGTCTAGTTTGGCAGTCATCATGAATAGATGTCATAGGAACAATAGGTCACAGTTGACATGTTTATTATAATGGATGAAATATGTGCAAAGGTGGGGTTTGTTGTGCCTGGTACAACTTGTTATTTTACAGATTTGAAGATTGAGTATCTTCACCTTCTTGCATCTAAATGTCAATTCTATATAGAATCTATCAGATCTAAATGTTATTTAGTTCATTAGTTCAAAAACTGAAATCTTGATAAACATACAACATTAAATAAAAACACACCAAATCATTTTGGAAGTATAGTAATGTTGTGATGCTATTTATTGTAATATAACTCATTGGTGAAGCCTCTTGAATTCAACGTGTATGACAAATTGTGTCGCTATAATGTAGTTTCAGGGCATAAAACATGCTATTGGAGGTACTGTGCATTTTTGGTGTATTATGGGTAAAGTGCAGAGACTGAATAATAAGTTGAGTTAACCGTTTTGACCTTTACAAACTCACATTTTGAGTGGTTTTATCTTGATCAAGGATAATTTGGATTACTTTGACAATATTAATGTTCTTTGCAATCATACAAGAAATTCATAAATCTTACATTGGTCACTCAAAATGTAACGTGTTTCTGTTCTAATAACTATGAATATGTCCTGCGAATTATCCCAATTTCAACCATATCTAATGAAAAATAACACATTCCAAAGTAATAGAACTTTAAGATTGTGCAATAGCTATTTTAAACACGATTTTTTAAGAAAAGCGTGACATTAACTTGACTGAAGTGAACCTATGACATAAATCAGTGAATAAGTGTTATTTCTCATTCTTCTGTGTTATTTATATAACATGAGCATTGGAAAAAGCCAGAGGCAGACATAGATCAACAGCGTCAGGATAAGATATCATCCTGCAGACTCAGGAAACAGGATTAAGGAAGCGTCGGGGCCACGTTTCTTCCTCTGTCAAACTTGGATTAAACGCCAGTGCTTTCTTAAAAACAGAATTCATCCTTTAGCATCTCCTCCGCAAATTCTCCTTCCCATCATTGCCTGTTGTGGTTTGATTCAGTGAAAGCTGACAAATGCACTTCCTGTTTAACATTCTTGTCATTAAACAGTCACTCTTTAATGATGCTGACGTGCACATTTCTTCCACGTTTCCATAGTAAAAGAGCAGGAGAACGGACTCGCTGACACAGAAACTCACTCAGACATGTGAAATATTTCCTGTTGTTGCTCACTTTTTCCTGTCACAATGTAAGTGTGATGTCATCTTGAACTGCCGACTGAATGATACCAAGAACCCGTCTGATGCAACAAACCAAACAAGGTTGCCTGGTGAAGTCTGTTTACAGCAATTCACTTATATTCCATCTTTATTCCTTATAATCCGCCTCAAGATGTGTTTTCTATCAGTGACTCGCTCAAAACCACACGCTTTATATGGATCACACAGAGGTGGTAAAAACCACCCGTTATAATAATGTATGTTTTTAGAATTGTTGCTCTTTGACAGCTGCACATTCTGGTCTAGTTACAGACTAATGTAAATCTGTGCAGCTGTGGTTCGGCCACTGCGAACACATGCGTTACTAATAATTACCTCCTCGCTCAGCTTTCGTCGGTACTCGTCCAATTCTGACAGAGACTGGTGTCCCTGCTGGAAGAACTGGGCCTGGGCCTCCATTAGTGACAGCATCTGACAGCAAAGAGGAGGAGGAGGAGAGGGAGAAGAAGGAGAAGGTGGGAGAAGAAATGAAAGGAGATGAAGGAGAGAGAGAGAAGGAAAAGTGAGGAGAAGAAATGGAAGAAGGAGAGGGAGTAAATAAAGGAGGAGAGGGAGAAGAAGGAGAAGGGGGAGAAGAAATGAAAGGAGATGAAGAAGGAGAAGAAAAAGAAGGAGGAGGTGAAGAAAGAGGAAAAGGAGAGTGAGAAGAAATGGAAGAAAGAGATGAATAAGAAGGAAAAGAAGAGGGAGGAGGAAAAAAGTAGAGGGGACAGGAGAAGAGGGAGGAGATGAAGAAGGATAAGAGAAAGAAGGAGGTGAAGAAGGAGGAAAAGGAGAGTGATAAGAAATGGAAAAAGATGAATAAGAAGGAGAGGGAGAAGAAACGGAAGGAGGTGATGAAGAAGGAAAAGAAGAGGGAGGAGGAGGAGGAGGAGAAAAGTAGAGGGGACAAAGGAAGAAAGAGGAGGAGGAGAGGGAGGAGATGAAGAAGAAGGACAGGGAGAAGGAAAGTGAGGAGAAGAATTGGAAGAAGGAGAGTGATAAGAAATGGAAGGAGGCGGTGAAGAAGGAAAAGAAGAGTGAGAAGAACTGATGATGAAAAGTCTAAAGGTAAAGGCGTTTGCAGCTGCAGACGTCGTGTATTTGACACAAAGTGTAAAGAGGCCATAGTGAACTCACTGCCATCAGGATGTCTGTCTTCTTCTTGGCCTCAATGACATTAATCTGAAACAAAGTAAAGTCGTGGTTGGAGAAAGTGGTTGTTTCCATAAGCAAGAAAAAAACCAACCCTCAGTGGACAGCTAAGCCTGTAGAGCCCACAACCACAGAGCTGGAGGGAAAAGCCCCAAGGCAAACCTGTTATCATTCCAAACAGCAGAAGCTCCTGCACGATCACAAACTCAGCTGTGCTTCTCATCCACTGCTTTCTGATCTTATTTTTGCCTTCATAGTTTCCAGTTTGACTTCTTTTCTCACCTCCAGGACATAATCCAGGGCCTCAGACCTGAAGGTTTTGCGTGCGTTGAGTAAAGTGTTGCTGGCTTCCTCCACTTCGTGTTGCTTCCCTCGCGGGGCCTGGGCATTCCTCGCTAGCGCCCCTTCCAGGCCTTCGCTGCTGCGCTCGAACTCTTTGCGCACATCCTTAAAATGACGCACATCTCTGGAGGACACAATCAGGAGACATTTGAGCTTGAGTGTTTAACTTTTAATGTTCCTGAAAATGTTAGAAGGTCGAGTCTAAAAAAAAGGCAGTTTGCATCAGCCTCAGTTTGTCACAAGAAGAAACTGCTACTGTCAAATGTGGATTCATTTTGATCACCATATTTTCTTCACCATAGGGTGCACTGGATTATAAAATGATAGTGTTACTAATTTTAAAGTTAGTGTCCTAGGGTTGATCATGATAATGGATTAATCTGTGTTGATTTTGGCAGCCATGTTCCAGAACTGTTTGTTTTTTTGCAAGGAAAACTTTGGGCTGTGATGTGGTGTGGCCAATTTAATTTTTTTCCTGTACAAAACATTTGGTCCAGAATGGCTCCATATAATGAATTTTTATGGTTAAAGATTTTTATGTCTTACTGTTACTTATTGTACGCTCAGGGGATGTTAAAAAAAAACTAGAATTGACAGATTCTACAGTAGTTCATTTGCACTTCCACACATATTTAGGGTATTTTTTTATTGTCACTTGGGACAATATCAACAATGTTTCTGCTCAGTTTTGAGAAATTTTGATGAATTAATATATGAAATAATAAAAACCATTTTCATTACTTATAATGAACCATATTTTGATGGTTCACAATATGTAAATGAGTAACTATCAAGCATGATACGAATCATGTACACATTTTCATTTGGGTCCATGACCTTTGACCTAAAGTGACCTTGAAGGGTCAAACTCAATGTCACCAGCGTCTGGGTTTCATAAATCTTCTTTTCCTAAACTTCTAATTGAATTAATTCCAAATTTTACATGCAACTTCCTTTGGACAGTGTCTACAAAGTTCATTCATTTTTTGGAATTGTTCAAATATTACAAATTTGCTTCTACTTATAATAAGCTGCATTTATATGGTGTATAATATGGAAATGGTTAGTTATCAATATAGTTCCTGTTCAGCACTGAAGGAAGTCATATGGACTTTAATTACTTGTGTTTTCCACCAGTGAAAGTACCACCCACTTCAATTGGGAGATTCATCTACTGCATCCAGACCACAGCACTCCAACATAGCGGCAGAATCTGACAACCTCATAAATTCAACTTATTACCAATTCTTGATAGAACATGCTACTGAGATACATGGCCATTGGTCCTATTTTTAGATTTAGAAGACATACTATTATAATCCAATTCAAACCTAATGTGGACTCTTTTCATTGCTGTTTAGCAGCCAATATTAATCTCAAATTGGACACGAGTTCAGGCCGAGTTTGGTTCAAATTAAAGTCATGCCAGTGTCACATGCCATCTAATATCCTGTTTAATCTCCATCATTCCTCAGAGCAGCTTAAAAAGACAAGGCCTTATGAAAAGAGGGGGATGAGGAAGTTTTTAATGTGGCGTGTTAATTGTTGCCAGAGAAGTAGGATGGTGACTGAGTTTTGAACAATGTGACCAGCTACGTCATCAATTACTAAGAAAAACCTTATGCTTTCTGCACAAGGAGACACTAATGCAAAACAAGCGGTGCCATGCACAACAAACCCCGCCCCTTCCAAACATTTTAACTCTTAATGAACATCTCCCTCTCAAAACATGAGACTATGAGTTTTACCTTCCACGGTCTCTCAAGGTCAAAGGTCATGACATCATTTTGAAGCCCATGCCAGGTTTCCTATCTGTCAATAATAGTAACTAAAGCCACGTTTCCACTACATGGTATTGGCATTACTCAATTTTACTCTGGGTCCACGTACTATTCATTGAGAGCATTTCCATAAGATACTATCGTACCTGGCCGTCATCACGAGGCACCCTGACTTTTTTCCCCGTCATCCACGAAAGACAGAAATGCCTCAACCTCCACGACTCGCACCAGTGTAGTTTTGCAGAATGTCATAATTGTGTTGCAAACAGAATTTAATTTAGCGGCCTGTTTGTTGTAACTCCGAATGTAGTTTTAAAAAAATTATAGGGCGCACGTTGATAACGCAATGGTGCAGACAAATCCACTAATCGGTGTCTATGCTCTTCGCACGTTATGTTATAGTATCACTTGGAACCTTAGCAGAGTAGATACCAAAAAAATCGAGGACCGGATACCATGGGACTGGGTTCTTTTTCATAATGGAAATGCACAAAAGTGAGTAGAAACAGGTAGAATTGGGTACAGCCAATACTCGTGGAAACGCATTTTAAGTCTATCTCTTATAGTCTTTTTTTTTCAAGGTATTGACCCAGTGACCCCTGACTTCTTGGGTCAACAATAGGTCAAAATCTATACACACCAGAACTGAAAGACACGCATTTTGAAACTCATTGAAAGTCTCTAAGATTAATAGTTCAAAATATTTAATTTTGACCTTTATTGTGACCTTTGACCTAGTCTTCAAATTTGTCCTTCAGGGTTCTGATGTCAATGCATATCAACAGAGAGAGCAAAAAGAAGCTATATGCAAAACTGAGCATACAGGGATGAAAAGGACATTCCCAATCTGCCCTGCTTCTTATCATTGTGAAAACACATTTTTAGTGACCTTGACCTCTCACCTACATTCACCAAAATTTAATGGGATCTATTATAGATCAGCCTGCAGGGCCGCACCTTTCTTCAAAATGTCATGGAAATTGGTCCAGCAGTTTACAATAACATTCTCCCTTTTGTGGGTGCCAGGGTAAAAAAAAAAAAAAAAAAAAAAAGATTAGACAAAACAGTCAAAAGGAGGTCACTCACTCTTTCACAAAGTTCTGCAGCTTTGATTTGACAGACTTCTGTGTGGTCTCGATCACTTCCTAAAAGGGATGTGACAGAAAATGACAGAGTAAGCGGGTGTGGGGAGGATGGGGGTTAGATCTATTCAAGTGAACACAGACAACTGCTAAATGTCAAATGCCATGTGTACAACAGTGAGCTGCAGCCCAGTACGATCACACGCTGCAGATGATAAGCATCACCACAGCTCTCTGCAAAGACAAGCAAAAGCTCAGAACGGTACAGCAGCCAACACTCACCCCCTGGGCTTCCATAATATCTGACAGCCTCTTGGAAAATTTGTCCAGACATTCCTGCAGGATAGACAAATCTTCCATGAGTTTTATCAAACACATCAGTGGCTTACATCCTCTACAGCTGTCTCTCCTTAGTAGGTAGGAAACGAACGGCCTGTGATCCTCGCTTCATCTCAATCCGCCAAGTCTTAAACATCCCAAAAATCAGATCAAACCGGCGAAAACATTTGGATTTTTCAGACTATAAGACGCACTTTAAAACACCGTGGAATCCAAGTGCCCAACGGTGGGCAATTTGACACTGCAGCCTCAAAGTTTCTGAAAAGCATTGGACTTGTGTGGGTTAAAGCCTTTAATTTTGTCAAAAAACAACAGTGTGCCTTATAATTAGAGCGCCTTATATACAGAATAATTCTGGTTATGTTTTGTGTCTTTGAAGCATTTTTGTGTCACACACAGTGCTCATAGCGTAGACTGGAGTAAAACATACTGTTACTGTAGACTGAATTGAAAAAGTCAGTGTATTTATTGTGTTCACGTAAAATACAACAATAAATACACTGAACAATGTTGACAATTATTGTGGATACACCGTTTAATTTAGCGTTATAAGAGTGTGCTTTGTTGGGTGTTATTGTGAATACACTCATTGACGTTTAACCAAAGGTGAGAGTCATTGTGAATGTGTTTATTAAAGTTTGACTGATTGTCTTATATGACCGTTTTGTTTCGCTTAATGCACCTTATAATCCAGCGCACCCTATAGTGAGGAAAAACTACATTTTCCACTTAATATAGCATTATGGAACAAATGTGAAAATGATGGTTGGACTTTTATCTATATCAGAGATAAGATGAGTGTATAAATAACTGGTGTCACCTCCATCAGGCTGTCTCTGGAGCAGTGGTGACCCAATTCCCGGAGGCCGTTGATGAAGCTTTTGCTGGTCTGGCAGTAGACCCTGCCTGCCTCCAGCATGGCCTGGCATTGTTTAACAAGCTGCAGGATACAAACACGCAAAAAACAATATGAATAAAGTCACAAATAAACAGCATTCACACTTAAACTTTATAAAAAGTCAATATAGGAGGCTGCTTTAAAAAAAAATAATAATGTGATGTTAATATGTACCAAGCAAGATGGAAATGTAAAGTTTATGAGAACATGTAAACACTGGAAATTAAGTTTGTGTGAATTTAATATCCTGTGTAACACAAAACTGTTTTAACTGGGTGGATTTCTTTAACAAATATGCAACAAGCAGAAGCATTTTTAAGAAAAGACATAAGACATGGTTAACTCTAGCAACATACAATAAGGACGTGTAAAAAAACACATTCAGCAATTCATCTTTTATTTCTCCTTTTAAACTTTTCCCCTCTTTGGTTTCAAACTCTTGAGACTTCTGTTAAATATCACATTGTTAGCTAGTTAATCTTTAGCAATGTGTCATTTAGAAATTAGTATTAGCTAGATGTCGGATGATGTTCCTATACACTCAATATATTGACCCACATAATCATTCATTTTAAATCCTATTGTAGACTTAAATTATATCATTTTATGTGTGGTTTGTGTGTGTGTGTGTGTGTGTGTGTGTGTGTGTGTGTGTGTGTGTGTGTGTGTGTGTGTGTGTGTGTGTGTGTGTGCATAAACCGGTGTGAAAAAATTAAAGAATTTTATGCTGCTGAATGTCCCTACTGTGTTAGCCAACTTTAGCTCCCTCCCATTTAGCCACAAGTTAGCATTAGCTAAAATGTCCTATTGGATTGAGTTTGTACATATTCACTATATTTGATTCACATAGACATTCCAACATATTAAATAATTTTGAAGTCTTGCTCTAGATCACTTTTTCTTTTCCATGAAACTATGTCATGCTGGAGAGTTTTATGCTTCCAATTTAGCTTTCTAGTTGCTAGCTACATTTTGCAATCTAACTATTATGACATTATGTTATTTACCATTATTGACATGTTCTCTTCGATAGTGTTTTTCTCACTCAAAAGATAGGCTTGACATTAACATGTTAACACTTGTTATGTTTTAGATTTTACTATGGTATTTTTGGGTCTACTTTAATTTGTCAAATTATCACACCTTATTGCTAGCTACCTTTAGCCATAAGGGATTTAGCATTAGACAAATGTCCTCTCAGATTGTATTTTTGATTAAAAACTGACTAAAGAATATTGTTGTTTTTCCCCTCTCAGACATAGAAGTAATTCCTAAAGTCTTGCAGAATTAATTGATTGTAAACAAACAAATCATTCTTGATTATGCTAACACGGTTTATCTAGTTAGTAGATATGAGCGCTCACACCTCCAAATATTAAGGAAATTGTGATAACAATACTCTGTTTCGAAAACTATAGTATTTTATTTATTTATTTATTTATTTATTTATTTTTCAAATGAGCTGCCTTTATGAACTAATGATCATCCTAGTGTTGTATAATTAGGTGTTTCACCAACAGGACCAATACCTACTAAGGTCCTGAAGGAGGTAGCATCAACTCAGCATTCATTCATTCTTATTATTTATACCCAAACATTTACTATTGTCTTAATGTGCCACTTTACTTTTGTTATATCAAGGCCTGTTGCCACTTGTCAACAGTTTTTTTTGCACTCTGATATTTCATATAATCCCCAGTCTAGCAGGAATAAGTCAAAACATGCATGTGGATGTGCAGCTTCTTTTTGTAATGCCTCATGTTCTTCCCTCCTACAGATACACCAGAATCCATGGTTGATTATAGGGTGTGGATTTATACACCACATATGTTGGACTTAAATAGCGACCAGAAAATATGTTTATGATGTAATCTTTGAGAGTCAGAAAAGTTCCCTTTGTAGAGGAATACATCTTTTCAATTGATGTATTTTTGAGATGCATGATTAATATGAGCATATATATATCCAATTGTGATGTGTAAATGTTAAGATGTGCACATTTATGCACTTGTGAAAGTAAAATCCCTGTATTTTGTGATAGGTTAAGTTAATTTTTCAGATAATACTTGCACACTTTAAGATAAGCAACATTGTAATAGCAAGAGGATATATAGATTTATTATTTGTTGTCCCTTTTAGGAAATTATTGTATATAAACTGTAAATATTCCTAGTTTTACTCCAGTAAAGCTGCAGCAACAATGAATTTTGGTTGCCTCTTTAGTGGATCTCATTGGCGTGTTCTATCAATCAATAATAACTTGAATTTTCAAGGTTGTCAGGTTCTATCGCTACGTTAAAGCCCTTTGGCCTTGGTGGGGGTGATCAATTTTTCAATAGGAGTGGGTGGTACTTTCGTTCGTGGAAAACTCAACAAAGTAAATGAAAGTCCATATATGACTTCCTATCAGTGCTCAATGGTAACAATACAACAACAACAATAATAATAATAATAGCTTTAATTTAAAAACTGGTTTTACAAAGTCATTTGACAGACAAGGTAGCAGAACACAAAAGAAAAACAGAAAACAACAGGATAATAAAAGAAAAAAACAAGGCAGTCAGAGACGGCAGACCTCCGCTAAGGCTTGATATGGCATCATATGACGTCAAAACGTGACGGGATGGAGCCATAGGTGTTGATCCATCTGATGTCTGAAGGTGAGACAATGTGAATCCTTGTCTAAATCCTGAGATATTACCACTGATGCGTTATAGCTGTTGACCTTTAGTGTGACCTTGACCTTTGACCTTCCTTGCGCTAAATCTAATGAGTTCTTCCTTAACCCATTATCTATCATTCCTGAAAGTTTCATCAAAATCCATACAGAACTTTTTGCATAATCTGGCTAAACAGACAGACAAAGAAACAGACAAATGGACCCAAATTTAATACCTCCTTGGTGGAGGCATTTATATTTACCCTGCCCCCAATAGGGTAGAGGGGCATTGATTTTGAGTCTGTCTGTTTGACTGTCAGCAGCTTGACACAAAAACTACTGGACCAATTTCTATAACATTTTCAGGAAAGGTGTCCAAAATAGATCCCATTTAATTTTGGTAAATGTAGGTCATAGTCACCAAACATTTGTTTTCACAATGATAAGAGATATGGCATATGTGTGCAAGGGGGGCGGGGTTTGTTGTGCCTGGCACCACTTGTATATTATTATTATTATATGGACCATTTTTAAAACGTAAAAAAAATAAAAATAAATCTAAAATCCATATTTCTCAAAACTGAAAACAAGGTTTATAGACATTATTCCAAGGAAGATTCATATAAAATTTGAAATTAATCTGACCAGTAGTTTCACTGAAAATGTTTTAATTAATGCTAATGAAGACACTTTGTTGCCCACTCAGATGGTGAATTAAAAAGGACTTAGGAATTGAGGCAAACTATAAGACATGTTGGCTCCAGAACAGACACAGCTGACTTATATCACTGTATTTGACTTTAAATTCTGCCTCTGTGATTTGTTTCCTGCTCAGTTTTCTAAATCTGAAGGTAGGAACTGATTGTTTTGTTCAGAGATACTTCAGTAGAAGATAAAAGTTGCCCTAAAGGTTTGAACCCTGCTCATCCAGTTCTCTTAACGTCACTGCCATCATTGTACATGACGCTCTGAAACCTGAATTACTGTCGCCTGCCTTCGTCGACTGAATTAAACAAAGAGGGCTCGGTGTAACAGAAGTTCTGTTTTGATACCAATGAAAAACTTTGTTTTCATCTCAGTCAAGCATGATATTTTATTTGCGGCAGCGCTGATTTACCGTTCATTTTCCCCAAAACCCACCTGACACTTAGTTGGGCTGTAAAATGATAACAGTTTTTAATCAGATTAATCACAACGTTGCTTTGGATTAATTTTGATTAATCATAGTTAAAACATTTTGTTGGTTTTACTGTTTTTTTTTTTGTACTCTCCCCCAAAATACACAAAAATAGACTAAGAAACAAAAAAAATCTGGACATAACAAATACAAAACATGCTAAAATCCATTAAAAAGTGATGAAAAATCCAAAATATATTCAAAAAGTCTTCTAAAATACAGATAAAACACCAAAAAATGTGACAAAATATGTGCAAAAAATATGTATATGCAATTAACAAGTTTATTCAATATCCCCACTCATGTACTGTCATAGTGAGTTTTTGGCTTGAAAATGTGTAGAACAGTAAATGTTAGTTGGGTGTTGATGATTATAAATGGTCAACGGTCAATACAGCACTATCGTCGCTATTGTCCCTTTTTAAATCCCCCTTTTTTAAAAACCACATTCATTTCTTTTAATGACTGTGTTTTCCTCATCCTTGCGTATGTTCACTGTTATAATTAATGAATACTACATAAGACAAAAAAGGATGAAACATGGCTTACATGACTGTTTTGGTATCATTCATTTAGAATTAATCAAATCACTTGTCAATTTATCCCCCCCATTAGTTTTAACAGTTGCCTGGATTTGAATACATTTTAATTTTTTTTTGCATTTACTCCAATAGAACTGTACATAATAACATCACATGTGCACATGAGCAAATGTCCCACAGGATGTTGTGCAATGTCAAACTCAAGCATTATGTTGCAACTTTTTTGCTGCTTAATATAAAAGGAAAACTGCAAAATTTCTACAAACACAACCATATGTGTTTTTTTAACCAAAATGAAAAGTGAAAATAAATAAATAAATAAAAACAAGTGTTGCCTGGCATAACAAACCCTGCCCCCTTGCACACATTTGACCTGATTTGCCCTATTACAAAAACAAAAACACATTTGTAATGTCTGTGGCCTTTGACCTATACTTATCAAAATTTCATGGGATCTATTTTGGACCACCTTGCACCTTAATTGAAAATTTCATAGAAATTAGTCCAAGAGTTTTTGTGTCAAACTGCTTAAAAACAAACAAACAAACTGAACCAAAAACCATAACCCTTCTTCCCTTCAGGGGGTGGGGTTAAAAAATAAGAGGCAAAGTACAGAGAATAGTATTTGAGTAAATGGTGATAAATCAATCAAGAAAGGTTAATCTAAAACGTTCTAAACTGGCGCCAAATGGGTGACCGCATAGACTAATTGACTCCACGCGAGCTCTGCATTTGCTATTAATAAATTTTGTCTTGTATTACTAATGCTCAAATTCAGAATTTTTAAAGATATGCTATGGAGAGGTCACAAAACTTCCTCTTTTTGCCAGAAAACACACACATCTATTTATGCACCGCAGCACGCTTCAGTCACTTCGCTTTTTAAACACGAGTCACACTGCGAGGTCCAGCGATGTTATGTTAAAAGAGAAAACATTCGATGTTACAGTAAATGATGCTGCTAAATATCGTGAGAAAAAAAACCTTAGCGATGTCCACCAGCCTGCGTCAGTACTGTACACACTCCTGTTGCCGTAGCCCACCCCTCATGTCATTTTAAGTAGGTGTGTCAGAGGGAGAACACAACTCATCCACCGCGCTTTTGGTTTTCATGGTGTCAACTTGCTGTTCGAGTCGCTAGCTGCTAGCTCTAGAAGTTCTATTACTTCACGTCAGCTTTGTGTTTTGTTTATGTTTTGAGTAAACATTCTAAACTGGTGCGGAATGGTCGTTCCACATAGATCAATTGAGGTCTGTGTTTGCTATTAATACATTTTATCTTGTATTGCTAATGCTCAAATTCATCATTTTTAAAGATATGCGATGGAGAGATCACAAAGCTTCCTCTTTATAACCTACACTACAATGAAAAAGAGTTTGTGCAGTGGAATGACTGATGCAGGCTGTTTTTTTTTTTTTTTTTTTTAAACCGAGAACAGAAAATTATAACTGGACAACATCCCTAGAACTGACACAATAGCATGACTGGGTCTTCATTGGTTAATATTGCCATTATTTTAACAAACTGGAAATATCTGCTTCCTAGAATTAAATGGTTTTCTGGCACATTCAGTATCATGAAGGAACAGAAACAGCACTTGTTTGAGCTGATGAATAGATCTGAAACTGTAAACACCTAAACACAAACACATGAGAATGAACGTTATCGTCCTGAAGCAGAACAAAGTGTAGTTCTCTGTGTAATCAGACAATATGATGGGGAAGCAGCACCTGCAGATACTTCCTGTTTGACATCAGGTGATAAATACCTGAATGATCTCTCTCACACACACACACACACACACACGTCTATACTGTACGTGTGATGTTAGTGTGAAAACAGCAGTGTGCAGTGTCATGTACGTGGGTTCTTTACAGTATCTTACCTTTTCTAACCGGGTCTCGAGGTCGCTCACGTCATTTTGAACCACTTCGATCTCAGCTCTGCAGAAAGAAAACACAAAGTCAAACAGTGTCACTGAAAACAAACCATAATATCTAGAAGGTTCCTCAGATTTCAGTCTTAATCCTTATAATACTGCACACTTTAATGCTGTGCAGGATAATAATAATAATACATTTTATTTGTATAGCGCTTTTCTTGGCACTCAGATGCTTTACATGAAGTAAATAATAGAACAATAAGAGTCCGACTACAATAAAAAAAATAAATAAAATAAAATAGAGAAAACAGAGTAATCACACATTAAAACTGACAGAAAAAAAGGAATCAAACATTAAAATCAATCTTGTATAATTGAGTTTTTAAAAGGGATTTAAAAGTGTTGAAAGGATCTTATTTTAACACCTGTGTAAAAAAAAGAAAGAAAAAGGAAACCCTGATATTTTCACACTGCTATTGATATTTTTTTTTATATTAATTAGTGTGTCGTACTGTATTAACGCAGAATAATCCATCACCATGATTAATCTGATTAAAACATTTAAGGCAGTTTAATGGAACAGTTGTTTTGTTAAAACTGTTGAAGGTGTTTAATAAGCATATTAATTGCACATATATTCATATTCTTGCATAAGTTTGGGATATTTTATATACATTTTTTGGTGGGGTTTTTTATGCTTGGAATTTTTCCTCACTTTTTTGTGTTTGTTTATATTTTTGAAAGGAATCTTAGTAGATTTTTAGCTTGTTTTGTACACCCCCCCCAACACACACACATTTTTTTGTCTAAGTGTATTTTTGTGTATTTTGTGGGAAATTTCAACACAAAAAAGCCCCAGAGAGAACAGTCAACTGAAAGTGTTTTGATCATGATGCATAAAAATTAATCCAAAGCAACCCTGTGAATAATCTGATTAAACATTTTAATCATTTGACAGCCTTAATAATAGCATCATATTGGCATAGGAGTAATACATATATAATAACAATACAAACAGAAAGTAACACTGATAATCAGCTATAATGTCCTTTTATTATTATTATTATTATTATTATTATTATTATTATTATTATTATAGTCACATATGACATTTAGTGTTAGTAAAGTCCCAATATACTAAAGAATCATTAGAAGTGAAAATACTGCAATTAGGCTGAAAAGCACAAAAAAGTACATGATAAATACTGTATTATTAAACTGAGTACAACTTGTAGGACGTATTGTCATTGATTGTAAACATAACTATCATAACAATATTCATGTCTAATCTATTTGAAGTTTAAGTTTAAGGGTTAATTTTTTTCTTCAAGAATGAGAGGTGAAAAAAACTAAAAAGGTCGATACAGATAGAGAATCTGTTATTTTTGTAGAAGCTCAATTCTTTGGAATTGTTTGCTTCCCTGCGAATCAATTTGGTTTTCAATGCACGTGTGATGATGTCACATGTACGCTGCATTGTTGGACTTGATTTATTTTTAACACACTTCACACAAGTCATATATCATATAATAAAACATAACGTATAATAAAAAGAAAAGGAAGATTTTCATCCATGTTCTGGTATAGGACATACTGGAGCTAACATGGTGTTGAGGCAGAAACACTCCACAGCATGGGAGTAATCATGATGTTGACATTGGTGGGGACATAATTCAATGTCTTCTTCGCGAGAGACAGCAACAATAAATAAATAAATGGCTAAAACAATTAAAATAACATCTCATTTTAGGAAGGTTTTTTTTTTTATTTCTTAAGCCACATTTTGTCTGGGTTTTATTGGTCATCTATAACTGCATTATATATTTAATTATAGTTATCGTCACAAGACCCACATTTACGTCTAGTTTGGTCTCATTTGTCACGTGATAAAGGTTCATTGATGACAATATTCAGTCACCATAAGGTGCAATATCAATGAATGGTTTATTTTTTAGATTCTTCATATATAAGGTGAACTGGATTATAAATTTATATACAACACATTAAGTGAAGTCAAAATTATTAGATCAAAAGTCTACTTTTTTTTTTTTAGATTAAAAGTGAAAATTATGACATAAAAAGTCAAAATCGTGACAAAAAAAGTCAAAATTATGAGAAAAAAAGTCAAAATTATGAGAAAAAAAGTCAAAATTATGAGACAAAAAGTCAAAATTTAAAACACAACCAGAATTAATCCATATATAAGGTGCACTGTGGTTTTTAGAGGAAATTAAAGTCTTTTAAGTGTCGCCTTATAGTCCAGAAAATAGAGTAACCGTTTGTTTCCCAAATGTCCTGTCATTTCCCATTCAAATATTGGTATGGACACGTCCATAGCGTCCATTTGCAGTTTTACGTCCATGCTCCACAGTATATGTCATGTGAAGTCATGAAACCAGGGCCACTTGTAACACTTGTAAACCTCCCATTTCCTCAGAGGGGGAAATCCCTCCAATATGCCCAAACATTTGTCCACACAGCATGACATTCATTTGCAGGAATGTCATGTGTTTTGATAGTTTGTGAATCTAGCAGCAGTGTAAACACCAGGGGGTCATCTGGGCCCAATTCTAGGGGGGGAGGGGGTAACAAATGTCTTTCCACTTAATTAAAAGTTTCCT
Organism: Siphamia tubifer; assembly: GCA_020466265.1. Classification (NCBI taxonomy): domain Eukaryota; kingdom Metazoa; phylum Chordata; class Actinopteri; order Kurtiformes; family Apogonidae; genus Siphamia; species Siphamia tubifer. Next base: position 25,392,550 of record CM035800.1, read on the forward strand.
AAAGTAGGGAAAAGGGAAATGAGGTGCACAACAGTGGGAGATATAGAGAAAATGGATGTAAGCCTTAACATTCCTGACTGCCACCTCATATTGTGATTATCTGGAACCATTATCTGTTAATAATTGTGCATACTGTACATTATATTTTCTGTGCAGATATAGAAATATAAGAGGGTAAATGCAGACAAACCTTGTTTGTACTCTTTTATTCCCTCACCCAATGACAATCAATAAGGAATAATTAGATTGATAACACTACATTTTTTTTAGAAAGTATCTGCTTCAGACATTAAATGTGTTAAATGTTATATACTTTAATAAGATGAATCAGAAAAATGACAAAAGTGCAGGTTAGTTCATGTTTTTAATATATATGATGGTGTGTTATTCCACATATATGCTGGTTTATGTACATGTATACAATGAATTAGTAAATATTCCACTAGAAAGAAGCTGTAAAGTGAATGGATCATAATGTGCAGACAGTGTTTGGAAGTAGATCTGAGACCAATAGATTCAGATTCATAATATTTATTATCATTATCATAAAAGAACAATGAAACTTTGTCGGAGCATCCATATCTAAAATTCACAGAATAAAAACAATAAAAACTAATAATATAAATACCCATAAATAACCCAATGTAAAAAAATGATCCAGTCTGGACCAAGTACCACAGAAACTTATATATACATATATTAATGTAAAGTGCAATAGTGAAATGGTCATCGTGCAGTTACAAACTGCAACAATGCAACCAGTTCAGTTATTATTAGTTGGTGGGTATGACAGAGGGGGGAGGGGCAGAGTTCAGTAGCCTCACAGCCTGTGGGTACAGACTGTCGGCCAGTCTGGGTGTTCTGGCTCGTATGGACCGGTATCTTCTACCTGGGGGCATCAGGTGGAAAAGATGGTGAGCAGGATGAGGTCGGTCCTGCAGAATATGATGCGTTTTAGTCCAATATTCCTTTGGACTAAAACCTATTCTCTTGTTAATTCTAAGAATTTCACATTTTGACCCCAGACTTATCTTGGAAACTTGAGCCAACCAGCATTTAAGACTTGAGTTTTTATTATCAGTAACACACATGTGGGAACATTTCACTAGTTTTATCTCAGCATTTTCCTTGTAGACAAGCGTAAACAGAAGCGATAATGGAATTTTCCTATTCATGAATTTTGAATTTTTCCTAAATGTCCTTTCCATACCCACAAAACTGAGCACCATGACCACATTTTCTACACAGTAACTCACTTTTAAAAGCTTTATTTATTTATTTCTGTTTTTTCCTGGTTAAATATCACTTCATCATAGCAAAAAAACATTTTTTTTTACTTGAGAAGTTGTACTTTTTTTCTTTTTTTTTTTTTTTTTTAACTTTTACTTCAGTAAAGGAGTTGAATCAGTACTACAGTAATATTTTTTCACACAAGTAGCTATACTTCTACTTAAGTACAGAATGACAGTACTTTGACCACCTCTGCATATATACTATAAATGCTACTGTACCATGTGATACCTAATTTCCAGATTATTGCATCAACAGATGCTTCCTGTATATATTTTAACACACTTTAATTTACTATTTCTATGGGTGTAAATGGAAACATGACTTTACTTCTGCAGGAGTAAAATTCTATTGGAATATACGGAGTGAATTTAACGGCAGTCAGGTTTTGTTTTTGAGTGATAATGGCGTCCATTTCTGTTGAATGTACTTGATTCGGTCTGTTTTTTGTGACACTCAGTATCTCTTTCTGCCTCTTGTCTTGTCTCGTTGGGGCATGTGGTTTCCGCTGCCTTCCACCAACAGTACAGAGATGGAGGAAAACAAACAGAGGCCAGACTGACAGAAGACAAGAGACAAGAGGAGGAGGACGGACACAGGGACCGTTTGTGTCTGCGTTTGTCGGTGGACACGCATTTGAGGTCACGCCCTCATGTGACCTCTGCGGCCAAAAAAAAAAACCCCAAAACACACACACAAGGCTTTAGGATAAAACAACATCATTTATCTGCCTGAGATGTCATATTCTCACAAGAAGAAAGTGCTCAACGGGTTCATTCTCCCCACAAAAAACACACTTCCTGTCTCTTTCTGTTGATCACCTCAAGATATCTCGCCTCACTTCCTGCTCCCCTCCTACTCTGCCATTACCTAGCAACAAGAAGCAGTGCGTTTAAGTCACAGCAACGAACTGAGTTACTTTGCCGCCATTTTCTAAATGAAAATTGATGCACATAAAACACCACAGTTGGGTGTTTTTGTTTTAATCCGTTTGCCAATACACCTTGATAGTGTTGATTGGTGATCTGAAGTGTTACCGTCTTATTTCAGTCGCTGCATGTGTGAGTCTGTCAGAAAAACTGCGATTTGTAGAAACTAACAAACCATATCATCTAGATTTCCTTGTAATCATATACAAGGAAGTCTTTTCTGGTCGGGCGTCTAATTAGTAAATTCTAGATAAAAGATATAATATAAAAAATGAATAGTAAAATAATAATAAAAAGAATGTCTACATATACATAAGGTCACAGTATCACCTTAGCAATAGTGTATATTTTGTACAATTGTGGATTTTAAAGGTGATATTACAACAGTTTTATTGTGCACTGACGATATTTGGTGCCAAATGTGAAGTACAATAGAAATAAAATATATTATCATTATAATTATTAATAGATAGCAGATGGACTTCACCTCAGACATGTTGGACTGAAAGGTGTGAGCATCCATCAGTCAACTTTATTTGTATCTGACATTTAAAAAGATCCACAGGGGAAGCTAAAATGCTGTACATAGAAATAAGAAAATAAGTCAATAAGACATGGGAAGAAAAACAAAACTAAAGAAACAGGTTCGTGTCAGTTTGCCGTTTGTAGATGCCATACAAGATGAGTTACAGCGTGTTAAAGGCCAGAGAAAAGTAGTGTTTTTAAAGGTGATTTCAAATTATAATATAAATCAGAACTGGTGGCCTTTGTAAACCATCAGTTCACTTCAGTCTCCTGCTGTTTTCCTCTAGTTCCTCAGCTTATCTGTCAGATTGAATGTGTTTATACAAACCCCCACCTCCCCCCCTGACACGAGCTCTCACCACTGCAGCTTCCACAACTCAAATTTTCCACCACTGTGCGAGACTCATAAATTTGTTGCATGGGCCACGGTGGGGGTGGGCCTCAGGGGTAAAATATGCCAAATCAGCTGGCTGACACACCCAGCTATGCCAAACACTCTCTGGAGCCACTTGCAAAACCCACATCAACTGACACTTCCTTTTTGATTACACCAGACGCTAGGTTTGTGTTGAAAGAAAAATGATCAGAGTTTATAGTTGACAGGCTGCAGAACTACACTCACGCTTTAATTAGAAATTGTGTGGCATTTAATATAGTTAAATAGACTATTGAGTAGCTGACGGTTGTCTTTTTAGTAGAACCACAAATACCACAACCTTTACAAGTAACAGCTTTGAAGAATATAAGATGATATTTAGTAAAAGCTATAGATACTCATAATGCAAAATGTTATTAGAAACTATAAACTGTCATTTGTTCATGTGGAGCCACTTTTAGATCATTTCTGGAGGAAATATTACAAACATATATGTAATCTATATAACTACATGTCATATCATGGTTTTCTTTAATGGAAAAAGTACCCAGTTATTTTGAGAGCTACTAGTAATTTTGGAATATAATAGCCAATCATGTTGCTATGGTCAGAATCATCACTGAAGTGGGTCATGTAGCAAAATATAAACACTAGAGCCACGTTGCCACTGTGTCAAATTTCATGTGCAGAGACAGACACGTCAACTGAAAATACCAGTGAATTTAACAAAAACTAAAGAAAATATAAGAAGGAACTGTCTCAGAGGGTCAAGCACCGGTGGGGAACCACGGGTCAATGCACTAGTTAGTTCTGGTTATTCCAAAAGCTACTGTTTTATATATATATATATATAAATCGGATTTTCAAAGTGTTTTCAGGTTTTGGTTTGATGTTTTTTCTGACTCTACTTCTTTCTGATACATTCTGTTTTTAGCTAGTGTTACTGAGTAACTTAAAGATTTGCGAATAATGTTAGTTATAGGCTGATTCATTTAGTTCACCGATAACCTTAAAGTTAGCTCATCAGCTAGCTTTAGCTGCAGTTAGCTTAAAATTTTGTTAGCAACTGCTAGCTCAATAAATAACACCAGTTAGCTTCCTAGCTAACATTAGCCACATGTAGTTCATGATAGAACAAACATCTGTGACTAGTTTCCTAGTAGTTAAATGTCCTATGTTTGACCAAAAAAATCTATGTTTTTTTTTACTAGCATAGTAATTATATCCTGAGACCCAGGAAAGTGAAAAGTTTAGCTTTTTTCTTGCATCAAACAATTGTCCTGATTGGAAACTGCATAATGCAACATTAAGATTTTTTTCATTTTCATTTTTTAATGGAATATCCTTTGCAATGGGCAGTATTTATTTTTTATTTATTTATTTATTTATTACATGAAAATTGTCAAACTTTTGTCTGTGATGACAAAAATGCATTGTCGGTCTTAGGAAGATATTTAAAACCAAACCACAAAACTGCATTAAATGACATAACAGGAAGTAGCAGCATTTTTACATGCATTAAATAAATGTATCTTTGGTCTGATCTTAAAACACAATGGATGCTTCAGGTTTAATTTATAATATTTGTCAGTTTATGACATTTGCAAACAATTTTCTTACAGATGCCATTAACTATTTCATCAACCTAAGGTTTTTTTTTTTTTTTTAAAAAAAGCATGATGTAAATGTATCTTTTTGCACAGACAGAGTGAAAACCACCTGTTTAGTATTAAATGTATATTTTATATCATATATTTGTGAGGTGGTGGTGTGTGTGGGGGGTCCAACAGGGTCCCCCTCACCCCCCAGTACCCAGAGGTGAGTATGTGCAGCCCTGGTGGGTTGTCAGTTTAGAGTTCCTATCCATGGATCCAGATTGGATCCACTTTACAGCCTGTAAATGCGATCAGACACGTGTTGGAACAGATCCAGGTGTGAACAGGTGAATCTTACCTGAACCTAGGGGAGTCTTTAAGACACTCCTCAAAGTCCAGTTTGACAGTCATCTCCTCAGATACTTTCAGACTCTTGTATGGATCCTCTGGACGCTAAACTTAGTAAATCCTGTGGGTTTTATGGCTCCACGTAGACAGCCTGGATCATGGTTCGTATCCCCGGTTTGTGCGTCTTGTCTTCGGGGACACTCTGAGCCTGATCCGGGTCCTGTCACTACGAATGAATGGATGTGAGCGAAGACAAAAACATGCTCATCCGGCGAAAAAAAAACAAAGACTTAACTCCTCCAGGAAAAGCAGAAGCCTTCACGGACCTACACGGATCAATAATGACATATGAAGGGATCAGATCTGATGCGGATCAGAGTCCGGATGTTTCGTCCTCGGGTTGAGAAGCAGAGTGAGTGTGTGAGTGTGTGTTTCCGGGTTTTTACTGTGGTTCAGAAGAAGGAAACTGCACCGAATGACAACTTCAACTAACACTCACATCCTTTACTTTACTGCAGGGCTGTGTTTAGGGTCACATACACATTCATATATAAATAACTTTGACTATTATCTAACAATTTAGACTTAATTATCTCATAATTTTAACTTTTTATTTCACAATTTTAACATTTTATCTCTTTGACTTTGACTTTTTCTCTTAAAATTATGCATTTTTCAAATCTCATTTGTCTTTTTTTTTTTCAAATCTCATGATGACTTTTTCTCAATTGTGACCCCCTCCCCTGTTTTTCCTAAATTCCCTCCCCATATCCACAAAACTGAATACAGTGAATCAAATCAAACACATTATCTACACAGTAACTCACTTTTAAATGCTTTATTTTAGATACTTTTGAAACGTTTCTGATTTTTCTTGGTTAAATAAGTATTATTGCGTTCATGGCAAAATAATAAATTTTTACTTTTGTACTTTATTACAATTGTGAAATTGTACTTCTTTACTTTTACATAAGTAAAGGAGTTGAATCAGTACTTCTACTTTTACCAGAGTATTTTTTCACACCAGTAGCTGTACTTCTACTTAAGTATAGAATGTGAGTACTTTGACCATCTCTGGTTTAGTCAGTTAATCAAGTTTGTTTTTACAATAAAAACCAGCACATTGGTGATATGTTTTCAATTAATCTTAAAGTAGGTCACATTTAGCACATTTAATATCTAATATCTACATTTATGAAATAAAATTGTAGACCAGTGTTTTTCTGTTGTTATCACTAATAGATTAAAGTAAGAGTAGGTTCGTATTAGCACAAGACTTACATGATTTATCTCAAAATATGACGAGATGAAGACCGTAATTGTGGGAACGCACAAAATAGTGGTGATAAGAGTAACTTATTCAGCAAACAATGAACACCAGATTGGGGAAACTACACAAAAAAAACCCAGTCAACAATAGTGATAAGATAACAATGCAATTTTATACATGTATACTATCTCATTACAACATATGATATATCATATCATATCATATGTGATAATATTGTGAAATTACTCCTTGGTATAAACAGCAACATACACAGAAGTTCCATTATTATTGGATATTCTGTTTTTCTTATCAACAAATATAAATAGTTCTCAATACAACATATTGTTTAAGTTAATGAAAGTTATACATTCAGTCACATGCATCATAATCTGTTTGTACAGTTTAGTCATTTGCTGACATTTGGCCAAGTCAAAGTAGATATCAGGGTCAATTTATTTTTAGTTTAAAACAATATTTTTTTTATTACTCAGCATGAAATACATGTATTTCAAAAATTTTAAACTGTGTTTATTTAACTTGTACCTGAATAATAATGGGATATATAAGAAAATATATGAGAATACAGTATAAATTAGAACAATAAAGGCTGTAAATGAATGTTTACAGTATATATTCCAAATGTAAACGGCAATTTTTCAATAAATATGTTCCAAATATATGTCTGTATCTAATCTTATATTACATAATAATCAAATAGAATGATGATTTTGAATGCTATGTATTACAATACTGAGTATGGCTAAAGACTGGTTATTTAATTAGATAAGAAAAGGGGTAGAAAACAAAGAAGAGAAAGAGAAAAATGAAAAAAGAGGTAAAAAAAAAAAAGGGAAAAGGAGGAAGTAACAAAAAAATGAGGAAAAAGAAAAGAAAAAAAAATGGGAAAAAACAACAGGTGTACATTTGTTAATATTTATGACTTTAACCATCACTATTTATATTTTCTATATGTAATTAAAAAAGGTTTTTGGATGTTTGTTTTTATTTGACAGAGATTAAAAAAAAAAAATCAGTATCGTCTCCAAATATTTTCTTAGAAATATCAATATCTGCTTAAAAAAAATATTAAAAAATCGGTATCGGCCCCCCCCAACAAATCCATATCGGTCAATAACTTGTTTCTATGGTAACTATGAAGCCTCTGAACGTCCACTAAATGGGTCGATATCTGATGACCATGAAAACATGACAAACTCTAATTTACACCAATTATTTACATGTAGTTTATGTCAGCAGATGGTTTTGATAGATGGTTTTGATAGATGGTAAATGTTGGAATCTTTCGAGGTTAAAGAGTCAAACTGTACTTTATTGGTTTATGTTAAAGCTCTTTGTGTTGTGCTTCAGTTTCACTCCACTTTATATTCAGACTAAAACTGGGTGTGTATTCCCGTCTGGCAACCTCGCCTGCTTTGTTTTTGTTGTGGTGTAAAAGCCCAGGGAGAGCCTCTGTGAAACAACACCCACTGTGGACAAACCCACTCACGTACTAGGGCAAAACAAACCCATTTTCGACGCATTGGGCAACGTTAAATAAGCGATGTGCACTTTGTCATCACAGCCACAGACTGTAGTTGTCAGACACTTGGAGGCCTGTGGTTCACGACTGAGCCCAGATGTGTAATTACTGAGACTGTAGAGGCTTTAGTCTCATTCTGTCATCCATCTGTCTGTCTATAGGGCTGTCAAACTCCTACTAAATGTCTTTAACCAGGTAAATTAACTGGTTTTATATATATTATATATGAATACAGAAAAAAACCCATAAAAAATAAATATTCCCTTATGATATGTCATGAGGGAATATTTATTTTTGGAGGAGAAAAAAAAGTAATAAAGTAAAATAAGTAATCTCTATCTATCTATCTATCTATCTATCTATCTATCTATCTATCTATCTATCTATCTATCTATCTATCTATCTATCTATCTATCTATCTATCTATCTATCTATCTATCTATCTATCTATCTATCTATCTATCTATCTATCTATCTATCTATCTATCTATCTATCTATCTATCTATCTATCTATCTATCTATCTATCTATCTATCTAATCTATCATGTTGTATCTGGCTCCTCCTGCTGGTCATAACCAGTCACTGCAGCCTTTTCTTTCTTTCTTTCTTTCTTTCTTTCTTTCTTTCTTTCTTTCTTTCTTTCTTTCTTTCTTTCTTTCTTTCTTTCTTTCTTTCTTTCTTTCTTTCTTTCTTTCTTTCTTTCTTTCTTTCTTTCTTTCTTTCTTTCTTTCTTTCTTTCTTTCTTTCTTTCATCATTTATCACCTTTGTTGCTCTTATTTACTTTGGTCCATGCTTCTGTTTGTGATGCGTTCAAAGACCAGCCTCCTTCTGTATGTTCATAATGTGCCTCATTTATTTTCATAAATGAGGCTGTTGTTATTTCTAGGTCTGCGGTTGCCAGGTTCCTTCAACAACATAAACAGTGTGGATATGTTATGATGAGGAGATGGGTTTGGCATGACGTAACATGGGCTAAAAACAAAAACAAGCATCCAGTGAAGTAAACCCCAGTCAAATAAAGCTGAAAACTCCTCTTTAAAGACACAAACTGAACAGTAGATAATTGATGTTTTTCCCTCTATAATAATAATAATAATAGTGTTTGTGTAAATAACACTCACAGAAAATGTCAAACAGGACAAAAGTCACCAGATGACGGTGGTCAGTGGCAGTGTAGAACTTGGCAGATGAGTAGGTTGGTGTTTGTCTCTGACAGGAGATCCCCTCCGCTTCTGTCCAACTGTCAAGACGCACGAGATCCGAGCAACTACTTCCGGTTCACAATAAAAGTCCAACTGAAAAAAAAATGACAATATACAGCTCTGTAAACAATAATACTAACTAGAAAAGCGCAAACCTCCGCCAAGGCAGACGTCCCCCCTCCGAATGAAAAGAGGTCAAAAGAGGTTATTTTTTTGCCGGAGTTTGTTTGTCTGTTTGTTTGTTTGTTTGTTTGTTTGTTAGCAGGATAACTCAAAACGTCATGGGCTGATTTTGATGGAAGGTTCATAACATGTTGCAGGTGTCACAAGGAACACATAATTAGATTTTGGTGATGATCCGAAAGAGATCCTGGATTCTGGATCACTTTGAAATGTATCCCCCATTTACCACAATGCAAAATTTCAAAGTGACCCAGAATCCAGGATCTCTTTTGGATCATCACCAAAATCTAATCGTTTGTTTCTTGTGACATCCCCAACACGTCATAACATTTTCATCAAGATCCATTCATAACATTTTGAGTTATCTTGCTAACTAACAGACAGACAGACAAACTCTGGTAATAACATAATCCTTGGTGGAGGTAATAAAAAGAGACCACTACAAAAGTATAACTTTCTCTGATTTGGAAATGTATAGGTATGTTTGAATAAAATTAACATTTCTCACAAATAATAATAAAAATTTTGTTATTTGGAGGACAAAAAATCTCCAGGCCCCCTTCAACAACTCTACGATTACACTTAATGGTGGTGTAATTCTAACTTTTATTGAAAGAAACATCAATATTAAAAAATAAATTAACAATTAACAATTAGACCTAGCATGGGAGCAGTCGTGGTATTAAAAAATAACATGACTGATCCCTGACAGAATATTTATGAAATAAAATGAGGAAATGTACTATTGTCTTACAACTATGATAATAAAATAACTTTTTTTGTTGTTTTTTTTTACAATTCACATTACCTAAACAGAAACATTGCACTTTTTTTTCCTCCATTTGCACTGAAATCTTTGTCCATTCTCCAAACTTAAACTCTTTGTCTAGTCTAGTGACAGATCACCATGGTAGTAGATTTGTTTGTCACCAATGCATTTCAATTATTTCCACCTGCTACATCTTCTAAACTGCAAAAAAAAAGACACCCATGACTGATCCCCCCTTTGTATCTTGTTGGATTCTGTCTTATTTTAAGTGTGATGAAATATTTGGACTAGAAATGAAAAAAAATAAGAAAAAATAATAATACATTGGAGAGACAACTAAGTGCAAAAACTATTTCCCATGTATCAGAGCTTCTGTTGTGTAGTGTCTCAGATTTAACAAAGAAACAAAAAAGAAAAAAGGAAGAGAAAATGTTCTTATGCAGGTGTAAAGGCACTGATGATGAAGGTTACCCCTAAAAGAGAAGAAGAGGAAGATGAAGATGAGAATGAAGCTCTGACAGACCCTGAGGTGAAGTGTTTTATTGAAAAGTAAACAAAAAGAGGTAGAGAAAAGCAAAACTAAAATAGAAAGATAAATAAAAATGGTGCTAGATGTTTTGTTTTATAACAGCCTAGATTTATTATTAATATTATTCATAAATAAATAAATAGATGGAACAAGATTTTTGTTTCCTTTTTAAATTAAAGACGGCTTTCTTGATGGGAAAATTCTTAAAGTGAGCTTATTTCAGTGTGATGAGATATTTTGACTAGAAATGAAAGGGGGAAAAAAACAACAAAAACAAAACGAAGACAAAAAAAAGAATAACGTGGAGAGAAAAATAAGTATAAAAACGGTATTAAAACAGCTTCCCATGTATCAGAGCTCTTGTTGTTTTGTCTTAGATTGAACAAATCAATCAATCAATAAAATAAAATAAAAATAAATCAGTCCTAGATGTTGTTCTTGTGCAATTTTAAAGACCAATGATGTTAAAGGTCACCTCTATAAAGAATAGAAGATAAGGATAAAACTGGTGGTATTTTCTCAGCCTCCAATGTCACCGATGAACTTTTCAACCATGGAAATGTTGCTTGTTCAGCTGGATCACAAGTGTCTTGTGTCGGTGCTTTGGTGCCAAACTAAACCTAAAACAGCTGAATCACACATCACCGACGCACAAGCTGGAAAATACCTCGACCTACTAACAGTTTGATGAGGTAACCGGGGGCTATACTGGAACAAATCTTTAAAGAAACAGGCCGTAGAAGAAGGAGGTGGGCAGTGTTTGTCACGGGTCACCTGTTCCGTGCTTTTACGCTGAAGGAAAACCTCCGGCGTGTGCGCGCGCACCATCCCGGTCCGCTTGACGCGCGCCTCCGCTCGGCGTAGTCTCACATCGGAGGTTGAAGCCGCAAGGAAAAAAAAAGCCTTTCCAAAATGCGGGCGTGAGGTGGTCCCTGTAGTAAGCGGAGGGGGGGATCCATCCATCCATCCATCCGGGGTGGGGTGGGGGGGGAGGACACCCGGCTTTACGCGCACACGGAACAAGACGCAGGAAAATGTCGAACCGAAAACACCGGGACAACCAGGAGATCTGCGCCCGCAAGGTCCGGGAGCTGGCCCAGTCTGGAGTAAACAAACACTGCTTCGAGTGCAACCAGCCCGGGGTGACTTACACCGACGTCACCGTGGGCAGCTTCGTGTGCACGTCGTGCTCCGGAATGCTGTGAGTACAAACCCAAACCTACCCGACAAAAAAAAGCACCTCGTATCTGTGCTTCAAAGCTTTATTTACTGCAGATTTGGCATCAGGAGAGTAAAAGTACCAGGCCTGAGATTGCACCATGCACCACCCAGACCCACAATTCAGAGGATTTATTTGATTTGACCAGGAAGATGTGTGGTGCAACAGCATCTTATTTTGTGCGCAAAATTAATTTACGCAGTCTCTCTGTCTGCTTCTCTCTCATGCGTATTCTCCCGACAGCCTCATAACCGACAGACCGCTAGTTGGTCATTTTCCAGCTCTGAGTTACGTTTCATTTCGTCATGGTGCAGGTTTGACACAACCTCTCTCTCTCTCTCTCTCTCTCCCTCTCTCTCTCTCTCTCTTCAGGCTCGTTCTCCAGTGTGGGCGTGTGTCTCCGTGTCACATTTTGTTCTGCATGTTCAGTCCCAACACTCCTCCTCCGCCTCCTCCTCTTCAGGAAAACACGGTTCCAGCTCTTAAACTGGCGCGTTATTGCGCAATCTTGCACATCTGACATCCAGTGTCCCCACATTGTGTCACCCCCCCTCTTCCCTTCCATCCTTTCCCCCATGTTCCTCCTCTTCACCACCAGCATGGACAAAATAAAGAAGAGGTTCTACTTACTGAAAACACTCTCACAAGCCTTTTTGGCTCTTTCTCGTGGCACCTTCCACAGCAGCTCTGTCCTTAATCTCACCATCACAAGTCCAACACTGGTTCTATCACCTACTCCGTCCCTTTGTGCCGTCCTGCAGGCAACAAAAGACTCCACATCCCTTGTTTGTTTTTTTTAAACCTTGTCTTTGCACTAAATTCTGTGTTGTTGTGTGTCCCAGGAGAGGCCTCAATCCTCCCCACAGAGTCAAGTCTATCTCCATGACAACTTTCTCGCAACAGGAAGTGGAGTTTCTCCAAAACCATGGCAATGAGGTGAGTGAAACACTGCTTCCAATGGTTAAGTTTTTAGGATGGGGTGCACCTGGTCACTGGTTCTGCAAAGGAAAAATGGAAGGTGAAGTGTGGAACAGGGCGGCACGATGTTGGAAAGAACTGACATAGTGATATATATTTTTTTGTAACCCTGGGATATGAAAAAGTACTGAGGAGGATATAACAGCTTCATGGCGCTGACGTAAATGGTCAAACAGATTAGTTGTGTTTCCTTTCACTGTGGCAACAGGTGCAACACATCATCCTTCTTGGAGATAAAATAATTCCAGATAACTGATGTTGCTTTTCTTTTTGGCACTAACTCTTCACTTACTGTGATTTTCTCTGGTTTATTGCTAATTTTTTAATATTATTACTAGCGACTGATTAAGAATGATTGTGACTGGTGGATTGCTCTGTGCAATGTGTGCAACACATCCTTACAATTAGATGAAAACATGTTGAGTTCATTTGCTTCCTACATTGTGACTTGCACACACGTACATATTGATAGAGTATGTGATATATACAGTTCTGGTGTGAAGGAAGCACGTTTTCATTCTTGATATGAGCATGTGCATTAAACCCATGTGACATAAGGGAATTACATTCACATTACAGTAGATGTATTTCCTGTTCCAACATTGACTTTCATCAATTTTGGACATGTAATCTACACATGATTAACTGAATCAACCCTGGATTGTAATACTGCCTCTATGTGCTTGTACGGTAGGCATGAGGCATGATGGGTAATTACTCTGGAACAGTTTCAATCTGGAACCATCAGACCACATGACCTTTTCCCACTGACACACAGTCTGAACTTTGTTCTCTCTACAAACTAGGCCTATTTATACAGTACATGCAAATAATTAGTGTAAAATGCAGTTCGTCACCTTTTCATGGTCATCAGATGTGACCCATTTGGACATTCGGAGGCTTTGTAGTTACCATGGAAACACTGTCATCTTATTCTTAAACCCATGGAGTTGTATCGATGACAGTGGATAGAGACACTTGTTTTATGTTCAGTTAATGATAGATTTTACTGCAAGTCACTTTTTCTGCAGTTTTCTCCGTTTTTTTATATATTCATTATCAACGTTAATCTGAGTTTTAATTAACATCAACATGATCAGTGAATTAAATATGGGAAAATACTCAATTTATACTGATAAAATACAATAATACAATACAACAAAATGAAATAAAAATACAAAATACACAGGATAATATTAAAATAAATGGCGATACATTACTGAAGAAAGGTTAAATATAGAATAAATGTCATTTGACAACTGACTTTTTAAAATGTTTGAACATCTAATTTGACCCCTTTTTGATTAGTTGTTTATAACACACATGTTTTATTTAATATCTTCATTGTTGTGTTGATCTACCACCATCATGTTATGTTTCTTTAAGCCTTCTCATTTATGATGCATTCAAACTTAGTCATGTTTTTGTGTTTGCTGTGCTATTTCTTTCGTTGTTTTGTTGTTTTCACGTTTTTATTCTGCTGTTGTGCCCTCCTGCCTCGTCTGTCAAAGCACTTTCTATAACCAGTTATTCAAGATGTTATATAAATAAAGTTATTATTATTAGAACAGCACTGGGTTTTTATGGGTTAAGTAAAAAGAAGCTCCTGATGCATCAATTAAAGCAGGGATGTTAAACATAGGGCCCGTGGGCCAAAACCTACCCAACAGGCCCAGTCCAGCCCATGGACCTAAAAATTACATGGAAGACATTAACAGTTAAGGATATCAATGGTAAACTGATAACCTCTGTTTTTGGGTGGTGTTCTGAGAATAACCATACATCTATCCCCGAAATGCATTTCCCATTCCGTCCTGTCGTTGCTAGTTCTATGCTCCCAAACACGGGCCTGTTTGCCTGCCTGTCATAAGCGCTGTCCCAGCCGTCACAGTTGGCGTACTTACACTAACTCTGACAGAAGCGTTTGATCGAATGTCTGCAGGAGGTCTGAGTGTGAAACACAAGCTCTGTGTGAGGTGCTGTGCATGATGCTGTCCTCTGGAGACAGCAGATCTTCTGTCACGATCCAGACTCTGATCCATAGGGACGGGGATATCTGGATCTGATTCAGACCCAACGAGCTGGATCAGGTATCAGTGGAGATGGCTCTGATCCAGATATCGACCTGTGCTAACAACCAACAAACAGAAAACAATACAAAGTGCAACTCTTCAAATGTCCTACTAAATAAAATCTTTATAAATATATAATACATCTCTTCTACTTCCAGCAACAAAACATCTACACTCTGGAGGGATTTCACACTAAATAAACCAAAAATATATATTTTTTTTCTCCCAAGTTTCATAATCTTAACGATTATGATTAAAGATTAGAAACTCATTGTTAGTGTTGTGTAATCTCAATCTCTTACACACTTCACATCAGATCAATGCTACCTATTGATACTCAGATCATGTGAGTTGGTATTGATATCAGAACAGAAAAAGTCACATCCATGTATTGGTACGTTATAGACTAGGAAGTCACTGTTAGTCCTCTGGTTTTTAACCATTCTAATACACACACACTCAGTTTCTAGCATTAGCATTATTAATTAACCTTATCAATTAGCATAAAACTTGTATCTGCTCCTATAAATTTTAAAGAAACATAAGTAGCTAACTAACATTAGCAGCCACCTTTGTACAAAACAATTAAATGTTAGCGCATAACTTCCTTTATTATCCCTCCAGGGATGTATATTTTACCAATCTAATGTTCACACAGTTTCTAGCATTAGCTTTCGGAGAAGCACATTATTAGCAGTGAGCTGTCATTAGCCTTTATCACATGGCGGCCATCTTGAAAGAAAAATGTGAAATAAGCTAACTGGAGGCACTCAGGTATAGTAAAAATTAGCCTTAGTAATTAGCATAACAGTTTTATCTGCTTTTATGCACTTTAAAGGAACATAAGTAGCTAACTAATATTAGCATTCACCTTTGTACAAAAGGTGAAATGTTAGTGGTTAACTTCTTTTATTATCCCTTCAGGGAAATTCAGTCTGTACATTTTACCCATCCTAATGTGTACACACAGTTTCTAGTGTTAGCTTTAGCAGTAGCACATTATGAGCAGTGAGTTGCCATTGGAGACATTCAGGAATCTTAATTAGTATGTTCCTCAAGGGCACCAACAGCCTGTTGATCACAGGAGAATTAAATTAATTATTAGTAATTGGAATTAACAAGAATGTACCTGTTTTTAACAGTGAATAGAGAACAGGTAAACCAGAATATTCTAGCTGGGAGCAGGATGTTTGTTTATGAAGGGATAGGTTGTTATTTTAACATGTTCATTATGTCATTTTACTTTTTTGTACTAAAACAAAAATAAATATTTAGAGTTATCATTATTTGTAGGTTAATCTATTATTACTTTACTTGTCCAAGTTACATCATATCATTCTGAATGTGGGACCTGAACTAAAATGAGTTTGACACCACTGCACTAAAGGAGTAATATTTTGCTTTTTCAAATGCATGCATTTTAAACCATTTCCCTGTGGTCTACATAAACTGTAAATGCTTTGCTTGGATATAATTTTTTTATTAATTCAATTCCACGGTTCTATCTTTAACCCTATTTCTGACTAATGACACCAGAAAAGTTGTTTTGAGTGCTGGTCCTTTAAATGCAAATCAGCCACTTCATGTCCCACCTCCTCCAGGTAGTGGACTGTGTTGTTCTGCCTTATTCAACCGTATGCTTGTTAATACAACCAACAACTGAACATTTTAAGTAATCAGCTTGAAGCTTGGATATATTTTAATTTTTGTCTACATCCGCTAGTGCTGACAAAAAAATCATGTCGTACTTAGGGATATGTTCATTGGAATTCTTGAACTTATATGTGCAAAGGTTGCGATATAACTAATTATGAAATGTAGCAAATTAAGGAGGAATTAAAACAGGTTGTAGAAATCTACCGGATTTTTGCCAAAATTAATATAAAGGTAGCTTTGCAGCACCTGGAGGGTTCAAATTCAAATGGTAAATGGACTGCGCTTATATAGCGCTTTTCCACCTTCATGGTGCTCAAAGCGCTTTACATTAGCCTCACATTCACCCATTCACACACACACACCAGTAGGTTTCTAAGGTCTAAGGTCAGTCCTACTGGGGACCTAAGTCAGGGTTCAGTGTCTTGCCCAAGGACACTTCGATATGTGGACAGCGAACCGCCAACCTCTCGGTCATTGGGCGACCCACTCTACCAACTGAGCCACAGCCTTGCATAAACAAGGGTCCAAACAGATAAATAAATGAACCGAAAATGAATAAAAGTGGATTTAGCAAAATATGACCCCTTTAAATAGACCCTAAACTGAGACTCTATGCAATTTTTTTTTATTGTTTCATTCCAGTTTTATAAGAATAACATCATAGTGCATTGAATAAAGATGAAACTCAATTTTTTTTTTGCATTTTTACCCATATTTATTCTTGTTCAGCTCCACAGACATGGTGATGTATCTCAGATGACGGTCTTTCAAATGCCACAGAATCACTGTATTCTAATACCATTATTATCCCAGGCAGTGCTGTGATTGTATTGTGAGTTACATTGTGATTCCAGTCCCAAATTTCACTTGCAGAACTTGCTTTATTGTGTCAGCAGCCTCAGTTCAGAAGCTCCAACAGCATGTGTAGAAGTAACTCAGAATGGAGCTAATCTCCAAATGAAGACGAAACATAGATGACATTTTAATCACTTTTTACCACTCTGCATCATCCACTTGTGAAATATATATATTTTTAAATCTTATGTTGTTTTCATGTTAAGAGCTATTTTAATCTGGCCCAGTTCAGATTGAGTCCACTGTGATTGGAAGGGGAGCTGTCAAAAGGCTGAGTCATCGTTTTGCTGTTTTCATATTTTAACAATGAGCTCAAAATCAGTGAACACTATCTAGACAAGTAGGACATCAAAAGTTATCCAACTTCATGGGAAAAGTTGCATCGTTTTTGTGCTACAACATTGTAAATTTTGTGAAGTTTTCGGGAAAAATGATCACTACATAAATAGCTTCAGCTCGGACATACGGACGCAGACGCCTATTTCCCAGGTCTACATCCGTTTAGCTAAAGACGTTCTGATTTTGTACTATAGCTCCCCCTAGAAATGTACTTTTCTTAAAATGTCTGTAGTTTGGACATACAGTACATACACAGATTTGCCTGAAATTTGACTCAGACGTCTATCCCCCAGTCCTACACCTGCTTATCAATAGAAATTGCATTTTTGCTCTAAAATGGCTGTAGTTTGGACATACAAAAACCGATTTGGCTCAAATTTCAGTCAGTTGATAGTCTCACATTTCCACACCCATTCAACACACAACATTTCACGTATACAAAAGTGTGCATTTCTGGCTGAATATTGCATCCTGTCCAAGGTACGATGTCGTCTCACTGTTTTGCAGGAAGGCGGTCGCAAGGGACGGCGAAGGTCTTTGAGACTGCTTGCAGTTTTAATTTCCATTTGTTTCCACTATTACATGCATGTTTTCTTGGTATTAGTTCATTGTCTGAGTAGCTGACTCTGGCTCTGATATGTAATAAGAAACATCCCTAGTGACGACCAGTTGAACCAGTCTTTGTGGTCCGGAAGAATGTGACTTCCCGACTCACACAGCGCCAAAAAAACATAGGGACCAGTTCTTGTCGTCCCACCCAAACTCCGATCTGTTTCCTCTGCTTTGGTGTAGGCGTTGCTCATATCAGAGAGTATTGCAGCCTATCAATGTGAGCAGCTTTTTATTCACATATTTCTGGTCAGGACTGATATAAAGTGAGGGAGAGGCATCCAACTCCTCTTCCTCCTCATCATCCTCATCATCTCCAAAGTGATCTGGCTGCTCATGATTCATTTATTGGCAGTGATATCTGCAGCATCTGACTCTTACACCGGACATGAATCACTGAGGAGGAAATCTGTTTGTGTTTGTTTGAGATTTTCTTGAATTAATGCCAATTAAAAAGGATAAGGGCTGCACCAATGAACCACATTGCAATATTAATATGTTATGAAAAGCAGAAATTTAAAGATTTAGGTTTGAGATGCACAAAATAACAATCAAATGTCTTGTATGTTATGCTATTTTAGGCTGTATTCTTCTATCTCTTTTCCAGTAAAATAAGACAAATATTTAAAGCCATTTTGCAATTGTAATTTTTAGGTTTCCACCAAATCGTGCAGTCCTAACCTAAAGAATGGATTGTGGTTTTATTTATCATCATGCCTACATTTTCAGGTTGGGAGGAGGACTTGGTTATGTGTCTTCGACCCAAAGACGGACGGCTGCTCTGACATGAAGGACTCTCAGAAGTTCAAGGAGTTCCTTCAAGACAAATATGAAAAGAAAAAATGGTGAGGATTTGATCTTAGCTGCAACTTAACATGCTTGTGTAACCACAAGGATAGGCAATAATGGATGTAAAACAACTAGTAGTCTTGGAAAATAAAATAATATGTATATGGTAGCTTTACCCACGCTTAATAAATGTCAATTTGTTTTCAAAAGGTGGATTTCCGTTTAGGTAATTTAATTGGATTTTAGTAAGAATTTTAAGAAATTGACTGATTTATCCATCCACTACTGTTATGCAATTATTAAGAAATTATTGATTTTACTTGTGGTTTTATTCTTCTCCCATGTAAATGTTACCATATCAACCATGTTACTGTATCTTGTCTAATACTTTGCATCAATAAACAACTTGTATCAGAAGTGAATTACATTTTTCTTTTAGGCACTTTTCTAAAAGTAAGAACCGCAGGGATGTGGAGGGTCCTTGGAGTCCGGGGGTCCAGGCTATGCCACCTTTAGCAAACCAGGCTCCATCCCACAACCTGCCCCCCAGCGCCAGGTCCACGAGGACGCTGGTAAGATGCTAAGGGGTCGTAATTGTTTGTATTTGACTGAGAAAGTGATGTAGATGGTGTGTTATTGAATGCCAGTAAAAGAGTAGAGATTGCTGGGTGGTGGTGGTGGTTGGGGGGGGGGGGGGACTAGAGGAAGTCGAAGGAGAGTATTAGTTCAAAGTGAAGAGGAGGGGGAGCAGACGGTGAAGACATGACCTGAATTCCCTTCCTCATGACCGCAGACAGACAGAGACTAATGGGATGGGTGAACGGTGAGAGGTCCAGGTAGCCTCTGCATCAAAGCCCACACTTATGAATTATTAAGAAGCCATGGAAGGGCTTGACTTCTGGCTTTGTGTTTGTTTTTCCACCTCCCATCTGTTTCTCGGTTTTCTCGTCCTCCAGGCTCAGTCCCAGCTGCCGTCGTGGGATCGCGCTCCCGCCATCTCTCCGGCCGACATGAGGACAGATGTGTTCACTGCTCGGCCTTCACGCTCCCAGAGCTTCAGAGACCCCCCTCTGAAAGGTCAGAGGTTGATCGTTATCGGAGGTGGTGGTATTTGTGGACGGAATATGATCGATCCATCTGTTGATGTGTCCGTTATTTCCCTCAGATCCGACGCTTTGTGGAATAGAAAGGCAACGTCCAGGCTCCCTGTCATCAGCACTGGGAGCTCAAAGCCACACCCCTTCCTTTCCTGCCCTCCCTCGACCCTCAGGTGTGTCCACAGGTTCCGCTTTTGGTCTCTAGATTCAAATTTAATCAAACCAAAAACATAATCTTACAAGTTTACACTATGGGTTAAAGCATTGGAATTGTTTGATATTACAGAGTTGATGCTGAAAAACAGTATTTTACTTGCAAAGATTCACCACTTCATTGTTTCATATTATATTTAAGCTGTTAGCTGTATAGTTTGAGGAAGAATACTGCAGTTTTCTAATCTGTCTTCAGCAAATATTAACCGAGACAGAATGTAGTATATGAGCACACCGCTAATGTTTGTATCAGCAATGTTAGCTGTAGCTGCATATTCACCAATGGCTGAATCTGAAAGACTTTGCACAGTCCTAACATGCGGCTTTCACAATAAAAAAGGCAATAAAGGCATTGAAAGAGCAAAATATGCCAATGAAAATCAAATACCAAGGAGCATGACCTATCTGGGAGCATGCAATATCTTATTATAATGCTGCTAGGCCAGTGTTTCCCAACTTTTTTGAACCACGGCACATATTTTACATGAGAAAAATCACAAGGCACACCATCAAATGTCAGAAAAAGTCTATTTATTGAAATGCAATGCAAATCTCAGTGTGAACCGTGGGCCTGTTAAGTTGAATACAAAGCTGATATTCTTGCAGGAATTTTAAAAAGACAAAAACAAAGATTTTCCTCAACAGCTCTGAGTCTCTCCTCCTTCATCTCCACCTCACATAGATACAGTAGTTTGTGGAGAAAAGGAACGGAACTGAAATACATTTGTTTGTCAGAATGGGGAACTCCTTGGCATTTGGAACCAAAGGGTGTGCTCGTGACCTCAGACGGACACCCAAGCTTGTGGGTTGAGGTCTGTCACTTAATCGTATATCAGAAACATATCCCTCCGCGCCCCAACCCTATCCATGGGGCCCACGAGTTACCACTGATCCATGCATCACTAGTCAGAGCGGCTTTATTAACAGAATGCAGTGCATCAGGGCCAGTTCCTTTTCACTTTCAAAAGGGAAACAGGAGACCGTTTTTGTAGAGTGGATCAATGGTGCGTGCAGTCATACGCATCCATATCACGCCTCGTGCTTTGAGAACAAATCAGGTGAAATTGTGTAATCTTTCATGGCACACCTGATGATTTCTCATGGCACATTGGCTGAGAAGCACTGTGCTACTGTATGGCATGGTGAAAATGGAAATGGCTAATGGCTAGCTGAAAACAATGACATTATTTCTCATTTATTTCTGGAAATGTTGCACATTCTCAGATGGATTGCTGCCTGAAGAGGTTAAATGGAACTCTCAAATTCAACTGCTGAATGTTAGGAAACCTAGCAGTCGATTAATGTTACATACCGTTGGCTGAATCTGACTAACTTTAACTCCCACTCTGTACAAAGCTGAAGTTTAGATTCACTTTGGAGAAAGCCCCAAATAATTACCATTTAGAGCAAAATAGAATAGAATAGAGTTTTATTGCCATTTGCACAGATTAAAAAATGTTTTTAAACAGGTACATTTGAATTCTTGTGTGTGTTCCTGAGTCAAATAAAATAAGTAAAAACATTTAAAACTCAATAAATAATAAATAAAAAAGAATCTAAGTGAGGTGTTTCCCTATTTAATGTCCTGTGCCACCAGTCTGATTGCGGCTGGGAAGAAGCTGTTATGAATGCGGGCCCTATGAGCGCTGATGCTCTTGGACCTGCAGTGTCTTATGTTGTTGTCTGAGTCTGGATGGTATGGGCTGTTTAAACAGAGAACACTGGGGAACAGTTTTGGAAAAAAAAATAAAATTCAGTTGAGTTAGATTTTCATGCAGTCAGTTTTGTTTTCTATCATGTCAAGTTTTTTTTTCTCCACAGCTTACGCTCCAGATAAGCAAAATTCCACTGATTAATTGTAGTAAGACTTTGCAAACTGATTACGATTGGACTCACCCACAGCTCCGTGGAAACTTGTTTTTGCAGTTACCATGGGGACAGTGTGGTGAGAGGTGTGTGCAGCTCCCGATAGGTCAGTACTATCAATAATTATAATAATTAGATAATTACAGTCCCCATATCCTTTGTAAAAACATAATAGTGTTGAATAAGCTTTCAGTCATAACTGTTTCTTTCATATTTCATTGTATGTCAATATTTGAAAATTCTTATAAAACAAGCACACATCTGTTAAGTACAGTGTTTTTCATATGCTTCGAGAAAACGGGGATCCTATAGTTTTAAAAACTTGACGTGATAGACGAAAACTGAGAAGAGTTTTGGATTTTGCACCCAAAAATTAGTCAAAAACACCTGTCAGGTCAAAGTGAACAAAAATTGTGTTCTCCAATGGAATCTGTGAGGAGTTAGCAACACACTGTTCTGATGCTGTTTGGTTAAGAGTAGCTATAGCTAATGCAACAGCTAATGGCTAACTGTTAAGATGACTTTACCTTTTAACTCATTTGTCAACAGTCTGTCAAAATTTGGATAGAAAGTTGGAGCTTGTTTTATGCTTTCAGTCGTTAGTGTTAACGTTATCAGGCTAGTTAGCTTGGTAATGCTAATGTCAACTAATTCTCAATATTTTCTGAAGACTTTATACTGAAGATAAATACAAGCTTGATTTAGTCTCCATGATAAAACGGAGTACAGAGGTCAACAAGTGTCATGACATTTGCAAAACAGGTCGGGCCAAACCAGAGAGTTGACAAACTGAGCAGACCTGCGTTTGTATAAACCCTGACTAGTGTTGTTACCTACAACAATAGCTACCACATTAGATGGAAGTTGAAGTGCAAAGATTTCAACTCAGTCTGGATCAACAAGTTCTTACACTTGGAGATGAAATAAATGGATTCTGATACTTTTCCCTTTGCATTCCACCACTAGTGCTAATGATGCTAGCCACTTATCTTGTATAAAGCTACCAGATAGTCCAAATATTCAAGGAATCACCATTTCTAAACTAAATGGTCATTAATTTATTAACTTTGTATTTACCTTAACTCATAAAGACCCAAACAACCATAGGTAACACAAACCATCTACTGATATTAACTATTTAATACCTGTTGATCCATTAATCCTATCAGTACATGTAAATAATTGGTGTAAAATTCAGTTCTTCGTCTTTTCATGGTCATCAGATTTGATCCATTTAGATGTTCAGTGGAAACACCGTCATCTTGCACAACATTGATTCACCAGTAAACCCCATGGAGTGTGATCAATGACAATGTATGGAGACAGTTGATTTATGTTCAAGAAATGATAGATTTTGCTTTAAAATTAAGTTTTCCTGCAGTTTTCTCTCTTTATCATTTAATAACCTTCAGAGTTTTTATGAACATCTACATGATCAGTGACTTGAATAAAGGAAAGTGCTAGGTTTTGACGAAAAAAAAACCAACACGCAGAAGATAATATTACAATAAATGGTGATAAATCACTTCAGACATGTAAAATATAGACATTTGTGAACTCTTACAAATGTAGCGCTGGGTCTTTATGGGTTAAGGAATAATTTATTATATTTATTTATTTATTAAATGTTCAGAATGTAAGCTGTATTAGTACTTATGTTTCTATGTGAGTTTGTGTTGGGAGTCTGTTTCATACTTAACATTAGCTAAATTAATTTCTAATGCTGCATTCCAGGCAACCCGTAACCTGTGTTTTTCCACACTTCTACCAGTGAAATTGTACTGGAATGCCAGTCACACCCATGACTTCCCAACCGTAAACTCCTACAACCGACTTCAAGCACAAAACAGACATCAACAAACTTCACTAACTCTTGCACATCTTACACAGTGACTTAACAGTATATATGAAGAGTTCATTTGCAAAAACAGATAACTCCATTTTTCTTTTTTTTTCCACAAAATGTCATTTTTTTACTCTACATTCCACAGATAATACTGATTTATTTGATATATTATTTATTTCATTTGGTAAGATCCACTAAATTGAATAAATAATATATCAAATCAATGAGTATTACCTGGAATGTAGAGTAAAAAAATGCAATTTTCTGAAAAAAAACGAAAAATGGAGTTATCTGTTTTTGCAAATGAACTCTTCATATGTTTTCTTTGAATTAGAGTTAAAAAAAAAAACACGTGTAAAATCGTATTGGTCAGAGTCATAACCACTGCCTATATATTCTTGACTTCATGATTATTTGGACGTTATTGAGTAGTTTTATTGACCCAATCTAATTTTTTGCTGTTGATTGTAACTGAATTCTTTGACTGAAACAGAAACAGTTTGCATATGAAACCGTCCTTGTTCTGTTCCATGTTTAGCACATGGGCTTTTTTTCATGAATAGTACAAATTCAACAGAGCGTCTGCAGATGACAGTGGAGGAAACTGTTCCATGTGATGTCAGTGACACTTTCTCCTCTCCTCTGTGTTTCTATTTCCTTCTTCTCTTCAACCTTGTAGCCAGTAGCTCCTTTAAAAACCACTTCACTTTAGGTAAGACACAGCACCATCCCATGCATCTGTGTATGTGCTGAATGCCTGAGATCAATGCGCTCTTCTTCTGTGCTGTATCATTCATAATAGATGGTTGATCTGTGGGTCGAACTGGAGCTGACGGGGCTTCACACGCATGCGAATTCGACTTTTCAAGACGCAGAGGTTGAGAACAGATGAGGGTCTATATAGTCCAGGGGTGACGAAATCATTTTAGTTTGGGTTCCACGTTCAGACCAATATGATCTCAAGTGGGTCGGAACAGGAAAACAATGGTATAATAATGACTTATCAATAATAGAAACTCCAAATTTGATCTGTGTTTTAGTGGTAAAAAAGTACAATTGCATGGTGAAAATGTTTACACGCTGTAAAAATTCTGTATATTTCTCATTTCTTGTCCAAATATGTAATCATACTTAAAATAAGACATTATCACTAAAAGAGTAACTTGTAATTGAGATATAAGGACTTAAGCCAACATTTTTTTGGTTAAATTCAAGCCAAAAAAAAAATAAAAATCTGCGAATGGAACAAGTGAAAATGATTTTGGTAAAATTTCTTGAAGATTTTTAAAAACTGTTGTCTTAAAATAAGATGACAAGATACTCTTTAGGTTTACTTTTCAGTGAGATACAATTCACTTATTTTTAGACATTAGATTTAGAAAATCTTACCAAAATCATTGTTACTTATTCCACTGGCCGATTTATTTTTATTTTTTTGCTTGAATTAAATCACAAAAAATGTGAATTAAGTTGTTATATTTCAATTACAAGTTACGCTTTTGTTGATTATGTCTTATTTTAAGTGTGATGACATATTTTGACTAGAAATTAAAAAAAATACACTTGGTAAGATTTTGATGTTTGCAGTTCATCTGCAAACTATCTTTTGAAAAAAATGTGAATAATATGAATTACTGCAAACAACCTGAAATTTGTTAAGATAAATAAATAAAATTTTACTAATATTCTGTCTGTTACTAAATGTTTTGTGTATAATGAACTAAGACATTATGTTGTTAAAATTGGAACTAAGAAATTCCAGGTTGTTTGTATTATTTACATTTTATTCAGGGATAGTTTGTACATGTAAACATTATTTTACTGGTCTGACCCATTTCATATCATATCGGTCGATATGTGACCCATGAACTAAAATGAGTTTGACGAGTCACAGCCATCAGGTAGCGGTGAGTCGGGTCGATATTTTCCTTTCTCTGTCAGTCAGGTTTTCCCACTTCAAAGCCCAGATCTGAAGGCGCTGAGGTCAAGGAGAGGCGTACACCACCCGCTCCCTCCCAGGAAGAAGAACACGTTAAAAGTGAATCTATTTTTAGGCTTTAGTTGGCCCCGTCAGCAAAGGGCCGCTGAGACTTCACAGCTCCGTGTCGTCGAAGCACTCACAACTATGTAGGGCACAGCTGTATTCCCACCACACACATTAACATCCCAAACAAGTATTCGAGGAAGTCCAGGTATGTCTGCAAAGATAGGTTCATATCATGAACTCTGCAGACTCATGGTGTGTGATGACACGCTAAAAACATGCACAGCAGCTCCACACATCTGTCAAAAACTTTAAAAATATGTAAATGACGTGAACAACCACAACCAACCTGCAATTTGTTATGAAAAATAAGTGACTTTTTATTTTATTTTTTTTTAAACAATAGTTTGCCTCAGTTTATAATTTACACGTGAATTACAATCATTACAGATCACAGTGGATCTACAAATACACTTATTGTTCATGGCTGTTTTTTTCCCTTGTTTTATTTTTAGTGTACCTTTGTTTAGGTCTTGTGCACCTTGGTTTATAATAACTATCAGTCCTAGTGGGCTGTTATTTATGTGAATAGAATGTCTGAAATTTGACCAAAGACATGTTGAAAAATGTCTTAAAATGTCTTCATTAAACTTGCAGATACTTACAGATACATATTTAACATACTCTTTTTAGTGCATTACATTCATTCATTCATTTTCTGAGCCTCCTTTATTCTCATTAGGGTCACGGGGGGGGGTTGCTTGGAGCCTATCTCAACCACATATGGGTAAAGGCGGGGTCCACCCTGGACAAGTTGCCAGTTCATAACAGGGCTGAACATATACATAATCGCTCTTATATTCACACCTATGGGAAATTTAGATTAACTGATTAACCTATCATTGCTTGTCTTTGGATGGTGGGAGGAAGCCAGAGAACCCATGCAGGTACAGGAAGAACATGTAAAGTGCTAACCACTGTAGTGCAGTACAGTAGTTTATTAATTTTGTTGCATATTAGTGCATCTTTTGTGTATTTTAGCACACTTTTGTGCTGTGTTTTAGTGTAGTTTTTGTAGTTTTTAAGTGTACTTCAGTCTTCATAAGTTTGATTATGATAAAAAAAAGTTGTAATTTTTTCCTCTAATTTCCATGTACAATTAGATGCATTATATAGGTTTCAAAGAAATTTAATGATAAATCCCAGTTGTGTTTGTTCTAAAACTTTTGGCAATGAATGTACATAATGAATGAATGTCTTTTCAATACAATACAAATTTGAAAATACAATAAAACCATTAAAAATGAATAAATAAATAAAACCTGAGTCAAAAAGCTAATAGAAAAGGGGTAAACACACTCGCATAACGCATGTAAGCAGTGGCTTTTGTGCTTATTCTTGTCATATTTTTATTTTGGTCTCATTCTGTTGGCTGTCGCTGGCTTTTGCGTCATTAAATCACAATAAATAAATATGTCCAGTTGTTAAAAAAGATGAAAATACTGGAACAATTTGTACAAGTTTTAACTGAAACTGAACAAAAGGAAAAAAAAAATGCATGTTATTATAGTTATATTTATTATAGTATTCAATCATATTCTGAGTCAACAGTGAAAAATCTTGAGAATATACTATATATAAAGCTCCAGTGTCTGAGCCGTACATGAACGCATCATTACAGCTGTGGTCTTCTGTCTGGTATCAGGTCGGACCGTCTCAGCCTTGGGGGTCACCGGGCCCTTCAGAGCCTTCCCCAAGTCTCTGAGTGTGGACTTTGGCGGCCTGAGCCACGCCCAGCCCCACCCCCAGCTGCAGCAGGCATCGGCCGGCGCTGGACAGACGGCGCTGCCCACCACGGGCTCCAGCCAGGACCGCTATGCTGCTGTGTCCCACCTGGATAGTGTCTTCTTGGAAACGTCGTCCACTGCAGGTATGAAGACAAGACCAAGACCAGACTATACACAAGGGCATCATGGGAAAACACTTTTATCTCAAATATTATTGATTATAAGATTTGTGCACAATTAACTTTTAATAAAGACCCACAACTTCTAGTACTACTACTCCTACTACTCCTACTACTACTACTACTACTACTACTACTACTACTACTCCTACTACTACTCCTACTACTACTACTACTACTAATACTACTACTCCTACTACTACTCCTACTACTACTACTACTACTACTACTACTACTCCTACTACTACTCCTACTACTACTACTACTACTACTACTACTACTACTACTACTACCACTACTACTACTACTACTACCACTCCTACTACTACTACTACTACTACTACTACTACTACTACTACTAATAATAATGATAATAATAATAATAATAATAATAATAATGATGATTATTATTATTTTGTTATTTACTTACGATCATTTCCTGTCCAGGGACTACAGATGAAAATTAGCCTCGTGGCTATAATCTGGCTCAAATGTATGTTGTGTACTGTCCCTGTCAAATAAACATTAAACTAAAGTAAACTTTAACCTGCACTGAGAAACATGCTCTTGCACTAGAGGGAAACCACACCTTTATACCATAGGCCACTTTCAATCTGCACTGAATTCTGCTGCCACTAGCCACTTTACATTATTATGTTTGTATATAGTAGATATTGTTTATTGTACATACCTTTTGTACTTTTTTATTCTATGTGTGTGTGTGTGTGTGTGTGTGTGTGTGTGTGCACTTTATGTAGCAAGCTCGAAATCTCATAGCACTCTAAATTAAAATAATTTTCATTACGCCTTTGAATATTTTCACTGTTATTCATCCTATGGGCCAAATTGGACCCTTTGACGGGCCGGATTTGGACCACGAGCCTTATGTTTGACACCTGTGATGTTCTGTAGAGCAGTGGTCTCCAACCCCTGAGCCGCGGACCGATACGGGTCCATGGATCAGTTGCTACCCGGGCTGCCAGCCGCCTAATAAATAATTAATTATTTCTGTTGTATTCCTTATCTGCGTCTGAACAACCTTTTATTTTGAAAAATGACCAGATTCTGTCGGTTACATCTCTGATACTTGAGTGCCAAAAATTTAATCCACAAGTTCGCAAAGTGAGTAAAAAACAGATGTCTTTGGAAAGTTTCTTTTCGAAGGGGAAAATGGCACACTGTAGAGACAGAAGAAGAGCCTCCAACTTCCATAAAAAAGAAGGTTTTTAAAAAGACAATACCAGGAGTTGTGCTTGAAATATGGATTTATAATGACAGGTGATTCTCACAGACCAAGCCCGTTCTCCATAATTTGCAGCGACCGATATAAGCAATCTACTTAACCCCCCCCCTCTCAACCGGTCCGCAGTAAAATTGTCAAATGTTGACCATTGATGTGTTCAACAAGAAGTAAAAAAAAAAAAAAACGCAACAGAAAATGGAAATAGTTGAATAAAAGTCCTTGTGTCCGCTGTTGATTTGTGTGTTTGCAGAGGCAGAAGTAGGTACAAGAGATAGAGGAGTAGTGAGAGTTGGAACATGTGTGTGATCCAGATTGTCACGGCCGGCTCAGGGCGGTTGCATAACATCCTTACTGCAAATGCCAAGGCTTTTACTAGCTGAATTATGTTCATTGTGTTTACGGCGGATCATGCATGGTCCGATTGAAAGGACCCTGTTGATACGTCAGGGCCTGATAATCATCAGCTATGTTTGTCTAATAACCAGGGTGTTGTATGCTCTAATGCTGTAATATTCATGTGAGAAGCCCCTTACCACTTGTCACAGCCCCCCCACCCAGCAGCGTGAGCAGAGTATTGATTTCCTGCTCAGTCTGACTCACATCCAGTCCAGCATTGATGCGATATTTTATTCATGTTGTTTGTAATTCCTTTTGTTCTGTGGTGACTTACAAGCTTAACATCAGCTGTTCCGACTCTGAGAAGTTCTGTTCACACCCGTGCAGAATAATAGCACTTGATCTGCCAAATTAACCCCCAGGTGATGCTGTGATTTGTGTCATACCAGGGTTGTCAAACATATGGCCCCTGGACTAAAACAAAGGTCCAATCCAGCCAATGGAATGAATTTATTTATGCAAAAATAACAAATCTATAAAGGAAAATTGTATACATTTTTTACATTTGGAATCTTTTTTCACACAAATGTACAAAAAAAAAAACTGAACAAGATGGTCATATTTGTTCAGGTTATTCATGATTTTGTGAAATGAAACTGAGAAGAAATGAAAAATGACAAGAAAATATTTAAATTAAAGAGCAAAATGTAGAGTTGTGTATATTTATAGGTTATTATGGTAGTATTTTACTGGTGTGACTCATGTGGAACCTGAAATAAAATTATCAATACATTCATTATCATTTTTGTATTTCGCAAATTAATCCCAGGGGCCGGACTGGACCCTTTCAGGGGCCCGATGTGGTCCCCGGGCCGCATGTTTGACACCCCTGACCTAAACAAAACCATTATTCACCCAGAAAGTTACTACATGCCCCCCCACCTATTGCCCCCCCCCTTTTTTTTTTCTTTTTTTCCGCCCTTTTTTTTCTTTAACTTATTTAATTGCTGATACTTATTTCATTTCATGTATTTATTTTTGTCTGTATGTCTGTTTTTTTATTTTTAGTTCTTATTTGTAAGTTTTTATAGCGGCCAGTTCAAGATCATCACCGCTTTCCACATACATTGTGTAAACATTTGAGTATCTTCTTTTGATAAGACCCTTGTTTACACTGTATGTGTGAATCGATGTGTAAAAATCAATAAAAAGATTTATTTAAAAATTATAAAAACAACCTCAAGTAATTCCAACAAATACAGTCATAGAATTTGGACAGTATCGACACATCAACTACATGAAGCAAAAAAATAAATAAAAGAAATACAGTAAGAAACTTAAATTAACCATTTAAACTTCCAAGGGTCCACATATAGACTGGAAGTAGTTACTCAAAAAATGTTAATCAAACTACCCAAACCTTTCCCAAATGTCACATGACCTAATGTAGTTTGACAACAGAGATTCTCACACATTGGAAGATATAAACCACTTTCAGATAAAATATCCACAGTAGGAACAATCACTCATTTGTTGAAAATATAAATGACAAACAGCTGATCTGATCTCATAATTATCCACAGAAGAACCATATTCCAACAAACACAGTCATAGTCAAACAAAAACATCCAAAAAAAACCCCCCAAAAATGTAGTCCAAAACACATCAAAAACATCAATAAATATCCACAAATGTTTTATCTATTGCATCATTTAACCACCTCCAATATCCCAGTTTTCATCTGAACATTTTAATTTATAATATAATCAAACACCAATTGCACGTTATTAAAATGGTTCAAGAACAGCATTCAATTTACTTTATTTAGAAATTTAGGGGAAATTGAGTTGGAAGTGTAAAGGGTTAACCATATTTGAAAAGCAGTTTTTGTTTGAGATGAAAGATGAAAAGTAAGCAGTTAAACAGACAGCAGAAATGTGGGAAGGAATGTGGAGAATTCGATATAGAGCACATGTCTTTTGGAAATGTGATCAAATATCTGTGTTTGGAGACGGTATGTGGAGGAGTATGAGATTCCAATGTGCTGCGATGGACTGTATTTGTGTAACTTGTCTGATGGAAATGCAGTGGGAGACGACATATACTTGGATAATGTACGTTTAGTGACTTTTAAAAAAGCTATTAGAAGGAACTGAGGAAAGACAGAACTACCAACAAAGGAACAATGGATCACAATTATTGAAAGAATATGTACAATGGAAAAAAATAACTCACAAACTGTTACTACAACAAGCACAAATGGACAAAAAAATGTAAATAAATGGATTGATTTTAGATCTCATAGTGGTGGAAGGACTGGATAGTATGAATGGAGTGTCTTTTGTTGTTTTTGGTGACAGTTTTTATAACATTTTAATGAAAAAAAAAAGAAAATGTGGGTAACATGAACATTCTGTAAATAAGTAAAATAAGTGCCGTTTTGCATTATATGTGCATTAAAAAATACACAAAATAGAGAATATTATTAAAATTGCACTTTTTAAAGACATTTTTACAGGATAGTTTCTAAATTTTATTTATTTATTTATTTATTTATTTATTTATTTATTTATTTATTTATTTATTTATGCATTTGGCAGATGCTTTTTACCAAAGTGACTTGCTGGGAAAAGTCAATAATCAAGTGCTCTCTCTCTCTCTCTCTCTCTCTCTCTCTCTCTGTCTTGCTCGCCTTTCTCTTTCTCTCTCCCCTCTCCCTCTCCCCTCTCCGCTCTCCCTCCTTCTTTTGTAAAGGGCTTTAAAATAACCACAGTGGACGGAAGTGCTACACAGAAGAACAAAGAAAAAGCTAAATCAAAGAATAAAACACAAAAATAGATTTAAAAACAGCAGCACAACTAATGAAGAATAAAAAGCACAATCATTAAATAAAATACAAGAATAGATTAAAAAGATCTGTACAAGTAAAAACAGAATACCATGTAAAATAATAATAATAATATAATAATAATAATTTTAAAAAAATAATAAAATAATCCTAATAATAATAGCTTTATTTTAAAAGTGGTTTTACAACATCAGACAGACAAGGTAACAGGGCATGAAAGCTGAATAAAAACATAAAACAACATGATAATAAAAGAAATAAGTACAGCAAACATGAAAACATTATAAAGAGAGCGCCACAGATAAAGATTATCATTTAATTGTACTCTCTGGCTTCTAAAACACAGACAAACCTTTGTAGTTGTCATTATTTCGAGTTTATTGTGTTATTATTTTACTGTTCAGATCCACTTGAATGTGGAACCTGAACTGATGCCCATGTGTTAAATGTTTGCTCACAGCTCCCCCTGCTGGTCCTCCACAGTACAGCACCATTTTTGGGAACAGGCTCTCATCCAGTTCAACTCCTGCCAGGTAAGAAAAAAAAAAACAAAACAAAACAAAAAAACACCCTTCTGTCAAACTGGCTTTTGTGACGCACTACGTTTTTGTCCAAGTCCTGCTCTTGGAGGCCTTTAAAGGTCACGTTGTGATTGATGCTGTGTTTTTCCGTTTTCCTTCAGCTCCCCTGGTGTCGATACCGTCTCCGGCTCCCAAACATTTACCAGTAAGTACTGAGCACGAACTGCATTGATTTACAGTTGACAGCTGGACTGAACTCACACCACTCATTCTCAGGCTCAGTTTTCCGTCTCTTAAGCTAGTGTTTCTCAACCATTGTGCTGCATAAGTGTGCCGTAAGAAATCATCAGGTGTGCCATGGAAAATGATCCAGTTTCACCTTATTGTTACTGTAAGCAGACAGTGTGATTAATGCACAACACTGACACACTCACATTTGTGTGTCTCTCTCTTCAATTCCTGCAAGAATATCATCTTTGTGTTTAAACGGGATCAGATTTTTATTTTTATTTTTTTACTTTGAGACTAGATTTGCATTATATTTCCATAAATATACTTTTTGTTTTATTTTTGTTTGGTGGTGTGACTTGTGAAGTTTCTAAAGTACAGGGTTTTTACGTAAGTCTTGAAAGTCTTAAAAGGTATGGCATTTTGTCACACTGTTTTCCAAACCTTGAAAAGGTCTGAACCCACTTTATCCTCACTAGGGTCATGGGGGTCACTGGGGGCCTAATCCAGCTACAATGGGCGAAGGGCTATGGATAATTTAGATGAACCAATTAACCTATCAGTGCAAAGTGTTTGGATGAAATGGGAGAAAACCCACGCAGACATGAGGAGAAAAATTCCACACAGAAAGGTTTGGCGTGGGATTCGAACCAGGGACCTTCTTACAGTGAGGCATGAGTTCTAACCACTGTACCACAGTGTTGCTCCAAGTCTTAAAGTATGGGGGGAAAGAAATTGTTATAGTAGAATTTTAGTGTACGCTGAAATCATTGTGAAATGAGGCATAGAAAAGGTGTTGTGAATTATGTTCATTCAATCCTATAAAAATGAGTTTTTCTAATAAACACACAAAAAAAATCTTGACTAAGGTTCTCATAGTTCATTCATCAAAGGTTTAATGCCCTGTGGTTCATCTGTGATTGATTGATTGATTGATTGTTTAATATATTTATATATTTTGAACACGTATAGAAGAAAAAAACAAACCAAAAGTCTGTCACCCATGTGGAAGTAGTCTTAAATAATTTATAATATAATCAATATATCAAGTCACACTTTTTTTTTTTTACACTGTTTTATCATTTTCTCCATCCTTTGAACCCATATAGCTTCTATAATATATATATATATATTTTTTATATTTATTTTGTTTATAGTGCTCTTTGAAGAAATCACCTTTAATGTGTAATTTGAACAAACACACAAAAGTCATATTTCATCAACACAGAAAAAAAAACTGAATGTGTTCACCCTAAAACCACACAAATATTTAGAATATTTATGTCAATTACTGCAGCCAATAAACATGTTATTTACTGGTGTATATTTATTCCTCTTACTCTGATATTTCACCTCATTCTAACATTGGGGACAAATTGAGTTAAATGCGTTTCAGTGTTGCTCTGTATAATCAGTTCTAATCAGTTTGTTTTTTTTCTAACGCTACCTAACACCTCTAATTACCATGAGTGTGATTGAGAGCCCATTTGCTCTGAATGGTGTGGAATGTACCCTGTTAACCCCCCTCCCCTTCGCCCCCTCCCCCTGTGTCTCAGATTTCCCCAACCCATTCACCTCCGGCTCCAGCTCCTCTTCCCAGCCGCCCGTCGCCCTCTCCCCCAGTAACCCCTTCAGCGGCGCCTCGGGAGGTGAGACCCTTCACACATAGACCCACCACGTCTTCTACAACAGCTCCGAAAAGCACTTCAGTCACAGTCTGCTGCAGATGATGACGTCTTATATTGAAGTGCACCGTTTTAAGCCTGTTCTATCTGTCAGTTCTGCTGCTGAATGATTACACTGGGGAACAATTTAGAAAAAAAGAACAAAAAATTCTGTTGAGTTCTGTGTCAAATGTTGATTAGAACTAAAATGAGCATGCTGATTCCAAAATTGCTCTCAGTTTTTATTTTAAAGTAACCACTTTTTATTCATAAGAGTACCTTTCACAGACAAGGAGACACAAAGTACTTTGCAGTGCAACAATTAAAATACAGTTTAAAACAATGAATATATTAAATTCAGTCAGGTTGTGTTAAGCCTGAGTCAGTTTGAGTTGAAACTTTTTCAAGCACATTGAGTTTTTTCTCTCCACAGCTTACCCCCCCAGATAAGCACAATTCCACTGATTAGCTGTAGTCAGACTTTTAAGCTGATTATATAAGCTACGCAGAAACTTGTATGTGCAGTTGTCATGGAGACAGAGCGGGTTAGAGGTGTGTGCAGCTCCCAATAGGACAATACTATCAATAATTATAATAATTATTTTAATACAGTAGCCGTATACTTAGTAAAAATACAATAGTGTGAAATAAACATCTCAGTCATGGCTGTTTATTTCATATTTTATTGTACTTTAGTATTTGACATTTTTGTGTAAAACAACATGCACCTGTTAAACACAGTATTTTTCATATTTTTCTTAAGAAAACAGGGATCCTATAATTCAAAACCTGACGTTATAGAGAAAAACTGAGACCACTTTTGGATTTTAGCGCACAATGATTCAGAATATAATAGAACAGAACTGAATAAAACAATAGAATAGAATGATTCAAAATAGAATACAATAGAGTAAAACAGAATAGAATTATGAGAATTAATGTTTAATCAGATTAATCATGATGATGGATTAATCCACGTTAATGCTTTAATTTTGACAGCCCTAAATAGAACACAATAGAGTACAACAGGATAGAACCAAACACAGTAGAATCAAATAGAATGGAATGATTTCTAACAGAACAGAATACAATAGAATAGAACAGAATAGATTTGCCATCTTAACAAGTATAGTGAAACGAAAGGTGTCACCCGATCTGTACGTTATATGAAACCTTCTGTAACAATACAAATGTAAATAAAAGCAGTTTAAATAAATAGAAATAATGAGCAGAAAACCATCACTCACACACAAACAGATTCTATCATGTGCCTCAGATGTGATGTGTGTTTAATGATATTATTATTTATTGTGTTCTACTCTATAGCAGCAGCGTTTTCAGCTCTATTTTCTTACTTCTTCTTTACAGGTGACTCCAGTGCGTTTGTCACTTCACCCACCTCCATTTTCCCCCCATCCGTCTCTTTCCCAGCCCCTGCTACCCAGAATGCATTTCCTCACGAGTCAGCCAACAACCAGGAAGCCAACGGTGAGTATTTATATTTAGGAAAAATTTCAATCAAATATGTAAGCAGTCTTTTTTTGTCTGTGGAGATTCATATGAGACACTGGGAATTTAATTAGTGCTTTTTTAAATGATTCTTAAAGGTATTTTTTGGGTGAAATGGAACTTATCTCTATAATGTTTCATTTTTTTCTTCAAACTAAAACTCAAAGAAACATATTTTATTAGTTCAACAGTAAGTCCACCTTTTTTTAACCTTCAGAACTTTTCAACATGTGGTGACTTTCGCTTCATTTAACGATGGAACAGAACCAGGTCCATGTTATTGGAAAGTACGACTAGTGCCTTTTCCACCAACATGGAACTGAAGCGTCGTTCCGGTTCATGAACCTAATTTCTGAGTGCTCTGAGCATTTCCAGCCAGAACATTGTGTCCCAGAAACCAGAAACTACTAGGATTTTCCTTGACTTGAAATGTGAACTGATGTCTTGTGTTATAGAGAGAATATAAAATAAAATACAATACAATAGTTCAATAGTTCAATAGTTCAATAGTACAATAGAGTTTATTACCTCTGCCAAGGGTCTGTTTGTTTGTCTGTCTGTGTCTGTCTGTCTGTGTCTGTCTGTCTGTCTGTCTGTCTGTGTCTGTCTGTCTGTTTGTCTGTGTCTGTCTGTCTGTTTGTCTGTCTGTCTGTGTCTGTCTGTCTGTGTCTGTCTGTCTGTCTGTATCTGTCTGTCTGTCTGTCTGCCTGTTTGTTTGTTTGTTTGTTTGTCTGTCTGTCTGTGTCTGTCTGTATGTCTGTTTGTCTGTCTGTTTGTTTGTTTGTCTGTCTGTCTGTCTGTCTGTCTGTCTGTCTGTGTCTGTCTGTATGTCTGTTTGTCTGTCTGTTTGTCTGTCTGTCTGTGTCTGTCTGTTTGTTTGTTTGTCTGTCTGTATGTCTGTTTGTCTGTCTGTCTGTCTGTGTCTGTCTGTCTGTTTGTCTGTCTGTCTGTGTCTGTCTGTCTGTCTGTCTGTCTGTCTGTGTCTGTCTGTCTGTCTGTCTGTCTGTCTGTCTGTCTGTTTGTCTGTCTGTTTGTCTGTCTGTCTGTCTGTGTCTGTCTGTCTGTCTGTCTGTCTGTCTGTCTGTCTGTCTGTCTGTCTGTCTGTGTCTGTCTGTCTGTCTGTCTGTCTGTGTCTGTCTGTCTGTCTGTCTGTCTGTTTGTTTGTCTGTCTGTCTGTCTGTCTGTTTGTCTGTCAGCAGAATTACACAAAAAGTTCTGAATAGATTTTGATGAAACTTTGAGGAATGATAGATAATGGGTCAAGGAAGAACCCATTAGATTTTGAGCAATAAAGGTCAAAGGTCAACAGCTAAAACACATCAGTGGTAATATCTCAAGATTCAGACAAGATAGAATCTGCAGGTTTTTTTGCATTCCCATCACGTACGTTCGGACATCAGGTGGGTCGACACCTATGGCTCGGATCACGCCACGTTTTGACGTCATATGATATGACACCATATCAAGCCTTGGTGGAGGTCTGCCGACCGCCTTGTTATCATTGTGTGCATAATTAAATTAAGTATAAAAAAAACAATCTGTCATAAAATAAGAATCGAGTGAATATAAAATTACACAAACTAAAAAGTAAAATTACAAGGTAGAATATTTTTTACCAGAAGTAAAGTAAGAATGAAGACAAAAAACTACAATAAAGACAGATATGAAATATGAGTAGACACAATATTAGAACAATATTAATATGTATATCTATGAAAAGTCTATAAAAATAGTGCATGTATGTTTGAATATGACCCATTTGGCTTCTGTAGTTACCATGGAAACACCGTCATCTTCTACAACATCGATTCACGACCTAAACCCATGAAGTTGGATCAATGACAGTGGATGGAGACACTTGTTTTTACATTCAGTTATTGATATATTTTCTGAAAAAGTCACTTCTTCAGTTTTCCCTGTTTTGATGTAATAATAATCATTGAATTTACTCATCTAAATTAAGTAGAGGAAATTAAATATAGAAAAATACCTGATTTACAGTGAAAACCACCCAAGACAGAGGATAATATGATAATAAATTGTGATAATTCACTTTAGAAAAGTTAAATAGAGAGAGGAAATGTTACACTTCATGGGTTAATTATGAAAACACTTAAACTCTAATTCCAGAACAGTAAAACTATGATCTATGTGTTTTATTGTGGTTTAATAATTCATCGTACGTACCTGTATGATCATTCTCATTCTGTGCATATCTCTGTGCTCGGCTTGTGTGACTTGTACTGAATGTTCATTGGCTGCAGATCAAGCACGCGCTTCTTTATTTCAGCCTCGGACGTCGACAGGACACGAATATCAATTCACAGAGTCCGTATATGTGAGCCGTCGTTGGGCTCATCATCTGCCGTTTCTGGTTTCAGGTTTGAAAATGTCAGCTCTGTCCTCACCTGATATTTTCTGTTTTTCTAAATATGTGTTGCAGGTTTTGCCTCGTTCGCGGACTCCGACTCTCAGCCCAAAGTCCCTCGGCCGATGTCGGTGAATCCTTTTACCGTGAGTAGTGTTTTCTGCCCGGCAACAAGCACAGGTGGCAACGACAGAAGTACAGATACCGTTTAAATGAGTTTAACCAGTAAAGAAGCAAACATCCACCTGTATTAAACTGTTTATTACCTTTTTATCCACTAATTATATCAATCATTGCTTAACATCAGAGTAGTTTGGAGGATGTCAGCTGGTGGACTCCACTAATAATAATAACTAGAAAAGCACTCTTAGAGCGTAGACCCCACCCCGATCACCCCCAAAATGAAATCAGTTCTTCCTGTTCACATTTCCTGAAAATTTCATCAAAATCTGTCCATAAGTTTTAGAGTTATCTTGAACACAGACAAACAGACAAACAGACAGATAAACACCGGCAAAAACATAACCTCCATGTTGTGGAGGTAATAATGAAAATAAGATTAATGGACATTAATAAATACATTAACTGGGAAAAGAAGAGGGGACACATCATGAGGTGCCAATAAATAAATGGAAAAAATAATAAGTAAATAAATGAATCTATCTATCTATCTATCTATCTATCTATCTATCTATCTATCTATCTATCTATCTATCTATCTATCTATCTATCTATCTATCTATCTATCTATCTATCTATCTATCTATCTATCTATCTATCTATCTATCTATCTATCTATCTGTCTATCTGTCTGTCTGTCTGTCTGTCTGTCTGTCTGTCTGTCTGTCTGTCTGTCTGTCTGTCTGTCTGTCTGTCTGTCTGTCTGTCTGTCTGTCTGTACACACACAGAGCAGCATATACATTTATGTAAAGGTCTAAATGTGTATACTACAATAAGATGGAGTGAAAAGTTACATCAAACTTCAGTACAGCTCATCATTCCAGCCTTTTACTTCAGTATAATTTTTTTTTTAAAGGAAATGACAGAAAAACTTCCATATTTTCCAAAACTTGTGAAGCTTATTTTTCGTCATGTAACGTATCTTTTCTAATGTCATTGTTAACCAATTTATCCCTTTTCCACAAACGAGTTATATATATTTTAGCTTCCAAAAAACAGATATTGAGTAAAGATTTTTACACTTTTAGAGGTGACAAAGTTATCCAGGTAAATATTCAGTAAATATAACTTTGGTTTAAGAAGCGCCTCTTTTCCAATGATTCCACCGGCCAAGTTCAACCACATTTGATTTTTATTAGAAACTTAAAAACTGTTGAATATTTATATCAAAGTCAGTTGTTAAATCACAACCTAAGGGTTTAACAGGACACACATAATGTTGCTCTCCTTGACTTCTCCCAACTCCCAAGCACAACACCGGTTCAGAAAGATATAGTCCAAAATATTTATTTTTTAAATGACTCAAAGAGAGTTAGGGGAGGGCGCAGCTAAAACAACAAACAAAACCAGTTTCAAGACAAACTAAACTTCTTATCTCCAAAACTAACCAGGAAAAAAAGTACAATAACTAACTTAACTCTTTCATACATGATTTATAAGAACCTAAATCAAGATTTTTTTTCCCTGACTGTTTTTATTCCTCTTTAGGCATGAAAAAAAATAAAAAATATTAACCTGTTTTTCATGGAGTTATACACATTTCCACTCAGCTGGACACCTTGTGTTTAATTTTAGAAGTAAAGAAAATTTACTGATAAACTACATGAAAACTATGAAATAAAAAAACACGTCTAATGCTACTTAATTAGATTTTCCCTCAAGTTTTAAACATACCTGCATGGAAATAATATGGAAAAAACAAAATTGCTAATTACAGTCTTAAGAACAATTTGCATTTTTTAAAAACTCAAACATGTTACTGCAGAACAGGTTTATGTTGTTCAGCATATTTACAGCGTATGGGATGATGCACAAGTGTCCACTGTGTTGGGTGAGATGGAACTAATGTACTATTTGCACGGGATAACTATTACCTATGGACCACTGGTAATTCGCAATTACCCCCGTACCTCTGTGTTATTGTGTTGCGCATTTGGATGGGATAAACAAAAGTCTGTAATTCACGGAGATTATGACCGGATATGTTGTAAATTCACAACATCCTGTTCGGTGTCAATACATTAATAAGGTATGAAATCAAAGTATGCGTTAGAACAGTGCTGTATCCACAAAGGGAAAAATCCCATTGATAAGGATGCAGTCTGTAAATTTACTCCACGCCTTCAAAATAAAAGCGGGGTCAGTGCAGATGAAAACAGTCTCGATGTTACAATGGAAGTGAATGGACAGTTCTTAGCATAGACTTTCCCTCTGGCAAACAGCGACTGAATCTATAGAGAAAACCTCAGATAGTTATAAATGTTAGTGTACATGTGGGTAAGCGTGACCATATCTTCCTTATCGCATGTTGCCACACAATTCCGTCCGCGTCCTGCATTATTAACTCCAGAAAAAGACAAGAGGCGCGCAATTGAAATCACAATCACAGACATTCACACAGGACTTGAATTACCTCTGGACGTCTGTTTTTCACCGAAACAGGAGGTAATTTGTGGCGGAATTATTACTGAGAAAATCACGGTAATGGCGCGTTCGCACGGGACTAAGAACTCAGACATTCTCGGTAATTATTAAGAATTACCAGTGGTCCATAGGTAATACTTATCCCGTGTGAATAGGGTGTAAAATCCATAAATATACCAGAGGAACACCTTTGAACAGCTGTCCACTGTAGTGACCACACTGTGCATGAAAGGGTTAAACTCCCTTAAACAACCCAAAACAGGAGGAGGAAAAAAAAAATAAACAAAAAAGAGCCATCTCCCCCTACCAGGAACTAAGGAGTGTTTCACAAAATGACTATTTACAAATATTTACAAGATACAACAACAATAGACACACATGGTTCACATGATAACTGGTGACCAATAACACACAGGGTCGTCTGTTGGGAGTTGGCAGAGTGAGAGGGAGCAGCTGGATCCAAGGCCATTTTTAAATGCCAGTCTATCTGCTACTACTAATCAGCAGTTTCCTGCCAGGCACAACAAACCCCGCCCCTCGCAAACATTTTACTGGATTTGCACATTTTGGTGACCGTGACCTGTGACTTACATTTACCAAAATCTCATGGTATCTATTCTGGACCACGTCAAACCGTTCCTCCAGGGTCTCTGCGGATCCTTAAAAAGTCTTAAATACAGTATCCACACGTTTACATGGTGTTTTTTTAAAATTCACAATTAAAGCTATTTCCTTCTAGCATAGCGGCACTATCCCTATTCATTTCATGTATGGGTCGTTCGTCATAGTCAGGGGAGGCGGGGCTAAAAGGTTGTGTTTCAAATCCCTCTGTATGCAATAGGACGGTACTACAGTAAAAACCAATCAGTATAATCTTTAGGATGACGAAATTAGACGCCGGAAAGTTCACGGAGAAAGTTAGGAATGACGAAACAAAATGGTGGATTATGGATCTGAACAACTGTTGTCGCTTCTGTCAAAAGAATTTAAAGATTGCTAACTGTTTCTCACATTCTTCACTCATTTTTAATAAAAGGAAATCACCACCCAGTCATTAGCAGCCATCTATCATCATTGTTGTTGTTCTTCTTCTATGGTTGTTTGTGGTTGCTTCTCTCCGAATCGTTATAAAACTAATATTATAAAGCACTAATTAGAGCCAAAACATGCATCATGCGTGCGCTGTCAGCCAACACACTGACTCCTCTAACAGTCATGTGAATGTTTGTGTGTTCTCCTTTTGCCTTGTTATCAGTTTACCTGCACAAAAACAAAGCAAGCACAGACAGACGTGTCCACACATGTCAGGTCAGTTCAGTGTAGAGGTGGGGACTGACAGAGTACACATGGAAGGACAAACTGACAAAAAAAAAGACCCAGAGGCTTACATCAAAAAATAGTAAAAAAGTAAGTATTTTCATGGATATGGAAGGAAACAAATTAAATGGTAGATAATTGTTTTTAGTGTATTTTACAGATGATTTAAGACCTGTTAATATAAGAGATGGTATCAGAAAACAAACACAAGAGGAATGATAAATAATTGTGTAAACAGGATAATCTGATAATCTTTATCAGATAACAGCAATAATGTGATTATAGGAAATCATATTAAAGCACCTGGAATCCTCCCCAGTAGGACTCCTGCACATATACAAGTTTATCAGATTATTATGTTTTCATACTTTTACATCTGTGCATGTCTTAGTAGTGATTTAACTGAAAATACGTAGTTAAACAAACAAGACAATAACAGGAAGTTAAGTTAAATATATTCTATATAATATCCTACATCACTTACAGAAGTTTCATAGGACATGCACGATGACAGAATATAAACGCCTTTCTCATTCCATGTCAGATAAATATATTATAAATGATCTCCTGTGTGAACTGGACATTTTTATTTTGTTTGTTTGAAATCTTTATTTTGGACATGTGGAAAATGAAAAATCAAGCAACAAAACATCAATGATGATAAACAAAGGGTTGATAAGTAAACTAAATAAAAAAAATATATTTACACACACACACACACACACACACACACATACATATATACTCATACACATATGATACATTCAAATACATTCAATTAAACAGGCTTGAAAAGGAGTAGGAAGAAGTAAAAATATATATACTCCTATCCCCCAATCTTTATTCCCTAATATGTCTATATAGCAATTATTATTTTATTTTCATTTTATTCTTTACAGATCTATTTTTTTTTTATTTTAAGACATGCGAAAAGACATATATACACACACATACACAGATAAATATATATACACATATAATCTGAAACGGCAAATATAAAAAAAATAAAAAAATAAAAAAATAAAAAAATATATATATATCTAATATAATATAAAATATTATAAATATATATAAATATAAATATATATATATATATATATAAATATAGAATTATAATATAAATAAAATAAAGTGACACAGTAACCTAGTGCAAACTTCTCTTGTAGATGCTAATGCTACTTCAGATTCGCTGCAATGGGGGAGGGGCTTAACTCAACGTGTGTGACGCCAATGTCCCCATGACATGTAGTGGACAGGCTTTTTCTGAGTGGCTCCTTTCTCTGTGTTTTTTTCTATGAATGGTAAATACAGCCAGTAGAGTGGACACACCACTTTCAAACGCAGCATGTGTTGGTAACTCGGGGTGACCCATTAGATTCCAAAAGGAGCGTGTACGTAAAAAGTGGTTTTCAGCACCTTTCCTTACACCTTTAAAACCCAATTAACTAGAGCGGAATACATCAATTTCCATGGAAACCTTTATTCGGAATTAACATTTCCATGTAAACTAGCTTTAATTCCGAATTATTTTATTCCGAATAAATAAATCTGAATAAAAAAAACAAACAAACATCATATAAACGTAGTAAATGTAATATATTACAGATAAAGTGGGTGTCCAAAAACCACTGTATTTAATAGTTTATTTACCTTCACCTGTTCTAGTGCTGTTAAAGAATGTGTGATGTTATGACTGCTGTTTAGAATCATGGGTGAGGGGTGTTAAGTGGGGTGTTGGGGGTGGGGGGCTAATTGGTAGTCTTAGCAGGTCCCCTTTTTTCTGTAGAGGACAGGAAGTTTACTGAAGTCCTCTGTACTTGTTCTCACTTTGCCTCTTCTTTCTTTTCTGTCTTTCAGGGGAATGTTTACCCAAGTCGTGGGACGTCGCGGAATCCTTTTATCTGACACCCCCCCCCCACATACACACACACACA
The DNA here is from genome assembly GCA_020466265.1 of Siphamia tubifer. Classification (NCBI taxonomy): domain Eukaryota; kingdom Metazoa; phylum Chordata; class Actinopteri; order Kurtiformes; family Apogonidae; genus Siphamia; species Siphamia tubifer. Next base: position 25,437,171 of record CM035800.1, read on the forward strand.
CACACCCATTTGGCTTCTCCTTACATTACCACACATCCGACTCTGGGAACCGAGGGTGAAGTGAACTTGAGGAGTCGCTGCCATTTCAATGCCCCCTACCACACACACACACACACACACACACACACACACACACACACACACACACAAAACCACCTTGTCTTTACCTGTTCCGTCTGTGTTTACGTGTCATAAAGGAGGATATTAAAAAAAATAATGAATAGGAAAAAAAAAAAAGGCGTGAATGTAATTAGAGTTTGTGCGTATGAGGGCGACGCCTGCCGTGTTTGTGTTCGTGTGCCAGTAGACGCCACCTCAGGGCTCTGTGGGAGTCGCAAGTAAATGATGCCTCTATGATTTAAAAATTTTTTTTTTTTTTTTTTTTTTTTTTTGCAGAAAACACCCCTAACACACACACACACACACACACATGTCGCTGCTGCTGCTACTTTGCTTTCATCTCCTGCTTAAAAGTGCATAAAAAAAAAAAAACAAACCCAGCCCGTGGGTAATCAGTGTCGTCTCCCGCTTTACAAACGATGGAGTTATAAGCTAGTTGGCGGATCAGCGGCGTCGGAGCGTTCATGGCGTCGGAAGGCGGGCTTTTGCATCAGTCACTGTTTTTTGTTTTGTTTGTTTTTTTTTTCGTGGAAGGATGATGTGCGTTTTCACTCTCAGGCTGCATGCGCTTCGAGGGCTAAAAGGAGATGCTACTGAATGTAAAAGCAATTACAGAAATACTTAGATGTGTATTAAACATCATCTCGCTTCATGTTCCGGACCAAATGTTTCTCACTGTTTTTTTTTGTTTTGTTTGTTTGTTTGTTTGTATTTGGTTCACATTGAGGCGGAGTTTATTTTCTGTTCTTTTGCCAAAAAAAGATTCATGTAACAACGTCTTTGTAATGACAAGTATTCATGTTCATAAAATCAGTTTGTTGCTTCTTACGGGAGTTTCTGTGGGTTTTATTTGTGTTGTTTTACTGATGTCGCACTAACACGAATACCGTATTTTCTGGACTATAAGCAGCTACTTTTTTCGTATGTTTTGAACTATGAGGTTTATACAAAGGTGCGGTTATTCTGTGGCTTTTTATTCCACCACTAGAGGGCACTCTAATCTGAATTAGAATCAAAACTACTAAGAAAAATCAATGCAAAGAAGAATACGCTACTTTTCCTTTAGCAGATAGAACATGGACGACAAATTAGCAACCGTTAATTATTTTTTAAATCCTCACCCCTTCATTATGGAGACAGATGTGACGAAACTTCTGAGGTTGTTCAACTGTGACACAGAAGAAGACGACTTTATGGGTTTCAATGAAGATAATTAAAGTGATTTGTGATTTAAAACACAGGAGAAATGAAGATAAATGCGAGTTATTTTTCTCTTGGTTCTGTTCTGTTTTAATCAGTAAAGTTGCTGCTGTGTTAAAAGTCACTGTTAGGGAAAAAAATCTGCCCAGGTACAAACATGTAACTACATTTACAGTTCAAAATCCTTCTGTACATGCAGTAAATATATGAGTTTTAACATAGACGTCTGTGACTTATAACCCGGTGTGACTTAAATAGTCTTTTTTTTTTTATTATATTTTTAAAAATACAGCGGATGCAGCTTATATACAGGTGTGGCTTATAGTCCAGAAAATATGGTAATAAGAAAAACCTGCTTAATTTATAAACACATTTAAAATGCTTTTAATCAAATTCTATTTAATTGATTTTCTCCCACTGACTGTGAAATTCATTTAAAAAAATATATTATTATTATTATTATTTTGAGATGTTTCATTGTTTTTGTTCATTGTGTTGATTATTCTCAAAAGTTTTTGTTCATTTTTTGTCTTTTTTGCAGATTCTTTTGTTTTGCTCATTTTGTTTACCGTTTTCCTCAGTATGTTGATTATCTTGATTATATTTAATTTTCATTTTGTTGATTATTTTTCCTCACTTTTGATATTTTGTCAATTATTTTGTTTATTTTATTATTTAACTGTCATATTATTGATTTATTTCCTTTTCTAGTCATTGTCTTGACACCTCTACTTTATTATTTTACTCATTTTGTGTCATTATTTTACTTATTTTTACTAACTTGATTATTTTTTTATTTTTTTAATTTATTTGTCAAACAAGTGCTTGTTTTTTGTGGTTTTTTTTATATGAGTGTTTCCATATTTGTACATTTTCTGAATTTGTTTCTTTTTTGTTCATTTTACTGACCTGCAAAGTGTTAATTCATTTAATGTAATTATTTTTGATCATTTTTGTTGATTATTTTGTTAATTTAGTTTGTCATTTTTGTTGAATTTTATTGATTATTTAGTTCATTTAATTCTTGTGATGCCCCCCCCCCCCCTTTCCATCTTGGTTATTTTGTGCTTATTTTGTTCATTTGGATTTAACATTGTGAAATCAAAAGTTTTTGTATTTAATTAAATGAAAATGAGTAGAAATAAGTATAATCTATGTTTTTAGTCAACTTATTTTAGTGTACTGTATAGAGCAGGAAACACTGCTGAGTTAGTTACATGTTTATCACAAATTATCAAATGTGAGACAATGATTTTTTTCTGTTCAGTGATGCGCATTAAGTTAAACATTTATATAAATCTTTATCCACAATAGCCTTTTACATTCATAGGGATCACAGAAAATGTACAAAACCTTTAATATATCCTCCCCTAGACTCAGTAAGTAAACAATTTTGCCATTTTACATTAAATAGTTCCCTTAATTGGAACATTTTGACAGACTCATGTCCACTACACAAGACAAAAATGCATAGCTGGGTCTCAGGAGGGTATTTTATCTTACACTATTCACAATAAATTAGGGATATTGTTATTTACATGAGTGCTTTTCCTATTTGATCTGAATTTTAATGAAATAAATAATAGTTGCCATTGCTCTTAATGTTAATTAAGTGTAAATTCAGACAAGTGTGTGTGTATAGAAAACATAAATATATACATACATTTTAAAAAGCATGCATTGTAGCATCCAGTCAATTATAGAGAAGGCCAAAAGTGACGGTTTAATGACTTTAATGGTGCCTTTCTTTAGTCATCAACCAATGTAAGAGCTAGAATGAGAACAAATAGGTACAATTACAATAATTGTCATGACCTTAACCACAAAAATAGGTCCTACATTAGTCACTTTCCGTAGATAAAGACATTCACATTACATCTTTAACAATAAACACTTCCTGTAGTTCTAAATCAGTTCATTTTACACGTACAAACCTTGTTCTCCTCTTGGCTGAAGCTAAAACTTACTTTTTTTAAAAAAATATACTTTTAAGCCTCTTTTATGTCAAGCTTGTTTCCTTTCTCCTTCTTCCTCTCACCAGGAAGTTACCAAAATAAAAGCTTGGGGGTTGGAAATTATACAGTATTTACATGAGTTGAATCCATTTGCTCGTCGTGTTCTTCTGTGAATTAAATATAGCAGTTGCAGCTTCTGAAGTTGCTATGGTTACTATTCGGACCTTTACATGCATAATTGAGGAAAAAAAATAAATATTAGAGCAGAAATATAAATATAAGCATTGAATTATTTATTGATTCATTTCTGCATGTATTTATTAATGTATATTTTTTTGTCCCTCATATTTGAAACTGAACTTAAACTATGCATCTACAAAATGTGGGTATTATGCATGAAAGGGTTCAACATTTTACATCACTAGATATCTAGGTCTTTGAGGGTTTTTTTTCCCCTCTCTTTATAAAAAATCTGGGGGTTCGTTCATTTTAACTACAACTTATGTTGAACTGATTAAAAAAAATAATAATAATTGCTTTGCTATTTCCACTTCCTGCAGTACCTGTAATGACCAGCAGGTGGCAGGTCATCTCCAGTTTCCTGTGACCTCGTGCAGAAGGTTACTTTTGGCAGCATATTGCATAACAACATACATACTGCATAAGCACGCGCACGAACATAGACATCCTTTGTAGCCCTCGCAGACACTATATATAGACCTGTTTAAATGATTTATTATAGTTTGACAGAATCCAAATCTGTATCTGCAGCATAAAATGTCATTTATCTGTTATTTTGTGATTTTTATTTTCCAGACTGACAGACTGTTTATCCAGACAGAACACCGTGTCACCATGTCTGAGGGTTAAAAAAAGAAAAGAAGACAAGAAAAAAGACAAGTCTGGGCCCGTTTCCAGATGAATAAGAGCATCTTAACAAATATGTATCCATCATCAGCCACTGCTTTACAATGTGACTCCGTTCAATTTATTTAACCTTTAACCTTTTTTCACGCTGCGTTGAGGCATTTGAATGTTTAAGGCGTCAGATAAAAGTGTTAAATGTAAAACAGGCGCCTCTGGAGTCAGTCCTTTACGTACAGATTGAATCGGGACAGAAGGGGATTTCTACAATAAATAGAACAGGATGGACTCATTGAGGAGCCAACACTGAAACAGTACTCCTGAACACTGGTAGTGGCGCTGCGTTCATGTACGCTGGGGGAAAATGGGAATTTACACTACTCGCTTAAAAACGATGAGAATGAATGAATGAATGAATCGTGACATAAATAAGAAAAATTGAACAAAAGTAAATGAAAACAATAATTTATATAAGCAAGGGGTTGTTAGAATACAGTGTAGACAGAGTAAATGTTATTTTGTTGAGCAATATTAATGCATTAATTCACCATCATGATTAATCTGATTAAACATTTTAACACAATTAAGTAGAACAGTTTTTTGTTGAAACTTTTGAAGGTGTTGATTAAACATGTTGATTACATATAGCCTATATTCATATTTATTTTGCATATGTTTTAAATATTTTATCATTTTTTTGCCTTTGTTATAGAACACTTAATTTTTTATTTTTCATTTGATTTTTATGTTTGTGAATTTTAGCATGTTTTGTATATAATTTTGAGACCTCTGCTTGAACCCATAAAGACCCAAACACCCACTGGTGACCAAAACAATCAACTGTACTATAATCAACTATAATCCTATCAATACAGCTTGTTGTCTTTTTGTGGTCATCAGATATAACTCATTTGGATGTCCAGAGGCTCCGTAGTTACCATGGAAACACTGTTATCGTCTACAACATTGATTCACCAGTAAAACCCATGGAGTTGGATCAATGACAGTGGATGGTAACACTGCTTTTATGTCCAGTTAATAACAGATGGGACTGAAAATGACACCTTTTCTTAATTTCCCTCTGTTTTTGACATAATAAACCTCAACTTTAATTAGGGTTTTTATGAATATATACGCAATCTGTAATTTAGATGAAACTATGTAATTGTCACTGAACCCCCCCCCTCCACAAAAAAAATACAGATGATGACAATAAATGTAATGAGACACCTAAAAAACACTTAACCCTCTGGTATCCAGGTGTGCTTTTTATGCACGCTTTTCACTTCGTATGAAAAAACGTAATATTATTATCCAGAATTTAAATAAGGTCAGACATGTAAATTCAAAAGTTGTTCACTTTTGCATAGTCTTTAAAATTCTGCCTACAAACTAATATTTGGAAATAGAACAGGAAGTAGAACAATATATAATATTTAATAGTTTGTTTTACAGGTGTGCATTTCATGAAGACAGATACTAACTGGTATTATGAACATTTGACCTAGCACTAAAAATATTTAAATTGGTGTGAATCCTTGCAAAACTGATCATATGTAATTAAATTTTTATGTACTATTTTGGTGGTGGTGGTCATTATGTTTTTTTGCATCTAAAAATAGTTTGTTTAAATTACAAACACGACATTTAAGGCGTAAAATGTGACAATTATTGAGTATTTGATATTTTTTATTTACAGCTCAAGTTAATGAAAAAACTAAATGTGAAAGAGTTAAAAACAAACTGAATATTTTTTCACACATTATTCCACAAATCTGCTTTTTAAAATTAAAATTAATGTTTAAACTAAATGTGTGAAGTGACACAAAAGTAACACTGGGGTAAAATGTACTAATGTTGTTTCAGTTGTATTGAACTGAAAAGTGCGCGCAAGTTGATGAACACTACGAATTCCGAGCTCAGGCTTGGTCCTTGAACGTCTCATGTTCCGGAGTACTAGAACAGGCTTGAGTGACAGTCCTGATCCACGGCAGGAGCTCCACGCTACAACACAACAGCCTCACTAGATACAAACCAGCGCGGCGCGGCACGGCACGACCCGGTCCATGAGGATGGTGCAGAGTGGATGGAAGTAACCGGGGGCTGAAGAACCGTAGTGTGGGAGAGTGGAGTGGTGGAGGGAGGGGGCAGCTCCAGCTCCAGCTCCAGGTCCGCGTCGATCTGCGCCGCATGTGCTCACCCCGGTGCGCCTGGGAAAAAACTTGGGACTGATCGGTAAAACACGCAGAGGGACACGTACGCACGCGCACGCACGCACGCACCCACGCCTTCTGCACAAAACAAAACCCTCTTTTTGGTCCAGGTTCAGTCTTTTTAAAAACATTTTTCTTGTCGGACCTTTGGAGTCTTTAACCGGAGCCACAAGGATCCGAGCCCACATGTGCCGGGGCATGAGTGGACCAGCCGCGGACACGACCCAACAAACACGAGTGAACACAGAAGTTGCGTGCGTGGAAACGAGGAGAGCATGGAGGGCCAAGCCGGGGAGCCCCACAGTTACGAGGACGTGCGTAAAAGCGGGTACCTCCGCAAGCAGAAGTCCATGCACCGGCGCTACTTCGTCCTCCGCGCCGCCTCGGAGCGCGGCCCGGCCCGGTTGGAGTACTACGAGAGCGAGAAGAAATTCCGCGGAAAGGCCCCCGTCCCGAAGAAAGCAGTGGCTCTGGAGACATGCTTCAACATCAACAAGCGGGCCGACTCCAAGAACAAGCACATGATCGTGCTCTACACCCGCGCGGAGAGTTTCGCCATCGCCGCGGAGAACGAGGCGGACCAGGACGAGTGGTACCAGGCCATGGTGGACCTGCAGTGCAAAAGTAAGCAAGGCAAAAATAATCATTAAAAAAAAGAAGTCCACAAACACACACACACACACACACACACACATACATACACATACATACACGTGCACGGACACAAGTAAAAGCGTGCAAACACACACACACACACTGAGTGGAGGGGGAAACGTGGCAGTGTCTGCAGGAGTGTGTGTGGAGGTTTTGCAGCAGAAGCGCACTGCAGATCGGGACATGCTCTCATTCCAGTGTTTTGGATCATATGCACAAGTGATTAGAAAGTCATTAGAGCGTGCCAAGCCAAGTTTACATAGTGTCTGTGTTGCATGGTGTACTTTCCGTACTTGTTTTTTTGTGTTTTCTCTTTGGGTTTTTAAAGCTTAGTGACAGTGTGGAATCCGCCTGGTTTCAGTCTGGACTGTGTGTAAATATGCGCCTCTAATCTGCACAGAAGGGCTTATCCTCACCACCACCACCAGCCCTTATCATTATCATACTGGTGTCAGGTCACGTAGTTGCCCTCAGTTAAACTCCAAACTTTGGGGTTTTCTGTCTTGAGGAAGAGGAGGGGGGGTCTTCAGTCTATAACTGTGCCCCTTCTTTTTAATTTAATTAAATTTTTTACTTTTTTTGTGCTTCAAAACACCTCTATTCTCATGTTTACTTATTACTTAGCCATTTTTTTCCTGCTGACTTTGCAATATCACTTCAGGCATTGATCCCAGAAATAATAATAAAAAATAAAAAATCAGGTTCACATTTGCATGAGATTGAAGTCACTAAGGAGATGCCTGTTGGGAGCATCCATCCACTGTGGTTGTGACTCAGTTACCCAAAAATCAGCACGTAAAATGTCTGAAATGGTGTCTATCAGTTGTGTAAACACAGCTGTCAGAGCAGGAGTGGCTGTGGATCACCTGTTCAAGCCTCCACCAGAGTCCAGACCAGAGCCACAGGGGACACATGACGCAATCTTGGCAAACAAAGATAGGAGTCCAAGGTGCTTGTCACACATGACCCGTCACTCTGTTACATAAAGCAGCTGATTAGTGGCAGGGCGGCGCTGGAATGAAACACCTGAAGAAGGGGGGGGGGGGGGGGGGGGGGGGGAGCAGGTCTCATGATGGGATAGGTTTAATTTATCTGAGTGGCTACTGGCACCACTGCTCTGGACTAACGTTTATCTATTACCACAGAGTCAATCAGCGCCTTCGTTTTCTCTTATGCAGACTAGTAACCTGTCGCCCCACTGCCACAGGACGGTGGCAATAAGCGCCGCACGTGCCATGTGCCTATCCAGTTACAGGAAAAGGCTGGGTACCAGTGACGGGACACTGGTTTTTGCACCTGTTCGCACTCACTTAGGACATTTACACGCACTTAAAAATTCAAATTATCGCTTTACTCTGATTAAGGACTTAACTGGAGTTTCCCAGAAATCTGAGTTTACATGCACTGGAGAGATTTGGATTATTGAGTGATGTACGTTGGGACTCCTAGACACGAGGCGACGCTACAAACATGTTTCCAGTTGACGCCATAGATGATGAACAATAACTAAAGAAATGCGGCAGATTTGAAGCAGACGTAGAAGGTTCAGCAAAATATGACGTTTTAAAACTTTTTGTACAGTGTCATCACAGTATTTGTGGACTCAAATATTTAAAAAAATGACCTTAAGTTATCATTAGTGTGTAGAAGAAAGAGCTCTGAAGTTTCTACCCAAAATGCCACAGTGTTGGACTGTGCTGATCTGAATTACTAGAGGATTTATGTGACCACTAGAGGGAGTAGTGAGTCACTCTGGAATAGGTCATGATGGGCCTTTTTTTTAATATATGAGATTTTATTCCTGTTTAATTCAGAATAAAGGTTAATTCCTCTTTAAGATGACCATGTAAACACAGAATTCTAGTTGAAAATGACAATTCCCAAGTAAACTTAATTCCATATAGTCAGTGGTTTATTCCTCTGACATGTAAACAGTTAATTCCCCTTTAACTTTATTCCTGTCCTTCTGCACATGCTCCTGGTCTTGTTGCGATGACGCACATATTCCGCATTGTCGACATTAGTTTGTTGATTCGTGTGGTTGATTCAGTCAAGCTGCTGCTTCATAATTATGACAAAATCAAATGCAACAATTGCACGTAGTATCTGGTCTTCCATGTTGATAGTTGAAACGAAAGCAAAACAGGAAGTGGACATGATCATTTTATTCCAGTAGACATCCGCATGTTAGCGGCTGTTCTGTCCAATTAACTCGAGCGGAATACACCCGTTTCCCATGGAAACCTTTATTTACAATTAACATTTGCATGTAAACACAAAAGAAAATAGCTTTAATTCTGATTTACTTTATTCAGAATCGTTTAAATTGAGCCATTGGTCAGTGGGATGAGAACCATTAAGAAACAACTTTTCGAGTCACAGAAAAGAAGTGATAAGAATAGTATTAAATAGGGTTGTGACGAGACACTCGGCTCATGAGACGAGACATGAGATTGGGTTCACGAGATTAAGATGAGACGAGATTCTAAGAAAAGTAAATTATTCAAACTATTTGAATGGACAACAGACTTTTATTTTATAACTCTGTAAGCGTTAACTTTTAATGACGTCTTCTTCTACAAATTGAAACTAAACTAAAATGTTATAAAAGTTAAAATAAAATAAATGCAATTGTATATTTCCCATTTTTTTCCAAATCAACTGTGGGTCTTGACTGTGGAAGTTTAGCTGTGAATGTATTTGTCATCGTTGTGTCGTTTGTTGGTGTTTTCTTTCAGGTTCAGTTGTTTATTTCAGTACTGAGCTGTGGTGCTGCTGCAAATGTCTCTGCGCTCTGCTCGTATTAGCCGCGCTGTACGCCATTATTTGTCGTCTTTGTCCGTGTCTTATCACTCACTCGCTTGCCATTTATCATTTCTGCCGGGAACCCAACATGCTGTCAAACACTATTTGAAAGTCTTTAATAGTAAAACCTGGATTTTCTGATGTCATTCTAGTTGTTGCTGGATAACAAATCTCGCGAGACAGAATTTTAACGTGACGAGCAATCTCACCAAATTACACCACGCAACATCTCGTCACAGCCCTAGTATTAAAGTATTAGAGTCTAAATACACAAATAAAAGACTAATAAAAATGGGTTTTGCCAAATATGACCCATTTAAACCAGTATAATTGTAGTATTTCAAGTATCAAATATAAAAATAAGACATTAAATGATCATTATTGTGTAGAAATAAAAAGCTCTGAAGTTTCTACCAACAATGCCACAGTGTTGGTTTGTGCAGATCTGAAGTGTTGGAGTATCTGTGACCACTAGAGGGAGTAGTGAGTCACTCTGGAAAAATAGCATCTCAGGACGTCCGACCAACGCTTCAGAAAGTGATGAATGGGATGAGAACCATTAAGAAGCAACTTTTTGGAGTTGTTTTGAGAGCAAATTCAGACTTTATGAACTATGAGGGTCCAAATGCACAAATAAAAGACTAATAAAAGTGGGTTTAGAAAAATATGACCCCTTTAATGTCTTCCAGTTTTTATTTGGGTTACACATCGGGCTGCTTTGTGAGCTGGGAGAAGTTGGCAGCTGCCTGCAGGTGCATTATGGGATTGAAGTGTAACCCAGTCAGATTGGAAACTGGTGAAGACATCAGTGCTTTCACACAACCAGGGTGTGTGTGTGTGTTTGTATTCCTATCTTTATAGGGACATTGATATGTTGACACAGTCACACCATGGGGACCTCTGACACTATGGGGACCATATTTATTTTAGTTTTTAAAATTACTAATTTATTTATTCATTCATTTTTATTTTAATCAAAAATTTTTTTATCATTATTATTATTTTATAAAAATTTTAGAATTTTTTTTTTATAAAAATTGTTTTATACTCACTACTCAATGGCTACTTGATTACAAATTTGGTCCTCATGAGACATAGAAAGGAGAATGTGTGTATGTGTATTGCTATCTTTATGGGGACATTGAAACTACTTTGAATTTCCCCATGGGGATTAATAAAGTATATCTTATCTTTATCTTATATGTTTACACAGTCACACCATGGGGACCTCTGACACTATAGGGACCAAAATTCAGGTCCCCACAAAGGTTAAATATAAATAAAGGTCCCCACTTGTAAAATATAAATAATGTGGCCCTATAAATATATGAATTGTTTTTTTTTCCCCCTGAAGTCCCCATAAAGCATGAGGGAAACGGGTACAAAGTGAAACATGTGTTTTTCAAAGATTTGAAGATGTTTACTTTTTAAAAAAAATATTTATTTTGAATGTATATTTTTTAAATCATTTTGTATTTTAAAAAATATTATTATATTTCTTTATGAATTTTTATTTATTTTATTTTCAAATAATTATAATTTTTTTATTTATTAATTCATGAAATTTTCCAATTTTTATGTATTTTATTTTATTTTATTTAAAAAGACATGTTCACACTCATTACTTGATCACAAACTTGGTCCTCATGAGACCTGTAAATGAGTGTGTGTGTGTGTGTGTGTGTTTTGGTGTGTACAGCCCACTTTTCCCAAGTATTTGTCGGGTTTCTGCCAGACTGAAGAGAGACACCAAAGTGAATAGACAGATGTTGGAGCGGAGATGCGAGCGTGGGGGGAGTCTAAATCTGCAGACTTTTGACTATTTACCCAAACAGATGGTTGTAAGGCGGCGTTATCTCTGAAGTAAATATTGTACTTTGTACTTAACTCCACTGTCATAAAGAACATCACATCATTATTTCTGTAAAGTTTCAAAGCTGCTTCTTTGTCCTGAGGGAAAGTTAAAGAAATAAAGTGATTATTTTTTTTGTGGTTTTGAACCTTTTTATCAGCGCTCGCCAAACACTCGGAAACATAAAAGAAAAATTAGATTAGAATGATGGTATCTGTTTTCAATGGAGGAAATATACACACATATAAAGTTGAGTTAAAAACAGCCAGTTGTTGACAGTGTAATGATGATAATTGAAAGTATGGGTACAGCGACTGTTGTCTGATTTAATTGGTTTATGAAATGAAATAGTGAAAAAGTATTAAAGATAATGTGTTTTAATTGATTTTTTTTGGTTTTATCCCAAATGTCTAGAGTTTACTGTCTTTAAAAGAGGGCAGGGAAAGAAAATATTCACATTTATGAAGCTGGAATCAGATCATTTTAACTTAACTAATTAACTCATTCATTGCTATTGACGTGATTTCGCATCAATTCAAATGAAATGAACAGTCTACACTTTATTTTGAAATGTGCCATACTTATATAGTCTTTGTGTTTTTTATGATACTATATTATATAATATAGTATAGTACATAGTATAATATATAATATTGACTATATTCTGAGACATTTTCTTCTCATTCACCTGGCAGTGAATGAGTTAATTTGGTAGATTTAAAAAAGAAAAATATAATTTTATTACAATTTTATCAGGGAGGTCATATATAGTCCATGTTTCAAAGACACTAAAACATTCAGCTTTTAGATACCTAAGCAATGCATAATAATAGTTCAAACATCACTGTGTAACTGCATTAGGGCATGACTGTAGTCAGCTGTTCTTCCATTTATTGAACTCTCTGTAATTTGACTTAAAAAAACCCAAAGATGTCACACACTCTCATCTCAAAGTATCTACTTACGTCAAGGTCATGTGACAAAACAGTAAATAAGGTTATGAGAGCAAGTCAGGTTTCTGTTCTGCTCATGTACTGGATCTATTTAGATCACAATCCCTTAAGTTTGTCAGATTGTATTTTAATAAAAACTGTTTATTATGACATTATTTACAGGGTCAAAGGTCTTGATAAACCTGGTGATAGAGCCGCTGTTGAAGCCCACTGATGGACCACCATGTTTTTGTTAAAAATAAATTAGTTAAAAGTTGACAAGAAATATGAAATTATATCCATTATGTGTTATTGTACAATATTTATTAAAAATACTTACACCAACTGCTAACAAAAGTGCACACTCTGAAATACACCTTATTCACCTTTTAATAATAAATTAATGAATAAATGTTAATGACATAATCCACAAAGTGAGATAAGTGGACTAAAGATTTGTCATATTGAAGTTTAATTATGATTTATTTAATAGAAAATATGTCAAGGAAGTGTAAAGAGTACATTTATACTTTTATACTTTCATTTAAATCCATACAATCGCAGGTCCTGCAATTATTTTGTATTTATTTTTCATTTGTCATTTTCTATTCTTTTTTTAAATGTTTTATTTATTTTAATTTTAAAGTTTTTAATTTATTTAAATTTGTAATTTATTTTTCTTCATTCATTTTAATGATTTGTTTATTTTTTAGTGTCTTTATTAATTAATTTATTTTTATTAATTTATTTTATATCTTTTAATTTTGTATATTTATTTTTTAACTATTCATTTTATAAGGATAACACTGACACCTATGTTCCGCTTGCGTCAGTGCCACACAGCTGTTATTTTACTCCTCAGTATTTATTCATATAGTAATATATATCACAGGGTTTTAAAAAATCGCAGTGTCAGATTTTTCTAATATTGTGCGGCTCTACCAGCAAAGCCTGGCCGTCCACCGTGACTATAATACACTAGAAGAAACACTCATATAAATTTCATGAACAGTTTTTAAGCAGTCCTCAAACGTTGGGGCATCCAGTTGGAGCTTTTTGGCATTTGTCTGCAGTGAAGTGTTTTTGGTAGATTTTGTTTCCTAAAATGATGCGTTTAGGTTGAAACCAAAAGACCTGTGCGTGATTTATTCTATCCAACAACTCTGGACACATTTAACTGACTTTTGGAAAAATACAATTACATTATTTCGGTAACACTTTATAATATCTACACACAATTAACCATGTATTAACCATTTATTACTGGTATATAAATGGGTTGTTCATTATGTATTAACCATTTATTACCTATTTGTTTATGTCTTGTAAAGGTTCATACTAGTGTAAATGTAAAATTAGATTATTTTTAACCAACAGGTGCAGTGTTTACAACTGTTTCTTTGTTTACCTGTAAAGCAGATATACAAACACTGCACCTGTTAGTTAAAAATAATCTAATTTTACATTTGTCTTTGGGAGACACTAGTATGAACCTTTATAAGACATTAACAAATGGTTAATACCTAATGAACAACCAGTTATAAATGGGTAATAAATGGTTAATACCTAATGAACAACAGTTATTAATGGGTAATAAATGGTTAATACCTAATGAACAATAGTTATAAATGGTTAATACCTAATGAACAATAGTTATAAATGGGTAATAAATGGTTAATACCTAATGAACAATAGTTATAAATGGTTAATACCTAATGAACAATAGTTATAAATGGTTAATACCTAATGAACAACAGTTATTAATGGGTAATAAATGGTTAATACCTAGTCAATTATGTGTAGGTATTATAAAGTGTTATCCATTTTTCCATCAGTGTTCCCTCCATATTCTTGAAGAAGTGGTTGACTGTTGAATTCTCCAGCCCAGTTCCGATTTCTAATAAAAGCAAATGTATTAATTACCGATGCTTGGTGTTTATTTCCAAGGATTTGTTTGGGTTGGGTGGCATTGGTCAGTTTATACGAACGCCGGAGTTTAATCCGGGCGTCCCCAACATTTCAGCCTCGCGACGAATCACAAAGAGCTCAGTGTAACGCTTCACATCTCACATGTCTGAGTTATTAGTAACTCCACCAAACAGGGGATTTTCCCTCTGAACGTCTCATTAAATGTTCAAATCGTCTAATATGTCACCAGATATCAAAGATTAGACGGAACAGTCCAGAAACTCAAAACAGATTTGGGGTAAGGGAACTTAGCTTTTTCTTTTCTAATTAAATCATCTCTTGAGCTCTTAGATGAATATGTCACAAATGTGTAATAAAATTGGATATAAAGGACATCAGATGGAACCAAACTTTAACCATATTTTCCTTGTAATTCGTACATTTTCTGTTTCCTTCAAGACTGTTTGTATTCATTCATTCATTTTTTTTTTACTTTCTTGGCATGTCTATTTAGTTCTGTATGAATGGTTCTGTCCAGGTGAACTGATCTAAGGGACTTGATTTATCATATATTATGTTGTAGGCTCAGGCGATATATTGATTTTATAGATTAATTTGAGTTTTTTTTGTTGCAGCTGATTTTAAAATACATTAATAAATAAGTAAATAAAGTAGAATTTTAGTTTTTCTGACATTTTTCTCCCTCTCCTCTTCCTACTGTGCAACGCTTGTTCCCAAGGATTCTCACATATTGTACAGCAGGGGTGTCAAACCAGACCAGACCAGTAAAATAATCACAGTGAAAAGAGTCAAATGACATTATGATAATGTTTACATCTATAATGTTTCCCTCGAAATGTGAAGAACATCAACAACTTGACACGAAGAATTGTAATGATTTTCTGCCTCAGTTTATCAGTTTGTCATTTGTACATGTGCAGAACAATTTGCATTTCAATTACAAATACACAAAATGTTTAGTAAAAGGCAGAATATTTGTAAAATAACACTCATTTCTCTTCAGATATTCAAGGTGGTTCATATTTGGTCAGGATTTGGAAAAGAATAGTTTGTTAATATAAAGATTTCCATGTAATTTGACTTTTTTTTACATTAAAATCTACAGTTTACATTATTTATAGGTAATTCTGATCATATTTTACTAGTCTGATCCAATTGAGATCTAATTATTCTGTATTAATTGTAAACTGTTGTTGTAAATACTTTAAATGTAACTGTAGAGATCTGTTTTCTTTTACTGAATTAGAGTATATTATATGGAAATTGTACAGCACATTCTACTTTTTTAATTTTTGTTTTGTTGTTTGTTTTTTATTTTTGCCTTTTTTTATTATTTAATGTGTCTCAAAATAAACAATATTAATAATTAATAATAATATGTAGAACCTGAATTAAAGTAATTTTTACACCATTAATATCTTCATTGTTATTCATCCTAGGGGCCAGATTAGACTTTTGGCGGGCCGGATTTGGCCCCCGGGCTTTATGTTTGACACCTGTGCTGTACAGCAACAGTTCGAACATTGCCAGTTCGGTCAAAAGGATCCGATACCGACTAAGGCTCGTACCACACATAGTTTATACCTATCGCACTAACGTTACATGTGGTAGAAGCTGTGTTTGACCTTTAATACACCAGTCTGTATCGTTTCCACTTTGTTTCACTAGTGGGGACAGAGTGGGAGGTTTTTTTTTTTTTTTTTGTTTGTTGCATATTCAAAATAAATTGACCTGGAATGACCTTTCGGTGGAACACTTACTGTATACTTAGGCCTTGGCTGTGCTGACTGGCATCTGAACACTCCCTCTGTCACTGGTTTCATGTACGGTTTAAATAAACTGAGGTTCAGCAGGTGAAGAAATGACCACATGTCCAGCTGTGTCCGTTGCTGTCACGCCGTCTTTGAAATTACTGGTCGGTTGTGTGTCGCTGAGGGCCGTTCGTCGCTTGCTTTTGTCGCTTGCGAGTGTTGGGTTTCTGGTGTAAATCACCCTCGCTGACAATGACAAAGGGCTGCGGCTTGGCTGCTGTGTAAACTCCAACGTTGGCTGGCGTTTTCTTGTGGTATGTGCTGCGGCTCGTACAGTCGCACTTCACATGATGAGCAGAGAAAAGCAGGCCACACACAATCACAATACCTTTATTTATGTTTTAAAACTTTATGTAATATGGACATAAGGAATTACACCAGTACAATGACAAGGACAGACCAGATGTTATGTGTAGGTTTACATGGTTTTCCCTAGAAATGTTAATAGGTGTGGTGATGGGACCACTGATGAAGCCCACCATGTTTTTGTAATAAATAAATAAATACAATTTGACAAGAAATATTATTATTATTGAGTTATTGTACAACATTTATTAACAATACTTACACCAACTGCTAACAAAAATACACCTTATTCAGCTTTAATAATGAATAAATATATAAATAAAGGTCAATGACAGAATAAGTCATGGATAAGTGGAATAACGATTTATCATATTGAGGCTTAATTATGATTTATTTAAGGAAAAAAATAATTATAAAAGGTACTTTGACACTTTATTATAACAGATATTTAAATCAATATCCAGAGCCGGGCTGGACTCTGACATTACATTATTAACATCCAAGTTAATATTATGGTTAATGTCATTAGTTATATTATGTATAACTTTCTTTAAATAATAATAATAATAATAATAACAGTAATAATAATAATAAATTGTATTTGTATAGCGCTTTTACTTTACATTAGTGCAAAAATTATTCAAAGACACTCAAAGGCATTTTAAAATAGTACAAAAAAAATCATAAAAGCAGTACACATAGGACATGAGGACACTACATAATAGTAGTAACACATAACCTGGTGGGGTGGGGGTGGGGGGTTCCACCATGTCTATAATGCACGTGAACAGTATTTAACTAGTCCTCAAATGTTGGGGCATCTAGTGGGAGCTTTCTTCCCTCCAACTCATAATGTTGTCATTATATATTTGTCTGCAGTAAACTGTTTTTGGTAGATTCAGTACGAAACCAAAAGACACGTGTATGATTTACACTGACATACCTAATGTGCTGGTGTTAGGTATTTCCCCGTCATTTTTGGTACCGCTGGAAAGATGTGGATTCCCTCTCGACAACCCTTAAATAGAAATCTACGTAATTATAAATTTGAACCAATGGAAGGCCTCAGAACAAAGCCTTCTGCAGTAAACAAAATCCCTTGTTGCTATGGCGATGTCGAAAAACAGCCTCTGATTGGTTGAATTAGTGTCACACAAGATAAGATAAATATAAATAAATAAAAAATATATAAAATAAATGAAATATAAAATAAATATAAAGTCTGAATTTTTGAAATTTGACCCAAGGGACTGGTTTTGTGCTGGAGGGTCACAAATATTACAAATAGAGCAAAAGATCCATGATCACAGCAAACATAGTCGTTCACATTGCTGTTTTTTTTAATTTTTATTATATATCTGTTGATGACTGTCGGGCCACAATGGAAACAAGTGTATTTTATCACTTTTTTGTGCTTTTTTTTTTTTTACGAATAAATCAAATCAAATCAAATCAAATGAATATGACACTTTTAAAACATGCAATTAAAGGTGCATGGCTAATAACTAACTAAAAACCTATAAAACATACAAACCATAAATAAGTAAAACCAATAAAAAGACGCATTAAAAAAATACCACACAGATGCATAATCTCAGGCAGAGTTGTGTTCAAAGGGGAGTCAGTCATACAGTAGAGTCACAGCCAAATTACTGCCCCAACCTGCTCGAGCGAAAATAGCTTAATACACACACACACACACACACACACACACACATACACACACACACAGTGGTGTTGGGATTCCAGCCTGTAATAAGCCTCCTCTGGTATGTGCAGCTCATACAGTTTCAAGTTTTCAGTGTCTCCCGTGTTGATTGAACTCCCTGCCGTCTTCCTGCCTCCACTCCACACACTGTCACTAATCCACTTCAGCTTGTACACTGGACTGTTTGTCCCCCACTCGTCCCATTGGGGAGATGGAAGAATTTCCACCCTGCAGCCTCTGAGAACATGAGGACCCGGGGTCCAGAAGATGCTGTATTGTGGGTTTTGCATAGTTTCCATCCCCCCCCGTCCCCCTCCCCCTCATACCTGCATAGATATCACCTCTGTGGCTGCAGACTAAAGCGCGTCCACATCCGCCTTCGTATCGCATCTGTTAACCTTGAAATATCACTGAGTTTTTACACCTGGGAGACAGTTTATTTTTCTGGTATGTCAATATACATGGTTCCCACACAGTGTTAAAATGTCTTAAACATAAATGCTGCTCAATGATTACGATTTTTAACCAGATTAATCACAGGATTGATTTGGATTAAGGGTCGACCGATATATATCAGACCGATATTTGAGGTTTTTAAGTGTATTGGCATTGGCCGATTTACATGTTGTTTTGCAGACACCCCCCCCCAGTTTCAACAAAACAACTTGACATAAGTATTTAGAGAATGTCTAATCTTGTCCCTATTTTGTGTCAACATCAAGTTTCTATGACAACCTGTTCTTGAATTACAGCCAATAATGTGACCTTGACCTTTATTCAAATGGATCATTGCATCTGATGTGCATTAGCTATCTGTACATACACATGTAATTTCATGGTGATATCTCAAGTATTCATTGAGTTAAAGCATGATATGTCTCTGCAGACACACAGACGGACACACTGAAGACATTAATCTCTCCTAACCAATGTTGGGTGAGATTAAAAAAAAACAACTGTTCCATTCAATTGAATTAAAATTTCTCATCAGATCAGTCATGATAATGGATTAATCCACATGAATGCGTTACTTTTGACAGCCCTACTTAAGTATTATATATAAAACTCTGCATTTAATACCTTTTTTAATAAAAAGTCTAAAGGTACTAAATTTGACAAATTATGTTGCCATAAACTTGTTGGCTCTTTGTCTTTTAAATGTCTCTGTTAAATGTCCAAGCTGCAAAGAAAGTAATGATAGTTGACTCAGTTCCAACTGTTCCAACCCCACAATCTGTACTAAAATTAGGAACCAATTATCACTAACTTTGCAGCCGCTGTTGAGAAATTACTATGAACCATGGGAATCAAGAAGTGGAGTAAATCAATACAGTTTCCTAAATTCTAGGAGCCACATTTTTTTTGCCATTATATGTATGAAACGGACATTCCATTCCTTTTTTTAAGTCTTAAAAGGCCTTAAACATACTAACTTTTAACTTGTTAAAACCCTGTTTATGTATGTGCAAATTATATGTGAGCTTAATTACAGTTATGGAAATAATTATTAGACCATCACGTCACCAAAATCAGTGGTTATGCAATCAATTACCAACTCCTGTGTGTATCATGTGGTTAAAACAGACAGAAAAGAAAACATATAATGAATAAAAACACTGTTTTTGTTGGAACAATGACATAGATATTGATCTAAGAACCAAAGAGATTTTGGTTGTTATCAAGAAGACATGGAAAATGGATAGATATCAGCTCTGAAATGAAATTACTCTGCACTATTTTTGTTATCTCTATATTGGTTAAAAAAAAGAAGTACATTTAGTTATACCAGGCTTTAAAATGAACAGGAAATTGAAGAAAACAAGGGGTGGTCTAATATTTTTTTCCACATCTGTATTTATAAAAGATCTAAGGGAGTTGATTTTTCTTAGTCTATTAATAGGAAGTTAAAGGACAGACAAGGGCGGGATTAAATAATTCACACTTCCTCCCATTCCTTTTCAAACGTGCAAATATATTTGTTTTCATGTATTTTCATGTTTTCTTGGAAGTTCAGTTCAGTTTATTTCAAATATACAACAAAACAAGGTAAAACATCTCACTTCACACTTGGGATAGTTGGAAAAGTTTGTGTATCATCATAAAAAGTTAAATACAATTAGAAGCAGATTTGCATTGGGATGTGTTATGTCGCCATGACGACCACTTTAACCCAGGGGTCTCAAACTGACATTCAGCCTGATTCGATTTCCAGTAAAATAATACAATATCATGTAAATAATAATAACTCCAAACTTTTGTCTTTGATTTAGCCCAAAGCACCACCATTAAATTATATTAAAAAATATTTTACAAACAATACAAACAAAAAAGATGGTTTTATGGTTTAATAACCAGAAAAAACTAAAATTTGCTAAGAAAAATAAATTAAATTTTAACAATGTTTTACTTCAGCATGTCATTTTCACATGAAGAAGCAAAAAATCTTTTTAAATTGTACTGAATTTTCTTCAGACATTTCATGTTGTTCAGACTTGTTCAGGTTTTTCACATTTTATTTTCACATTGTAGTAAATGTAAATATTTCCATGTTATTTAAAAAACAAAAACAAAACTAAAACAAAGATAAAAAAATTTAAGTCGTCATTAGCGACAAATGTTTTTCACATCAAACCCTGAAGAAAATATGGATTTAGTATTTTTATTTTGATATTTTCTTTAAAAAAAAAGATATATTGTATTGCAGTGAAATGGGATGCGTGTGTGCGTCGCAGTGTGAACGTAGCCTGTGGGTTCAGTCAGATGGGAGGGAAGTTCTCAGCTTCATGCCTCAGCTTGAAGCAGTTTTGAAGTTTAGGATAATTGCGTTGCTGCGAGGCTGCACAGCAGGACTTCCTCTGCTTACAGAACAGTGAAGCGTACAGTATGCATAGTGTGGATACCCAGGCCACAGACTCTGTCCTGGATCCGCCTTGCTGTGCCGGAGCCTGGGAAACTCACCTAAAGCGGCCCAGGAACTGTCCAGTAACCCCTCACTCCTCCAGCCGCTCCCCTTGAGCTGGAGGTAATTACACAAACACGAGCCAGCTGCCGTGCGGGTGATATTAAGATGGCAGTTATTTATTCAGCTGAGTCCAGTTAGACCCTTCTGGGCAGCGAGTACAGTATCAGGCTGGAGGGCAGCTGTTTGTTCAACTATTAGGAGTTAGTCGAGTGTGTAAAGGCTTAACCTCCGCTAAAGGTTGAGGTGCGGCTCACAATCATTGTTTGCCAGGAAATCTGCCCCGCTGTTCTGGCACCACCTCTGGAATGGTTGACCTCAATAAAACAATACGCTAGAGTCCAGACTTTACCTGCAAACACACCCACACATATACAGTAGCACGTAGAGAGGGTTCGCTCACTCACGGCGACATCGCATGACACATTTATGTCGATAGTTTTGGCTTCAACCACTGGCTACTTCATCCCTTAACCCCCCCTGGTAGGTTCATATGACAGGAACAACAGTGGTGTTCCTGGGTCGATTTGACCCAGTGAATGTTTGTTTAATTATCCAAATGTTTAAAACCAAAAACAGCTCAACAAACAGTAATATTTCATTTATAATTCCATTACTAACTAAATTAATGTAATGGTGTTCCTTATCTTTAACGGGTAATGGTTCAATTAGGATAATTCACTAATTTTCATATATATATATATATATATATATATATATATATATATATATATATATATATATATATATATATATATATATATATATATATATATATATATATATATATATATATATAATACATGTTCAAACTTTTAAAATGTTTCACCACTTTATTCTACAGCCCTCTACAATGTTGTGACAGCTCCCATTTACTTTGAATGGACGTTCCCAGTTCCCAGCTGCCCCATTAACCCAGTTAATGGGGCAGCGGGGCGGTTATCCAAAAAAATCTGCCCGCTGCCCCATTAACGCCCACTGCCAATGGCAACGAGTTTTGTGACTTCAGATTCACGGTACCATATCACTCCGCAGGTAGTTCGGCCACTTTGAAAGTAAATGTTCTCTACGTTGTAACGGCTGTATTTGTTCCTGGGTGTTGTTCCTCTAGGGCGGAACAACACCCCCTCCGCCTTTAACGTTGGGATGTTGTTGCCATTATTTTGGGCAATTTTCTCTTCTTCGTTGCTCATTTTTCCGCCTTGTTACCAGTGACTCAGTCCAAACAGGGTCAGAATGATTGTGATGTGTTCAGTGTGTGTCAGCTTCTATTGAAATTAGATGAGAAAACATTGAGCTCGTTTGTCTCCTACATTGCAGGACCTGTCATGTGACTATTGCGCACACATACGTTGCAATGTTGCTGCTCAAACAATATATTGTTCAGCTTTATTTTGAAAGATCAACATATAAGCTTTGAAACATGACATAATATAATGTCTCACAGTAAGAAATAATCTGACACACTTTTACCTCCAGTTTGACTGCTGGGTCAAATTAACCCAAATGGCATCAATGTCATTATAAATATGAAGGGGTTGATCACTAATATGTGAGATGAACCATTTTCATATTATATGTTGATTACACTAAATAAGGCTAGCAGAAGAAGAATCATACTGAGAAAATAATTTTGACTATCTTTCCTAAACGGTCAAACTTTAAAACAGATCAATTTGACCCTTAAAATCAAACACACCAGAATAAAGAGGAATTAATTTAAAAGAAAGATCTAAATCTCTACTGAAATATGTTTTATTCCCAATATTTAATGTGTTTTCAAGGAACCTGAACAAGTATGACTCATGACTATTTTGATAGTCAAATAATTGCTCCACAGTTCAGTGAGTAATCAACCAGTCAGATTAAAAAAGAGAACAAACATTATCTTTTATCTATATTGATTGTTGTGGTGAAATACATTTTCTTTCCCTCTGAAGGAGACTGTGCATAATTTAGCCATTTTTTTTAATACTTTGGATTTTGCTTTCACATTTCTCATCAAAATAGTGTTTAATTTTATTTATTTGGTCTAATTTTTTTTTTCCCATCACAACTTCACCTGTGTGACTTAACACAATCTGAAATCAAACAAAAAACATTAAATTAGAGTAAGATTTTTTTTTATTAATTAATTTCTTTTAACTGTTTTTCACCAAAAACCCATTGAATGAACCATTTTCACAACATAGAACGACTATAGTAATAGAAAAGTTGAAAACAATCATTTCAAAATCTGTCTGTTTTCCTATCATTAGTTTTCTTTCTTTTTACTGAAGTGATAAAAGTGATCAATTCCTCCATTGGGATCAATAAAATCAAGCTGTATCTATGTTTGTCTTACGTGACCATACTCTCCAAAACCAAATATATTTCATCTACCATCACATGTACAAAGAAACAAGCAGTCGATACCATAAAGGGGTCAGCTGAAGTGTAGATATTTGACTGTAAACTCATTTAACCCAATAATTGTTCCAGTTTCAGTCAAAGCCAGAAAGTGAAGTCACTTTTATTTTCTTCAGAACAGTAAAGCTGCATGAAGTTTAGTCTGTACGCATTACATCAGAGGCTCTGAGGAACAACATCTGCTTCTAAATAATGATCGGCTTTTTCAGCCTCATTTGATTCTTGTCAGGGTTCATACGCGGGCTTGAAAGTGCTTGAAAATGGTTGAATTTCAATGTTTGTTCCACGTCTGAAAAGTCCTTTAAATGTAGATTAAGTGCTTGCAGTCATAATTTAGTGATTTAGATTTAGATTTAGATTTAAAGTGAAAGCTACTTATAGAGAAGTGATAGATTTAGAATTATAATAAATACAATTATATATATTTTAAAACTTTATGCTAAAAATATCAAATGAGCAGTTGTTCTCAGGTCGACTACAGCTACATCTTCATCTTTACTTTGGGGTGTGACGAGACACTCAGCTCACAGGATTGAGACGAGACGAGATTTTAAGACAAGTAAATTACAAATTATATAAATGGACGACAGAGTTTTATTTAACGGAGTTTCACATGGATTTTATAACTGTAAGCGTTAACTTTTAATGAAGTTCTTCCTTTTAATTAACTTATTCCTCTACAAATTGAAATGAATAAAATGTTCTAAAAGTTAAAATAAAATCAATAAAATTATATACTTTTTCAAGTGCAAACTATGTGCAAAACAAAAAGTATTTCTCTTTCAATACTGACTGAAAATAGACCAAAGTAGACTTATGTTGACATATTTATTTATATCACTCACTTTCTTGCCATTTATTAAACACATGATTTGAAAATGGCGGAGGCGTCTTCAATAGTAAAACGTGTGTTTTCTTTCAGTCATTTTGACTGCTTGCCTGATAACAAATCTTGCGAGACTGAATTTTAACGCAACGAAAAAATCTCACCAAATTACATCTCGTGGGATCTCGTCACACAGGATCTCGTCACACCCCGAGTGTTAGTATATCTGAAGAACACCAAGTGTCTTCTCTTTTTACAGATAGCACTTTGTTCTCTTTTACTTTGTACAATTATGAATGAATGAATGAATGAATGAATGAATTGCCTTTATTGTCATTTGACATATCACAAGGACACATCAAATGAGATTTTATTTGTTTGGTCTCTCCAAGACCAAAACAAATTCAATATGCAACTTAATTTTAGATGTTTAGAGCATAATACAATGCACATCACTGTGATACAAAAGGAAGCAATAATCCTGAGTACATCATTCTGAGACCCAGCAATGCATTTTTTGTCCTCAGTAGTGGAAAAGGTTTCAGTTTTACTTTGAAAAATAAAATAAAAAATAAATACTGTGTGATGTGAAGGACATTCTATTAAAAATGAATAAATAAATAATTACAAATAATTTTTGAAATGTATTAAGAAAACCTGTTGCAGTGTTTCTTTTCCAATCAGGACAATTGTTTAATGTAAAAAAGCAAAAATTTTCACTTACACTGTATACCTATACAGTTGTGGAAAAAATTATTAGACCGTCAAACAACATCAAAAACAGCACTAATGCAACCAACTCCTGTGTCTTTAAAGGTGCTACATTTGATACATTATGTTGCCCTAAATGTGTTGGCTGTATGTTTTTAAATGTGTCTGTTAAATGTCTAATCTGTAAAGAAACTAATGATGGTTGACTCAGTTACACCGGTTCCAACCCCACAATTTGTACTAAAACTATGAACCAATGATCACTAACTTTGCAGCCCCCGATGAGAAGTGACTCTGAAACATGGGAATCAAGGAGTGGAGTAAATTAATATATTTTCTTAAATTTTAGGAATCACAATTTTTTTCCATCATGTGCATGACATGGGCATTAAATTATTTTAATGCCCATTATTTTAAAAACCCTTAAATATTTTAACTTGATTTGATTTGATTCGAATGATTTATTTCGAACATGTGCAGAATGCAACAATAATCAAAACAACAATAATCAATATAATAATAATAATAATAATAATACTAATAATAATAATAATACTACTAATACACAATGACATGTCCGAAAAGGAGTAGGATGAAGCATAAACTTATTTAATCCTACCCCTTCTTCATTTCCACAATAACCTGAATTCATCTTATAGCAATATAGTGCATAGTACAAAAATGCTGATAATAATAAAAAATAATAACAATAAAAATAATAAAAAATAAAAAAAAATAAAAAATAAAAAAAATAATTGAAGTACTAAACATATACATATATACAAAAAAACAAAACAGAACACAAAAAAACCAAACAAATAAACAAAAAAAAACTTGGTGAAACCTGAAGAAACCCTGATATAGTTGTTTATGTATGTGCAAATGATATGTGAGATTAATTACAGGTATGGAAATAATTATTCGACCATCAAAAGTCATCAAAATCAGTGGTTATGCAATCAAGCATCAACTACTGTGTGTATCATGTGACTAAAACCAACCGATAAGAAAACGTGTAATGAATAAAAACAGAACAACGACATAGATATTGATCTAAGAACCAAAGTGATTTTGGGTATTATCAAGAAAACAAGGCAAATGGATAGATAACAGTTATGAAATTAAACTATTTATGATCTATTTTTGTTGCCATCATCATATTTGTCTAAACAAATGTACCTTTTACTTGTACCAGCCATTAAAAATAAACAAGGAATTGAAGAAAACAAGGGGCGGTCTAATAATTTTTTCCATAACTGTATTACAGATATGTGTTTTACCCCAGTGGTAAGGCGCCATGCTGGAAAAATATGAAAATAACCCTTAAAAGTGCTTGGATTTGACTTAGAAAGATGTGTATGAACCCTGTTAACTGTCAACGCCATGTAAGACTGAAAATATCTGCATTCATAGGAGCGGTGGTTTGGTGTATTCGCTGCTCCGGAGTCTCTCAGTCGAGTCTCTGTTGGGTATTTTTATCCTGCAGTGTCGTTTGGCAGGCTCCTCTGCCAAATGAGATCTGGATCTAACCAGCAGCCTCGTCCAGTCGCCCGATTAAACGTTAAGCCGTGTTTAAGCACTGCTCATCTCCCTAATTAGGCGGTAATTATTGTCTCGAGGGTCAGCTACTGTTGACCCAGTAAAAACTGTATGTTAACAAAGACCACAGGGCCGTCGAGCATAGCAAATAATCTACCACAGCGGTGTCAAACATACGGTCCATGAGTTCAAAATGGTCCATCAAAGGCTCTGGTCTGGTCTGATGAACTGGCAGAATGCAAACATTACACTGAAGATAAGAACCATCACTTTAGTTTAGGTTCAAAATGGAAACTAGTATGCAGGGTTCTTATAGAAATGAATGTACAATTGGGAATTTGCATGAAATCCTTGAAAACGCTTGAATTTCAAGGTCTGAAAAGTGCTTGAATTTTAATTTAAGTGCCTGCAATTCTCACTCTTGAGTGTGATTTATGTATTTGTTTTTAATATTAACTCAACCAGGTTAGATAATAAACCAATGCTACTGAACGACATGTGATGCATTTAGAAAAATACAACTTTATGTCAAAATAGAAAATTACCAGGTGTTTTTCAGGTCAACTTCAGGTGCATTTTTACCTTAAACTCAGTGAAGAACACCAGGTGGCTTCCCTTTTTTGGATAAAACTGACAGATTCAGATTCAGGTGAGTTTATTTATCCCCTAGGGGCAATTCAATTTGCAGACATTGGTCGCAGCACGGCATAAAAAGCAGCTAAAAGAACCAGCAATAAATAAATAAATTAATTAAAAAAAAAAAAACAACAACAGTGACAAGTGCAACAGAATCAACAAATACACGAATACATTTTTAAAAACAAGGAAAAACAAAGAAATCAACACATGTAAAAAATACATAAAAACATGCAGTATACTCTACCCTACACATTAAACACTGTCACTGTCATTTAAAAGCGTGATGGCAGACAGAATAAAATAATTTGCATAATGATTTGTTTTCCTTCTGGGAGCTAGATAACAACTCCCGGAGGGCATTTGTGTGTCTATTTTTATAATGTAATTTTATATGTTTTAGTATATATGTGTGTGTGTGTGTGTGTGTGTGTTCATATATAAAGGTATTTTAACTCAGTAATAAGGTGCTATGTTGTAAAAAGTTGAAAATGACCCCTATAAGTGCTTCCATTTGATGGGAGTTGATACGTTTCACTTCTTCCCACTCCTTTTTGAATACATATCACAAGTTTTGCTAATATCGTGGAGTTGTTTAAGCTGCAGAAATGTTAATTGGATGATGAGTTTGGCGCCGTTAACATCCGGTCGTTCCTCTTCACACGACACGTACCCAGACTGACCTGATCATGAGCAGCTTTTGTTCCTTTTTTTTTTTTTTTTGCGATGCAGCAGCTGTTTAGGATCGTAGTTACCGTAAAACACACTGGGCACAAGTCTCCAGGGCTATTGGCTTCAGCCTGTCAATTAAGAGCTTCACTTTGATTGACAGCGGAGTAAGTCCAGAGGCAACATGATCCATTTAGTCAATGAGCACCCATATGTTGAGTGTGATGGAGCCGTGGGGCTTTAAATGCATAATAACCATTTACAGCAGACGATATTGATTGATGCTGTTTGATCCAGGCCCATTACTGCTTTCGTACCGAGGTCAGGAAGTTCATGAGCCGGGATTTATACGATTTATAGGGTCTACATTAGAAATGAGTGCAAAGCCTGTCAGTACCTGCTGTATATTATTATAGTTCCTCTCAGGGGATGTGGGTCCGGTGGCTCCATCGTCCAGGGATGGTCCTCAGGGCAAATTCATCCCATGGGTCAGATCGGATTCTCACCGGGGGCCGGTTTTGGGCCATGTGCCGTGAATTGTACACCCATGATTTAGAACAGAGAAAACCTCCAAAGAAACATAAAACAAATCTCTGAAGTTTGTCTCATCTTCAGTGTCGTCATCATCATCATTATCATCATCATTATCATCATCATTATCATCATATTATGCTGCGTTCACTCTGGAGCGTTTTAGTGAGATCTCACCTTTTCGGCATCTTCGCTTTAGTTTATTTTTTTTATAATTGTCGGGAAAACCCTGCATTTATTAAACCAGATGTAATAGTTGAGTCTAGACGGAGGATAATTGAGTAATCACTGCTTCAAGTGTAGGAATCCACATAGATGTTTGGAACGCTGCTAAATCAAAGCAGTTGGTTCTTGTTGAAACACACGCTATGTTAAGGCAGTGGAGTGTTGCACTGTGATAGATAGATAGATAGATAGATAGATAGATAGATAGATAGATAGATATTTATTGTCATTATACAAACTAATGTACATTGAGTTTTAAGCATTTCCTTCAGTGCAACATATTTAAAAGGGCAAATAAAAGCATAAAAAATAACATCATGTATGTACAATGTAAACATTTAAGAATATTAAAACATATTGCACAGCATCCAGGACTGTGTGTGTTTAGAGATATTTGTGTGTGTGGGGCGGGGTTAAGAGTTAGGAGTTCAGAGACATGATGGCTTTTGGGAGAAACTGTTAAATATTTTCATCAAAGTAAGAAAATATATTTGATGAAAACATCACAGTAGCATAAGGAAAGTGCTCTAAAGCCCATTTTTTTTAAAGTCGTAAAGCCCCAAATATCCACCACCGACCAAAAACACTGTTAACCCCATAAACGTAATAAACCACAAGTGTAATAAAAATGTGCAGGTTTTAATGTAAGTATCCCACAAATGTAATAAGTTCCCAATAAATGTAATAAGTCACCTACCTCATTATCCAGACATTTTATTTACTTGGTTCTAACATAACTTTCTATTTTACTGAATGAGAATAAATAATATTCATTTCATACTGAAGCGTTTTTAATATAACCTTTACAATAATTTTGCCCATTCTGTTTTACTACTAAACTTGGTATTTGTAATTAAACACTAACTAATTGATTGAATGATTAACATTTTAATCAGATTAATCACAAGATTGCATTTATACTAATACTATATATATATATATATATATATATATATATATATATATATATATATATACAGTATTAGTTATAAACTAATAGGATATGAACTATTGAGGTGGATCTTAAACTGTAGTGTCTGTAAAACTATTTAATTTTTTTACAGAGGTATATTTTGTGGAATAGCGTTAGATCCTGTTAAGATCAAATAAAAATGTGTTTATTATTTGTGCATATTTCAGGTGTAATTCAAGTCTTCTAAGAAATAATCATCAAAAAAAGACAAAACAAAGGCCTTATTAACTATATATCATATATCATGATTATATTGTGATATATTATTATGCTTTGTTTCATATCAGCAGATTTTTACCCCTAGTCAAAGCTGAAACCCATTTTCAGGAATTTGATCGTAATCAAATTTCAGATTACCTTCCGATTTGGTAGATTTGTTAATCCGCCGGGAGACAAAAAAAGCATTCTGAAGCAGAACTAATGTCTGCTAAACTGGGCTTTTTTTTTTCCTCTTGTAATTGCGCTAATATCAAGTTTATCTGATTTAGAGAAATTGCGTTACTATGTTTTTCGACCCTGCTTTCACTTCTACAGCTCATGTCTTTGTTTCTATGGAGTTAAATCCTATGTTTACTCTGGGAACACTTCACCAGAACCTTCCACTGGGTTCAGACGATGAACTCAGACGCTGTTTTAGAACCAACTCTGTCAGCCGCTTCTGCGAGTCCTTAAACGGACTTTCACAGATTCTTCTCTTGTCCTGTCAGGGGATGGCGAACCTTGGGTGCGTCAGCTGTAATGTCATGCAAGTTTTGTGTGTGTGTGTGTGTGTGTGTGTGTGTGTGTACTGGACGCTAACACAAACCACATGTGAAGTTAACCTTAGGCGGGTGCTGGTGTTGGGGAAGCATTGTGTCCCTCAGTGTGGGCCCAGATGGAGGATTACAGATGTTAGATGGATGAACAGATAGGAAACAGAGGAGTTGAGGAAGAGGAAGAGGGGCGCACATGGCAGCCAGAGATTAGACCAACTGTTTCTACTACTCTGCTCAGCTGTCTATCTGTCCACGAATGCTAACCTGGTTTGGCAGCCGCTATAGACTGGACACAGTAGCTGAAACAGCGGTGGAAACTGGATTTGAGCCCTCAGAGGTTTGGTATTATGGAGCTACACAGTGTTCTAGGGCAGGGGTGTCAAACATATGGGGTGCCAAAACTGCGGTTCCAGTCGGGCCTGCAAGATGAATTAGAAAAGTGGAAGACTGACACCGAAGATGAGCGACATCACTCAAAGTATTGCTTTACTCCAATTAAGGACTTAACTGGAGTTTTCCAGAAATCTGAGTTTACATGCCAGCAGGAGATTTGAATTATTGTTCCACTTCCAGACACGAGGTGGCACTTCATGCCCTTTTGTATTAATATGCTTCCAGTTGGCACCATAGAAGAAGAACAATCAGTAAGGACAACACTACCAAAAGAAGATATGGACCACAACCATGGAGCAGCTCAGTACAACTTGACTTGGTTATTCTGACTTCTCAAATTCTATTTTAATTCAGTTATATTCCGATTAAGGTGTATACATTGTAGGGGTGGGAGAAAAAAATTGATTCACATATGTATCGGGATTTTATATTTTACGATTTTTAAATAGATTTTTTTTTTCAAAAATCAAATTTTTTCCACATATTTAAATGATTCATTTTAAGCCATGTGGAAGAAAAAATACTGCTTGTAAAGACCGTAGACGACTGTATGATTCACTCAGAAATCACCTCATGGAAGACACACAGATGACAGCTAGCTTATTATCGTATTAGCTTCAGCAACACACCAGCGTCAAACAGCATTAACTTATGCAAAGACAAAAAATACACTATGCTAATATCTATTCCAACTGTATTGTGTTATTAATGTCACCTTGTGGCACTTCACACGCCATAGAAGAAGAACAATCAGTAAAAAAAAAAAGGCAGCAAATTTGAAGCAGACGTAGTAGGAGGAGGACAACACCACCCAGGACCACAACCATGGAGCAGCTCAGTATATTTCATACATGCTGTTCACTCTGGTTTATTAATGGACATGTTGTCATCGTGTCCAGGCCTGTCTTAATCGAGCTAAGGTTGGGTTCGATTACAATCTCATTATCTGACTTGGTTACTACGACTTGTAAAACTCCAGTTGGCTTTGACTATACTCTTAAGGTGATCACATGGCTTTGAAAACTTCAATTTTAATCATAATAAGGGAATAATTTGAATTTCTCGAGGTGCATGTAATGGTTACTAAGTGGAGAATACCATTTTATTTTATTTTTTACTAATTTGGGATAATTTTCTTGTGTCGAATCCAAAATAATAATAATAATAATAAGGCAGTAATTGAAATTTCATGTAAACATACTGACTTGTTTCCGAGCTTCGATAACTTCTCACTGGTTTTAACAGACGACATCACCCCCCCACCCCCCCACCCCAGTCCGGTCCTCCATTTACTGGCTTCCTGTTCCTTTTAGAATTGATTTTAAGGTGTTATTGATCACTTTTAAAGCCTGAATGGACCTGGCTTCTAGCTATATAACTGATATGCTAGCCAATTACAAGCCAGTACACAGCCTTAGGTCCTAAGGCAGAAGGATTTTGGCTGTTTCAATGTGGAGGTGCAAATCCAAAGGTGACTGTGCCCTCGCCATCAGCACCAGCCTGCCCCAGGAGATGGATGAGGCTCTCAGAATCAGTGCCATATTTGAAATCACTCCTTAAAATGCATTGTTTAGACTGGCTTTTTATGTGATGTGATGACACTTTTTTATCTTTTTAAATTTTTAATTACGTTTTTAAAATTTTAATTTTGGTTGGCATACATGATGTTGTTTTAATCCATTCCATTTACTCGTTTTGCATGGATCTAACTCCATCATGTTTTGTTATTTCTATCCTTAGTTCTACTTTCTATTGCTGTTATTTCTTGTTTTAACTTGCTGTTGTGCCCCTTCTGCTTGGCTGTCAAAGCACTTTGTAATCTCTGTTTTTCAAAAATGCTATATAAATAAAGTTATTATTATTATTAGTAGGCCTTTTGTGATAATCAATAAATCAGTTAATTACATGAAATTAGCTCGATAAGTTTGCTGGGTTCGATAATTTTGCATTAACCAAAGATACTGGATAATGAGTTAACTTCGCTGTATCTGTTGCGACGGACTCCTAAGGAATCGTTATTAGTGGAATGATGTGTAACCCTCCTGTCAATCACTGTGTGTGAGGGGAGGCGGGGCACCAGGAGGCAGTATGAGGAAAAGGGGGAGGGATTTAGAGGAAATGACAATACAATTGGTTTATACACTTTATAGGTTCTGTCTTTTCATGCATTTCTTTTTTTTTTTTGACTTGCATGTGTTCTGTGAATGCTGGAATTAAACAAATTAATCAATCAATCAATATGGTTCCAACACCAAGGATGAAAAACACTACACTACATGTTATATTCAAGAAATGTCAGAATATGATTTTATATTGTGATAAGTAGTCAAGTAATCTTTGTCAAGTGTGCATATATATATATATATATATATATATATATATGTACAGAACATGTAGCATAGATGACATTTTTTCTTCCTCCATGGTGCAATATTAGTATTTATGACAAGTTAATAATGACTAAAAAATAATAGGGAAGATGTGGTGGCACCCACAGTGCTATATGTAGTAATAAAATAAAGTAAAACAAATACTATACAATAGAAAACAGCTGTAGAACGGTCAACAGTCATCATATCATTGCATTGGTTAGTTTGGTTTAAATTGTTGTCTTTGCTTCCATCAACATTGATTAATTTTTCTTTCTTATTTTTTTTTTTAATTCAGTGGGCTATGATTTTAAATGTCCAGCACTCTTGACCTCAAATTGTGCTGAATGTGACCCCAGAACCAAAATAAGTTTAACTCCACTGTCCAAGGACGATGAGGCCAGATACGAGGCAGTGGCTTCATCGCCAAAGTAGTTTTCCTTGATTTACAGGCTGCATTTGCTAACTAAGAAGGAGGATTTAAGCCGAGGAATCTCACTATAAATTAGAATAACTTAAGTTTCTTGTTTCTTTGGCTCCTTCCCAACATGCCTGAACACTTTTCCAAAAATGTATCTTGATAATTGCTGGTTCACAGCTTCAAGGTAAGAAACAGAAACAGTAAAGAGCTGTAAGCCCTTATAAATATTAAAACTTTGTCTTAAACCGACTATAATCTCTCCCAGCAAGTCAGCGCTGCAGTAATAACACCCCCGTCATCCCCTTCTCGCTGTGGGTGAGTTGCTATCATCTAAAGGACCCTCTTAGACCTCGGTGAAGACCTACTTAACCATAACCATAACAATAATCAGGCCAATGCCGAGTGAATATCTGTCAATATCGCTGTGAGCATCTGAAAGCCCCTGGGCTCAACATCTCATCTCTACTGACACCCCCCCCCCCCATATTCACCACCACCACCACCAGACACACACACACACACACACACACACACACACACACACACACACACACACACACTCCAAAAACACACACAAAAACAAGCCTTTCCTTCAGCATAGGGCTGAGAGAATGGTAATATTTAATATACTATGTGTCTGTAGGGTTTTAACTACATTTAAATGTAATGTTAATGTTTGTACCTTCATCAAATTAAACTTTTTTTTTGCACCTTACAGTTTAAGTGTCTAGAGTTTTTATTTTATCCATGTGTATTTTTCTAATTAAAAACAAACTTGAACTTCCTTGATTGTTAACATCTTCAGTGTAATTTTTGCATTTCACAAATTCATCCCACGGGCTGTATGTTTGACACGTGTGTGACACACACACATTTATTTCATTTTATTTTTAATGTTTATCATTTGTGTCTTTTGCTGCATTTTTCTTTCATGTTATTTTTTTTTTGTGTTGTTGCATCATGTACCTCATTTTAACGTACAGTTTTCCTTCAAAATAACCTAGAACACAATGGATTTCTTTCATTTTTGTCATTTTATCTTGAATATGTCAAGCACAAAAACATTTGATCTTTTAAAAGCCAATAATTTATAAAATAAGACAGAGAAAATACAGAATAAATAAAAAAAATAGGAAGGCAAGTAACATTTTCGAAAGGGAGTGAGAAGAAGTAAAAACCCCTTATCTCCCACCCCTATTTCAAAGCCATCTACTTCAGTATGTGACGCTCATGATCCTAACTCTAACCCTAAACCTGAGCAAAAAGTCTTTTAAACCCAAGCGTCTCACATTGCTGCGGACACTTTAGAAATCCACTGCGTCTCAGTTAGAGGGACACCTTGTTTGTGGGTCAAAAAGCGACACTTAGGAGCATGTCAGATTTTGATGCGCTGCGAGTGAGAGAGTGTTGTGAGTGGAAACACCTTCATCTCTTCCAGATGTGCGACAATTTTGTCATTTACTCTTGACAATTATCTGTATTTCCTGATTGGAATGTTGTTGTCTTGCCCTCCAGTCACAGTGCGAAGGCGAGGAGATCCCAGCGCCGCCTCAGTGCCAATAACTCAACTCGTATTTGAAATCCCAGCTGAGAAAATTGGGTTAGATTATGGCCTGTTAATATGCAGTCTGTCATCTCAAGGGAGGTAGCGCAGGCACAGTAAACAAATTGGCATGAATAGACGGCAGTGTCGGGTCGTGGAGGTTGTCATTCTCCAGCCACACACATAACCCTGCGAGTCTGGTGTGTGGTCGTGGTGAAAGTGGAGTAAACAAGTAGTGTGTGAATATACTCCAGTGTGACTTGTTTTCAGGTTGCTAAAAAAGGAAACGGTGCGCAGAGAGTCTGGGATAAATAAAGTCACTTTGTATGAACTTGTGCGAGCGGATCCGCGCACGACACATGCCGTCAAGGTTTTATCAAGGTTGACCCGATGTTGTTCCGACCACATCGCCCTTATTCAACTCGCAAAGCGTCATTACCTCCAGGTGTGTTTTGCTTTCATGTGCATCCGGCTTTTTCATCCTCAGATTCTGCTAATGGCTGTGTTGTGTTTCCTGAGGGTTCATTATGCTGTATAGGGGTTCGTGCACAGAAGCTGACCGCCTGATAACCTCTGTATGCAAAGTGGGGAGGGGGGAGGGGGGTGGTGGGTGGAAAAAAGATGAAATTACTGCTTTGTCAACAGCCACCCCCCCCCCTCTTCAAAGGAAAGCCCAAGGCAATCCATAACCGTACGTTTACATGCACTTAGAAATTCCAATTATTGCTTTACTCTGATTAAAGATGTAACTGGAGTTTCACAGAAATCCGAGTTTACATGCATGACATTAAATTTGTATTTTTGAATGAGGTACGTTGGACTCCCAGACACTAGGTGGTGCTACACACTACGGCTGCAAGATATTGGCAAAACTTGCAATATGCGATACAGGTGTACAGCATTAGCCTAGCCGTGCTACCGTAATAAGTCTATTTACGCTCAATGTAACTTTTGGCTCGACTGAAACTGGCGGACGAATCACAGTGAAGTATAGAGTCAGAGGGTGGGTGTCGCAAAGTCACGCTGTAATGATTCGGAGAGAAAAAACTGGAAACAACCATAAAAGTAGAACAACAACAGGTGGCGATTTGCTTTGATCAAAGATGAGTGAAGAATGTGAGAAAACGTCAGCAATCTTTAAATTCTTTTTACAGAAGCAACAACGGTCATTAAGCTAAGCTCCATAATCCACCATTTTGTTTAGTTATTCCTAACTTTCTCCGGACTCCTCTGTTAACTTTCCGGCATCTAACTGCGTCATTCTAAACATTACGCTGATTGGTTGTAGTATCGTCCTATTACATACAGAGGTATTTGAAATACAACCTTTTAGCCCCACCTCCCCTGACTATGAATCACGACTAGACCCATATATGTAATGAATAGGGATAGCGCAGCTAGGCTAGTACAGCATTGTGATACCAATAATATTGCATTATTTTCTGTTCACCTGCCGATGTTGAGCAGCAGCCGATCATTCAGTGCTACATTAATTTATTTGTAACCCATTGTAATTTATACCAGTGTGTTCAGGATCTACCCCAGCTTTACGTAACCTGCTATGTGGGGTGAACTAAACCCATCTGCTCCCCTGTAGACGAGGGTTTTGGATAAAACTAGTGTAAGCGTTGAGGGCTTCGGAGAGTCCTGAGTAGCCCTGAGATCCAGAGCTTTTAAAGGCATGGTCAAGGTTTAGGTGTGCGCGGTGTGCTCGTAACAACCGGCACACTTTTACTTCCCCTAAAAGGGCTCTGGAAAAGGCAGATGCTCTTTAAGGAATATGTTGCAAAGTAATGTCAGTCAAACTCAAAAAGCAACTGATGAAATTTTAATATAAGAATGAATGAATGATGAACCCTTCATGTTCTCGACCTTTTGTACAGAAAGTTCTGCCTTGACTTCGTTCCGCAAAGCCGACCCTACACTATTAAAAAAAATAGTAATAATAATTCTGTGGTCATATGTGGTTAAATGCATTGATCAGTGTAGATGATTATTAATTATATATCATTGAAATGTAGAATTAAGTACATTTTTATAAGTGCTATTTACACATTAAAGTTGTCATTCCATGGTTATTTCATTCATATTACTGTGTCCTCCATTGTTATTAAATACATTGTGTGTTGGTTCTATTTAAAAAAAACAAAAAACATCCAGATTATTTTGTTTCCAGTAGTTTTTTCAAGGTAGAAAAATGACTTGAGGTTGAACAACAGAGTTTAGTGGTACTACCTCACACATGTCCGTGGTGATGAGGCGTCCCTGATTGGCTCAGAATGCGATAAGGAACACTTCCCTCTCGTTTTCTGTATGTGTTTACCTTTACCAGAGTAGCATCCAGCTAGGTTTCATGCCGTTGCTTGTTCTGGAAATGTGCAGGGAAAAAAACAGGCTTTATTTCCACAGAGAGCACATGAACCAGTTTGATCCGCTATTTTTTTTTTTTTCAAGTTTGTGCAGCAGCTACTGTGGCGCCGTCTTCTCTTGTAAATGCTAATGCTAATGCTACTTCAGATTCGTTGCAATGGAGCACGCACTTAACCCCACGTGGGTGACGCTAAAGTCTGTTTGACGTCTGACAGACTGGCTTTTTCTGGGTCCCTCGTTCCTCTCGTTGTTTTCTGTGAATGTGATATACGGGGCGACCCATCAGCGTGGAAAAGTGGTTTTCAGCGGAATGACACCTTTAAGAAGTTTGTCTTTTTCATATCAAGTTGATATTTTTGTTTAAGTCACATTGTTTTGCCGTCATATTAAATGGAGAACTGTCAAGGGCTTAATTTAATTAACATTAACTCAAAAAGTGAACAGACAAATTTACTCGATATTATTGTAATATGTTGCCATAATTTTATTGAGTAGATATTGGGAATACATAGATTTATTTTTTATTATTTTTTACAGTGTAGCTGCATGTTAGAAATAGCGGTCGACGCGGCGCAAATATATTGAACATTTAAGGCAGATCATGTTGATACTTAGCAGATTAATTAGCTGTTATCACTTGAGATTGAACATTATAAAAACATCAAGTTAAGCAGAAGTCTTTATTCTCTGTCGGTCATTATTCTCTCAGTTAATAATGACACTTAATAGCAGCCATTTGTCACAGTCAGAGTTTGGTTCTGCTTTTATTGATCGGTGGTAAAATGCCCTGTCAGAGTTGATTAATTCATGACTCTTGTTGAGACTCGTTTACGGCTAAGTCTATGTCAGTGTCTGGTTCTACCGTGGGGATGTGAGGTTCAGCTAAACTGCATCAATCCAAACTAACCAAAACATTGACGATGGCATTTTGAAAGGTTTATTTTTTAATACAGTTTTGTCTCTCATACATTCCAACACTGAGCTGACATTAATCACAGAACAACAATAAAAGGAACATGATTTAGAGCCGGTTGATATGGGCCAAAAAAAACAACAACAATGTTTTAGGCGATTTACAATTTAAATATTTTCTAGCCACATGAACTGAAAACGGAGCTCGTTTCAAAAATACACTTTCGTTGTTAAAACGATGCATCATTTATAAATGGAAAAACTATCATTGTTCATATATTACAACAAACAGGCAAGTTTTTTTTTAATGGAAGGATCTCAGTGTTGTTATTTAAGCAGATTTTGCACAATTTTAGATGGAAATACGTGGATTAATGAAAAATAATTGAACTGCAGACAGGTTTGTGACACAAATGTAGCTTTGATGAGCTCCAGAACCAACACAACCATCCAGAGGATTAAGTGGAAGGATGGATAGACGGATGGATGGATGGACAGATGGATGGATGGATGGACAGATGGATGGACGGATGGATTAATGGATGGATTAATGGATGGATGGATGGATGGATGGATGGATGGATGGATGGATGGACAGATGGATGGATGGATTAATGGATGGATGGATGGATGGACAGATGGATGGATGGATGGACAGATGGATGGATGGATGGATGGATGGATGGATGGATTGATTAATGGATGGACAGATATTGCCTGATGGAGAAAAGTGAGAAAAATTGACAAAAGGAAAGAACACAAAAAGCGAAAAAGAGGAAAAAAAGGGGAAAGTAGCAAAAAAGGGAGAAAATGGTTCTCTCTCTCTCTCTCTCTCTATTCCCCCCCCTCTCTGGCTCTCTCTTTCTCTTTCTCTGGCTGTCTCTGTTTCTCTCTCTCTCTCTGCCCCCCCCCCCCCCCACACACACACACACACACACACACACACATGCTTAATCATGATACTGACATTAAGTAACACTTAAGGTTTGTTCTCACATAAAAGAGTGATGCCTCTGGAGGAATAACAGACATAGAAGTCATCCTTGTTCAAGTTATTTCTTTGATGCAATGTTTTTGGCGACACATCCCAACATTTGTTGCAAATCAAACTCCACCAATTTAACACGCATGTCTTCCAGCTTATTCTATTTCTATGACTTCACTTGTAACTTGAATGAACTAAACTATGACTTGACTCCACTCTATAATAATGACTTGCCTGAGACTCAAAGGTTAAGACTTGAAACGTGTGCGTGTGTGATTTACTCTCATCTATGCCAGCAATAAATGTCTGATTTCCTCAATTTTCATTATGGATTAAAAACCAAACCTCAAACTGTAAATTAATAGTAATCTAACATTTATTGTGATGATTATTGTTACACTGGTCAACATGTAAAATGCTTCTGGAATAAAACTACTGAAATGTTACCACATGTGTGTTACTGATAAAGAAATCTCAAGGCTTAAATACTGGTTGGCTCAAGTTTCAAGATAAGTCTGGGGTCAAAATGTGAAATTCTTAGTATTAACAAGAGAATAGGTTTTACTCTAAAGCAAGGGTGTCAAACTCATTTTAGTTCAGGGGCCATATTAAACTAAATTTGATCTGAATTGGGCCATATCACTAAAATAATAACATAATATATAAATAATGTCAACTCCAAACTTTCCTCCACATTTTAGAGCAAAAAATTAAATTAAGTTAAATTATGTGATGAAAAACTGTCCTTTTAAACAACGTGAATAACATGAATAAACTGACAAACTAAATGCAATTTTAACAAGATTATGTCTCAGTTTATCATTTACACATGTCAATTATAATGTTGAAATACTACATATCCAAGTGTTAAATAAAAATAAAGTGAGTAAAACAAAGGGACATCCTAAATCTGTTTAGCTACTCAATTTGTTTTATTTATTATAGAAATATCTGATCAGGATTTGAGATTCAAAATCAAAGGGGAAAAAAAGCCTGATCGGGACATTTCTCATGTAATCTATTACTGAAAATGCACAGCTGGTTTTAAACAGCCAGTATAATTCTGCCCTGCTCATCTGTTCCAGAGGACTTTACACCTACTAAGGACATGGTGTAAGATTTAAGGTGTAACTTAAACGTGCATTGGGGCAGTTTCAGCTGGTGTCGCTCGTGTAAACTCTGTCTTAATTTAGAAATTAAACTAGGCTGCTGTGGATTGCCCCTGATGCAACCCAGTAGCATTCTGTTTTTCCTTCCCTAATGGTTGTCTGATATCTCTTAACAATCTCCTGCATTCCCTCATTCCCTCGGTCCACACTGAAAAATCCCCAAACCATCCCTTCCTGTTGTAAATCTAAATCGAGGAGGCAAATAGGGCTTCTCGAACACACACACACACACACACACACACACACACACACACAGCAAAGCAGCACATGAAACAGCTATGCATGGCCTTGAGTGAGTCATCTAATATAGGGGGAGTGCCTCCACACACACAGCCACTAAGCCACAGCCTCCACGGCGCTCAACAAAACATCTATTCTAAGTCTCTTTCAAGTCTCGAGCGTTCCTTAATTTTGGGGAAGCAAACTGGAAGAAGCCTCGGCGAGACACGTCAGACGTCCCTGTCGTCTGCAATCACGAGTGAATGTTTTGGAAACGGGATCTAGGGAAATGTTGGTCATAACGGAAGCTCTGTTAATATAGCGTCTGGCTTTATTGTCTACATACGGTTGTCAATGTCGAATATCGTGCATATAATCACGGGAAAGGAGCAAATGCCTGCAGACGTACACGCATATATCTGTAATGCTGTGGTCAGGGTGCACTATGTGATTAGCCTGATTGGGCTGCGTTCAATGCTCGGAGCAGAACGCCACACAGGCCTTCTGAAAATACACCCCGTCATTCATTTACATGCCGAGAACGTCTTTCATCCCCTCATAAGTTGAATATCACAGCTGTGGGAGGCTAATGAAGCAGGTGTTAGACCTCGCTTTTACACAGAACATTCTGTTCTCGTGGTGCAAACAGGTGAAAACCTCGCACGGTTTGTTTCATCAGTCTTGTCAGGATAAAGATAAGCAATCCTGTGTTTTTTTTTGTTTGTTTTTTTTTTTTGACTGATTGTTGTCAAATCCAACCTGGCAATCCTAGAGGGGGAATTCAGCAATGTAGGACATAGGAGGAAATGGTATTTATGGCACTTTTTTAAAGGGTGTTTCCTTACAGAATAATGAGATATCCACCCTAAAACATGAGTCACATGATCGCATCATCATATTCCTAATCTTGGGCCTTTCATTCAACAGATGTTAAATCTCCTGTGGCTGAAACTAACAGAGCTTAGAGTGAAATCTCTGATATGATCTGAAACAGGCGATGAGTTACACAGCGTGATAGAATTAAGGTAATGGGTTAATGGACACATTTCCTGCTCCCATGAATAATAGTTTTACTTCAAACTCCAAACAGGTGGTCACGTATTATGAAGTTAACAAAGTTTGTCATTGTGTGTTTACTATTGCCAACAGCTTTTTAGTGTTGTGCTTCAGTAATTTCGTCATACAGTGGGTGAATAGCCTGCTTGTACTCTGATAATAGGTGCTTCATCAGATTACAAAGCCAGTTTACTGTCATTTGAGCAGCTCGTTCCAGAAAGTGGCTAGTGTGGATAGTTTGTTTGGGTCTAGCTGAATGTTCACTTAATAAGCATTTTCCAAGGAGGTTCAAATTAATTTTTCCACAACCGTTGCTCTTCCTCACTCATCATCATTTTGTGTAGCTCATCAGTTGTCAACTATGTTGTTTTTTTTTTCCACACTGGCATGTGTCAGGATGTGTGTGTGAAGGTGACTGATGAGACCCTGTGTTTGCCGCCTGCAGGTACAGTCGACCGGTCTCGCAAGCTGCCGCATGCTTTACTGGATCTCAGATCTAGTTTAAAATCTATGAAAAACTCAGATTCAGCAGAGCTTACATAATAATGGCACCTTGCCCTCTGCAAAGGGGTAAATAGTGGTGGTTTCACCTGGTGTTCTCTTGTCAAATGTCAGCAAACTTCTGCTGCAGCGGTTGCAGCCTCAGTTATTTTTAAGAGTCTTTTTTTTTTCTCCTATGTAGTTACATTTTGTCTTTTATCTTGACTAAATCTACGTTTTCCTTCTTTTTTTTTGCTTCCAGGTAAAAACCTGACTGACAGTGGGGCAGCAGGGGACTATGGAGTACCAAATCCTGGGCCAGCTTTTAAAGAAGTGTGGCAGGTGAAGGTGTGGCCCAAAGGTCTGGGTCAGGCCAAGAACCTGGTGGGCATCTACCGCCTCTGTCTGACCGACAAGACCGTCAACTTTGTCAAGCTGAACTCCGATGCAGCTGCAGTGGTGCTCCAGCTGATGAATGTCAGACGCTGCGGCCACTCGGAAAACTTCTTCTTTGTTGAGGTGGGCCGCTCTGCAGTGACAGGCCCTGGCGAGTTTTGGATGCAGGTGAGTCTGTAATCTGGAGTACCCTTTATGTTGACAGATTCACCCACCAGCCCATATGTATATAGAAAGCCTATAATCAAGACAGTGAAAGAAACTACAAACACCCTAATGCTATGGTTAAGAGCGGAGGTAACCTTATATTATGGACCAATTCGGGTTTTGCAAATGGCAGTCATAAATTGAAGAAAAGTGAGCAACATCTGAAAAACACTCTTTAAATGTATAATCAAAACCAGATCATGGTTTGCTATGAGAATAAGAAGCAATAAACCACACAAGCTCTTACAGTGATGTGCAAGCTAAGCTTATTTATTTATTTTTTTAAACATTTACTACAAATATCTGGCAATGGTTTGTAAAATAAACACTCAGCAACAAACAATGCAATAATTTATTGATGACAAATAATGCCTGGAGCTACGATATGTGCTGTAGCATCTCCTGTTTTTGTACTTCAGTAAAAGTGTGGACTTGATTAATATTTATGTCACTGACATGGTTTGGAATGTGGTCTTTCAGAAGCAGTAATTGCATCCATGTAACACTCCACCCAGTGAATCACATTCGAATTATTAAAAGTCACATCAGAATCTAAACATTTAAAGTGATACAAATGTAATGATCTCACGTCCATGAAGACTCCTACTTAATATTTTCTAATAAGTATTTTTTGTAAATTATTTGTAAGTGTACAATTTCAGTTAAGTGTTAAATGTTTTGTGTTG
The DNA here is from genome assembly GCA_020466265.1 of Siphamia tubifer. Taxonomy (NCBI): domain Eukaryota; kingdom Metazoa; phylum Chordata; class Actinopteri; order Kurtiformes; family Apogonidae; genus Siphamia; species Siphamia tubifer. Next base: position 25,480,959 of record CM035800.1, read on the forward strand.
TTTCTCAGGTGGATGATTCAGTGGTGGCCCAGAACATGCATGAAACCTTGTTGGAAGCAATGAAGGCGCTGAGCGAGGAGTTTCGCCAACGCAGCAAGTCTCAGTCAAACTCTGGTCCTGGAGGAGGTGCCACTGCCTCGAACCCTATTAGTGTTCCCTCACGCCGTCACCACCCCAACCCTCCTCCCAGCCAGGTGGGATTCACCCGTCGACCTCGAACTGAACCCCCTGGGGGGACTAACAGTGGCCCGGGGGTCGGCAGTGCTAATGCTTCTCCCACCCCAAGGCATAACTTCCCAAGATCTCGAACAGCGAGTGATGGTGGTAAAGGGGAGGAAAATGTAGTAGGGACCATGCCACACCCAGGACCAAGCTCCAGCCCATCCACTAATGGTTCCTGTTCCACTACCCCGATCCTCAGGTCAAAGTCAGCTCGTTCAGCCCCCACTACAGCTACGAAAACTCCTGTTGGGCTGATGCGCTCCGTATCCACCCCGGCACCATCACAGACTCCGAACCTCTCTTCAAGCTCAGGCCATGGGTCTGAATTTGCAGGTGTAGCGTCCTGTTCTGCTCCTGGAGCTGGATCTGGTGCCTACAGTCGTGTCCCGATGCATCGTGCCTCTGTCTCAGGGTCACCCAGTGACTACGGCTCCTCTGATGAGTATGGCTCTAGTCCTGGGGATCATGCACTCCTGCCCTCCCCTAGCCTCCCTGGAAGTTCTGTTGGAAGTGTTGGCAACCAGTCACTGGGGGACGAAGGAGCCAACTATATCCTCATGGGGCAACGTTGTGGTGGTGGAGGTAGTGGCAGCAGCAGCAATCAAGGAACCTTGACATCTAGCTCCATGCCAACACCAGGAACACCAGCTTCTAGTTCCCAATCTCAGAGCAGGAGAGTGCTGCGCCGCTCCTCCAGTCGGGAATGTGAGGCTGAACGTAGGTTGCTTAGTAAGCGAGCGTCTTTGCCTCCCATGGCTCTTGAGAGGCTGGCTCCACGACAGCGAAGAGGTGAGGAGCCCACCGAAGAAGATTCAGCTGATTATGCAATCATGTCAAGGAGCACAAGCCGAGAATCTTTTACTTCCACCTCTTCTTCCACACAGAGACAGTCTGTCATGAGCAGTGGGTCAGCAGGTGGAGGAGGTTACTTGGAAGTGGCAGGAGAGTTAAAAAGTGAAGGGGCTGGAGGAGCAAGTGGTAGTATAGATTTAGGTGTAGACAATGGGTATATGTCGATGCTACCTGGTGTCACTCAGCCTCCGGTGTCCCTGTCTCAATCTCTGGCTGTCTCTGTCCCGGACTCGGACTCTAAACCTGCTGATGACTACATGGCCATGACTCCTAACAACAGTGTATCCCCTCCACAGCAAATAAGACCTCCACCAGCATCTGATGGCTACATGATTATGTCTCCCAACAGCAGTTGCTCTCCAGACCAGCGTGGAGGTACTTGGGTGGGTAGTGGTAGTGCAGATAGCAGGGCAGGCAGTGACTATATGAACATGTCTCCAATCAGTGCACGTTCTATGAATGGCAGCCCCCCACCCCCTGAACACACCAGCCATTTGGAAATCAGTTCTCAACAGCAGGCACCCAAGATGGTGTACTCTTATTACTCTCTGCCTCGATCATACAAACATAATCCCTCAGGACATTTCGATGATGGGCCTGGACGAGGCAGGAGGCCTAACGGGAGTTGTAGTAGGGGAATGGGTGGAGGGAGAACAATGGGAGGGCGTCAGGAGCACATGGCAGGTGGAAGCTCAACTGTTGGACGTCACCTGTCGCTCTCATCATCTTCGTATTCCTCTAGCTCAGCCAGCAGTGAGAGCCTTGGGGAGAGCGAGGACAGAGCTGTCCAAGGAGCCAACAGCAAGACTGGGGGGGGTTTGTCCAAAGATGGAAATAAGCTTCAGCAGAGACAGGGTTCTAGTGGATTGTCTAAGCAAGGTAGCCACACTAGAAGCAGACCTGTGAGTCTGTTTGTTGATGTTTCGAAGGCTAACACCCTTCCTCGCGTCCGGGAGAACCCCCTCCCACCTGAACCTAAGAGTCCTGGGGAGTATGTCAGCATTGAGTTCAAGGGGGAAAAATGCAGCCAGGTTAGAGTGGGTGGAGGACGTGGCAGGGGTCTCAGGCATGGCTTATCCCTTCCTCATGGTTCAACCAGCCAGAATCCTCAAAGCCGGCCAGCATCTTGTTTGGGTAACTTCGTCCCCCTTTCCCGTAGCCCCTCTGCTCCCATTACCCCCCCAGCTGCCTCGGAGTATGTCAACATGGACTTGGGCCCTTGCCCGTCCCCGTCACCTCTGTCACTTACCCCTCTTGTTTTCCCCTCTTTCCACACTCCTCCAACACCACCAACTCTGGCTCACGCCCCCAAAACCTGTCATGAAGGAACAACTAGTTCTCGTGAAGAGGGTGTTGATGTGACCGAAGCCCCGATTCGGAAAAGCAGAGAAAGTGTTCCATCAGTGTCTGAATCAGAATCCCCAACATCCTGTGGTGACTACACGGAGATGGCCTTTAGCTTGAATAGCAACACCGTCCCGAGGTCAGCCTCATCCAGTGTGTCCCCTCAAGCCCCTTCGCCCACCAGGACTGAAGCTTCTATCGCAGTTCTGTCACGTGGTCTTGACTTCCCGCTGGCCAAAACAGGTCCCAACCCAGACCACGGGGCCAAAGTTATCCGGGCCGACCCCCAAGGGCGCCGACGACACTGCTCAGAAACTTTTCTCGCTCCTCCCTCCCTACCCACCTCTACCTCTACATCCTCTTCATCAACTGCCTCCCTCTTCCCAGAGCACACCCAGACTGTGGCCCGCCGCCTTGGCTTTGATAGCATGCTATGGGGCAACGGTGCTGTGACTGATACTCCCTCTCAGTTCCCCCTCTCTGGACAGCAGCCCCTTCCAACAAACACTTCATCCACAGAGCAAGGCCTTAACTATATAGACTTGGACTTGGCCAACAAAGAGAGTCCCCATCTGGGCCTGGATGGTCCCTCAGGTAGCCAGGCCCCCTCTCGCCTCTTCTCAGTACTGGGTGGAGGTTCTGGGGTGGGGGGAGTCGGTGCTGCAGTCGGCAACAGCGGCAGCAGCAGCAGCTCCAGCCTCAACACGTACGCCAGCATCGACTTCTACAAATCGGAGGAGCTGAGGACACATCAGAATGGAAGCAAGGAGGGAACCGGTAAGAGTCTAAATCTGTCTCACTTGACTCTTTATTTTTCCACCCACTCCCGTTAAAAAAAAAAGAAAAAAAGAAAAGAAAAAAGGAAATAGAAAACCTGTGATGTTTCCGTCACCCTCTCAGTTTTTGTCATCTTTTTCCAGTCTTCTGTCCTACTTGCGTCTATCACTATGTTCACACCAAATGCTTTCAGCTTAATCCAACAGAGCATAGTTTTTCGTTCTATCTTTGCTTGTAATCAAACATCACCCGGCGCCAGTTTAAAAGACAGACCAGTCTAATCCATGTGACTGTCTGCATAATCCATAACAATAGATACAGATCAACTACTCTGGTGATTCGTAAGCAAATCTCCAATTCCAGGAGCTTTGTTTACCTCTGAAAGGACCTGCAGTCTTTTCACCTGATGTGATTATGCGAGGTGTCGAAGGCCAGACATCCTATTGGAATATCAATGAATATCGGCCTCCTGCAAACAACTATTGATCCCTGTGAGGCACCTCAAATGTTATGTAAGGATTCTCTGAACCAATTTAAGGTTTGCATTTGGTTTTGAATGTATAATACCTATGTCATTTAGAGGAATGTTTCTGGTCCAGTTGAGCCATTGTCTTCCAGGCAGACATCTTGCCACCCTGCTGATGTAAAGAAACCATGCAGTCTTTCCACTGAGGCGTTCTATTCCAAGTTAAAATAAGTTGAACATTATTTCCACTGTATTCATCCAAGTAACATGTGGAATTAGACATATTATACTCTTTAAGTTTTGACCCTAAAATGAAAAGAAGCTGAACTGTGTTTGGTGGTTGGTGGTTGGTGTTGTGGTTTATGTATTCTTGCCTCCCTGAAAGCTGTTTTTTTGTTTTTTTTCCCTCCCCTTTAGGCCACGATTTCTTTTCCTTGTGGACGTTAAGACAAAAATGCGTATTGTCTATAATAAGGTGTAGAATTTTTGCCGCAACTAAAGGGGTGAAATTGCATATGCTTGTATATTGAATGCAGTAATTGTATGCTTTTCTACTCAGACGTTCTCTCTTAGGGAGGTCAGTCAGGCCAGATGATGAATTTTCATTGTATTTACATTTTTCCTACTGTGTGAGGCAATTTTGTAGCTGTGGGGGAGCCACCACAGCTAAACAATACCTCAACTAGGTCACTGTGAGACGTTTCCTCATAGAATAACATTCTCTTTGAGCCACTGTCTGCACTAAATTGGCCCGTTAAGAAATAGACGCCTGCAGTTTTTGCAGCTCAAGCTGCATTTAAATGGAGATGTGGATTTATATGCAACAGTAAAACACTTAGTAGTCTTAACTTAGCCTTCCACAGTGGGGCACTTGATGAATGCATCCTGCCAAACTCTGTTGTTTATGTAGCCCTGCTAGCTTCAACATGATTTGTACTGTAGGTTGTGTTAGGCCTAAGCCTCCTGGGTTTCTGTGGTAAACGTCTCATAGCTTAGCTCCGCAGTTGGACTTAATGAAGAATTTAAGGCATTAGCAAAAATTCAGCATGGGATCTTGCGGTGAGTGGAGCACGGCTGAGCTCAACAGTTGGTTTTTATAGATTCCGCAGATGGAAATGAAGCCCGCGTCCATACGTCGTCTTGTTGGTTTTTTATTGTGAAATGAAGGTTAGGTCGGTGGAAGCTGGCGGCGTATCTTAAATAGAAATGCTAGCAGGCTTCCACAGTGGGACCATATGGGCTCTGGCTGCCGAGTACGTCAGTGGGCCAGTGTGGGGGAGAATGTTACACATTGGCTGTGAATGTTGAGATGGGGCCAGTGTTTCACTCACACTGCTCTCAAATGCCTCTGTACAGTGTTCCCCCTCCTTTCATCCCTCCATTCGACCTCCCCCTCTTTCCTCCTCCAATAAATGATCCTTTTGTTCGACTGTTTTTGCCGCGGTGGGCCGGCGGGCCTCAGCAGGGCTGAGCCCCAAGACTCCTCAAAACTCTTTTCTCTTGCGCTCTATAATTTGTGTCTTTCTTGTGTCACTTTCTTTCTTTTTTTTTTCCTTTTCTCACCTTTTTTTGTCTTCATCCTTGGCTTTGAATTTGCTCGGCGTGATTGTTCGGTTGCTTTTGCACTTATTCATTCGTCTTCACAGTCTTCGTCCTCGTCTGACACAGAGGCTGACAGATTTTTGAAATTCCTCCCCTCCCTTCTGTTCACTACGCATTCTATTGTTAACATGTTTTTTAACTGAAACCTCAGCTTTAGTTCTTGCAAAGACATTTTGCAGACACACATTTTTACAGAAACCATTATGAGCACGATGCAAGTATAACAAATGAAAAAAATATACATATATACACACATATGTATGTATATATATATATATATATATATATATATATATATGATAAAAATGCAAAAGGAATTAAAGTATCTGTTTAAATAGAGATAGTCTTGTGTGATTGCAGGGAGTTTTCCTCAACAGGCAGTAACTTGTATAGGAACTGTGAGAGTATGTCTCAGGGGTGCTCGGTTTTGGCACAGAGAGCTGAAAGCTAAAACTGAACATCAGTAGTGGGACATGAGCCAAAAACAATCCTATTGGACACTGGTTATGTAATGTGTAATGTGTAAAAATAACCTCTCAGGATTTAGATAATGAGCACAGACATAGTGAGCTTTATTTCACAGAAAATAAGGCCATTTTGAGTCTGAATATAATCACATTTGAAAACTGTGCGTGTAGTTTTCATGCTTGAAAAAAGTGTATTTCAGCATCAGGATGTTGCTTTTTAAGGCTACGAGGTTCAGCCAAAGTGTCACAGACAGTGTGTGTGTTTCCCACATAATGGACAAATGTCATCATGATTTTTAGCCCATAGTTTATGAAGCAGACATCATCTTTTGATCCAAAGGTTAATTTATATTAACTCAGCCACCAAGGGGAAAAAAAAAAAAACGGGACAGGATTTTATGGCCATTTGTTTTATTTCTTTACCTTATGCTCCTGAGTCCCAGCAATGTGTCTTTGTCCTTTTGAATGGGACAAAAGTTTCACCCTTTTACTTTTAAGTGTCTATGAGTGTCGTAAAAAGTGCTATATAAATTTGAGGTATTATTATTATTTGTAGTAGTAGAAGTAAAAAAAAAACTGTCTGTTGTAAAGGACAATCCATTAAAAAATAAGAAAAATGTTGCATAATACAATTTCCAATCAAGATAATTATTTAATGTAAAAAAAGAAAAAGAAAAAATAAGCTTAAACATTCACTTTCCTGGGTCACAGGAGGACATGGAGGTAACTTTGTGCCATTCTCAAAATAGCCTGTAGCTCTTTCACATTGCTTCTTGGAGAGACATTTCTTGGTAGAAACACAAGAATTGCAACATCCATCACATGTAATTAATCCAGAATGTCTTCCTTTAATTTCCTATCATATACTGACAGTATAATTCTACTTCTCCTTAAAGCCAACTAAATTATTGCGGTTTAAGAAAAATGGGAGCAGCTAAAACGGATAAAATGAGGTGAAATTGCACCAAACTAAGCACCTCAGACTCCACTGACATGTTTTCCAGTGGTGTACGAAGGTAATTTTATTGGTAACACTGCAGGGTTCATGGCCCAGTTGGCAGCTGGTTGGCACATTCCCACCTCCTCAAACTTCCATGTCACGTCGACCGGGGAAGAAGTAAACACGCTTAAAGTCAGTCACATGGAGCGACCTGAAACACTCATATGTTTTAGCGAAACCTGGAAAGACGAGGCGTTTGAGGACACTAGGAGAAATCTGGTTTTCTTTAATATACAAATGACTGTGCACTGACCGTATTGATCTTTGGACAATCTTAAAGCCAGTTCATCAAATCAATAACCTGACCTTTAGTTTAATACTATCATTTCTAGACAGACTTTCTGTTTCCTGGCACTGGATCATGATTTTCACGAGTTTAAATGATGTGTTTACTGTTAATAAGTGATGGAGAAGCATGTATTTGTTTTGTCTGGTATTTGGTTTGTATTAGGGGTGTCAAAATTAACGCCGATTAATCCACCTGCATGAAAAATTTGCAGCATGGAATGACTCTGAACGTCTCTGACAATGCATTTAGGACAGTTTGTCCAAGTTAGTGTCACACATGAACAAAGGACCAGTTTATCTCGTCATGACAGGCAGCAGAACCAAACCATAGCAATGGACGATGCTAAACAGGTGGCACAAAACCATCAAATACTGCATTTTTTTAATAAATGAAAGCCAGGACAGTTACTACCAAACCACTTTTTTTTTCCAAACGCATAATACTAATGATACCCATGATAATAATGACATAGATAATGATAAATAACAATATTAATAATGATAATAATACAATGAATTTTTATAACACCTTTCATATAAGGATTGCTTCACACTGCTAAAAAAAACGTACAATAAATAAAATACAAGTTCATAAAAGGCTAAATATGGGGGTGAAATCAGAAATAAAAGTGCAGGAAATGAAATTGCATGTGCAATAAGTGATTTTACAGAATTATAAAAGTTTCAAAAGCGTAATAATAACTGATTATGCTGATTTTAATTTTTTTTCTTGTATCAGTCTGGACAATGACTATATTGATTTTTGGACAATCTTAAAGCTGATTCATCAAATCAATAACCTGACCTTTAGTTTAATACTATCATCTGGCACTGCATCATGATTTTCAATAGTTAACTCATTAGAAAAATGAAATTAAAACCTTTTCTGAGGCATTTTGGAAGCAACGATAAGAATTTAAACCAAAGTAATTAATGCAATGAGAAGACGATATAAACTATATTTATATTTGTGTTTGTGTTTTGTATGGTATTATAACCATTTGTTATTATTGTTTTGTATCCCACACAATAATAGACAGATATATCAGCCGGCTGATAAATCGTAATATCTGCCATGTTTTTCTTTAAATCGTTCAATACTACCATATAGTGTATTTTCCATCTGTCATTGGTCACACATATGAGTAAAACAGAACCCTGAATGTGCAACATGTCAGACTGAATATTGCAGTTGGGTGACAAATTAAGCGTGTATTTAATGTCACTGAAGACCAATTGTAAAGGCCCACACACACAGGCTGGTTTGGTACTGACAGGTTTGCTGTGTGTATGTAATCCAGGCCAACAGTGTGTCGTAGTGTTATGTAAAACACAATCACGTGGACAGGACATGACCCCGAGGAGGGTGAAGCTCAGGGCAGCCGCTTGGTGTCAGGGTGTGTGTGTGTTTTTGCCTTCAGTTGTTTATCAGTTGCGTTTTAACCTCGTTTGTGCGTCGCGCCGGAGGCAGACGGAGCTCCGACTGGCTCATAAGTCTGCGCATATTTATTCAAAGTGTAAATGCTCGCAGATGTGGAGCTGGAAAAAACGGAAGAGTACGAGCACGTGGAGGCCGTTTTCAGTCGATGTGAGGCGGACGAAGAGGAAAGGCCAGGCTGTAAAAACTCAGATGTGTGTCATGACACGCTTTGATATTACGTGACGCACCGTTATCTGTCTGTATTTAAGGGTTCATTTGTGTATGAAACAAACCCCCGCCCTTCACATATATTATTATTATTATTATTATTATTATTATTGGCAGTTTTGTCTCCATTTTAGATTTTAAAAATGCAAGATTACAACTAATGTGTTAATTTCGACAGCACTAATGTGGATTAGTCCATTATCGTGATTGATCTGATTAAAAATGTTAATGCAATTAAATGGAACCGTCGTTTATAGTTGTTTTTTTTAAACTGTTGATGGTGTTGAATAAATATGTTAATTACAAATACATATTTTTGCATAACTTTTTTTGTATTTTATTACGTATTTTGGTGGTGGTGGTGGTGGGGGGGTTGTCAACATGCTTTGCATTTTTCATAGCTTTTTTTGTCAGTTTATTTTTTATGGGAATTATAGCATGTTTTGTATAGTTTTTTTCTCCACATTATTTGTCTTTTAGTGTCTTTTTGTGTATTTTGTTGGAAATTTTAGTTTTCTTTTCACTGAATCACTTCTAAATAAAAATACCACATTAACGTGAAACATAAGTTAGTCAAGGATTCTGCAAACACTTCAGGTAAGGCATCACCCAGGTTATGACAAACATGTTTAGCTAGCTAAGCCTATCTGTCTGTCTGTCTGTGAATATTACTTAACTTCTCTATATACTGATGATCTGATATATTTTGTAGGTTTAATAAAATACAAATGAAGTAAAGACACAAAAAAAGTGTTTTTATTTTCAAAAAGTACATAAAATGGTATTTTTTTCCATTATGTTTTAAAAATGTTTTATAAATTAAATCAATTAAATAGGATCCATTATCGAGCTGGTTCAGGATCATGTCTACCAAGATTGAAGTGCAAACGGAACACTCGCTGTGTTGCAGTTACAGATTAGTTTGTTTTGATAAACGTTTCCACAATGAAAGCGCGTGGCTCACCAGTCCAATTCACGGCAGCAACTGAAAAAGAAACGGAAAAACAATGGCATTATAAAGAAACCAAACAAAATGGCATTATATGAAAAAAAAAACTTCATTTGCATTTTATTAAACCTACAAATGTGTCGCATCATTTTGCCTCAACTCCAAAGCTGATATTTAAAGTGTTTTTTTTTTTCAGTTTATATACATATATGACTTTAAATCCACTTTTCAAGGTTAAAGACCAACTGTAATCAATGTAAAAAAAAAATTAATAAAAACAAACATCCCAGTATTAGACATTAACCTCTTTTATGTGTCATTAAATGTTGCACAATCGTCTGTTCACATATGAAGACCAGAAGGTACAGCTGTGTGTGTCTGATTGCATAATCCATAATAAGATGGAAATGATCCTGAGTATCTGCACACTTCAACCTGAGCTTTCACTCGTTAGCTTAATTACTGCATTGCACAACAGATTTTCTCCCTGGGTAAATGCAGAATCTCTCATCGGTATTGGCCGTCCAGTTCGACTAAACAAAAACTCCATATTTGTTGTTTTATCTCCTTATTTCACCCACATCCAGATATGATTCTGAGTAATATCACAGAGGTCAGAAAGAACAAGGACCTGTTTTTAATTTTTTTTTTTTTAATATATATTTTTATTTTTGCGGTTTGTTTTTAATAGAATCGGGGACATTTCAATTCAATTTTATTTCGATCACACAAAATCATCAATCATAATCAAACCAATCAGCATCATTCAAATGTGTTATAGAATTATATGACATATCTGACTGCTGCGTCATTTATTTATTTCTCTGTTTGTTTTCCTTTAGATTAGATGAGATGACTTTATTAGTACTGCTCGTACAAAACATATTAAACATTTATGACACACAGCATATACTGAACATAAATACCAACATATTAAAAAACACAGAGTCACATATGGCGACAGAGATAAAAGATTATATTAAAATAAAACAATAAAACAATTGTGCGATTTATAAATATATAGTGAGGAAATATATAAAACAATACAAATGCTAAAATAATAAAAATGTCTTTCATTACTCTGTGACACAATCGAAATAAATTAACTTTTAAAAAAACGGTAAAAAAATGTGTTTGCACTGGAAAAGAAGTAGGAAGAAATAAAACTTTACAGTTCATGTTTTTAATATATATGATGGTGTGTTATTCCACATACTGTATATGCTGGTTTATGTACATGTATGCATTGGATTTGTAAATATTCCACTAGAAAGAAGCTGTAAAGTGAATGAATCATAATGTTCAGACAGTGTTTTAGTCGATCTGAGACCAATATTCCTTTGGACTAAAAACCTGTTCTATTGTTAATTGTAAGAATTTCACATTTAGACCCAAGTATTTTATTATACTACTTATATACATCCGTTTAAAAACACAAATCTAACAGAGATACACTGGCTTTTGAATTTGTTCTCCACTTAATTTTCCTATAAATATGAATTCCCCTTAAGTTCTCCTCACTTTTCCTGGACTGGAACATCTCCTGCGTTTAGTTCTGTAAAGTCCAGTTGCCTTTGTTTGGGTGGTCTGTTCTGGGAGTCACCAAACTCACACCGCACATAGCAACAACTCCTCTCTGTTTGGGTTTTCGTGGAAGTGTTGAAGGTTGTGTGTGTTGTGTGTCTGTCCCGTTGTGTATATATTTAAGCTGGAAGGGTGAGGCGCTTCTTTTTTTTTTTTTTTTTTTCCCTCTTTTCCCACTGGCTTCAAGCATGTGATGAGGTCATCTGCGTCCTCCACGGCAGCAGGATTTGTCTCATTACAGACCTCTGCTTCTGTCCAATTAGGTGAATCTGAGTTCAACGTTAAACAAGCACAGTTCCTGGTATACAGTGTTAGGCCGGATTATCACGCCGCCGCCTCATTCTGCACTATTCAGCATGACACGGCTGCGAACGGGGCAAAGGTTTTCTGCTGTGTTTGAAGATTTCCAAATAAAAAAATAAAAAAATAAAAAAAAGGAAAAAGAAGTGTGTTTTATTACAGCCAATAAAAGTCTGCCGCCTTAGAAAAGAGGACAGTAGCAGTCTGCATCTGCACAGGCTTTGCAGTAGCATCACAAATCCCTTTTTAGCCACATATGGAGCCAACATGCGCAGCCTTTTACTAAATATAAAACTTCTAAAAGATACACACTCGGCAAAAACAGGTGTTTTAGAGGTGGGAAACATGTGGCCCGTGGACCAAAACTGGCCCGTCAAAAGGGTCCAATCTAGTTTTGCGCTTAATAGCGAAGAAAACTATCACAGCCTTATGATTGAAACCAAAACCTCCCAATATAAAGCACTGGTTTATAATTATGGAAAGAACTATAGAAAGACTATGAATTCCAAATCCTACCTTAACCCTCAATCTCAAAATGCACAGTCTCGTGAAGTGTAAGTGCAGTTTGAGGGCTGTATATCCCTCAATATTGTGTATTATTATTATTATTAATAGTAGTATTATTGTTGTTGTTGTATTGATTATTGTTGCATTCTGCACATGTTCGAAATAAAACAAATCAAATTAAATATTGAGATTCTCCGACGCCACCCTTGGGAGCAAGGGTTACCCAGAATGCAGTATTTTCTTTGTTAATGGAGATATAAAAAAATACGAAAATCATTGTATTAGCGTAGTTTAGGTCCATTTTATGGATTATGTAATTCATTGTAGCATAACATGTATTTTTTATTTTACGATCTTTGTCAGTAGCGGCTGGTGCGTACAAGCTAGCTATCGTTTAAGTTAGCTAACGTTACAAGTCATTTTTCACGGTGGTAATGTAGTTGTTTTATCAAGATAACAGCCTATATAATGATAATGATATAAAATGACCGGGCTAATGTCATCTACTGTAGCGGCAGAGTTAGCTAACAATAGTTATAGCTGGTGTTTACCTTTCATTGAGCTGTGGTATGAGGTGACAGCTGAATATGGTTGTTATTTATACAGATTATTTGTTTAACAGCTCTAACTTATGGAATAATTTACAGATAATCAACAACAAATTCAAAAACGTGGACCAGTAGATGATAGCTGTGTTTGTGTCTTATGATTAAGCAGGTAGGGTTAACAGTGCAAATATAAAAAAAATAATAAAGTTGTGTTTAAAGGGACTACAGAGAACCCTGAACTAAAATGGGTTTGACACTCTTTGCTCCAGTTCACGATGATCCACACTTTTCACACTGACAGGGTGTGTCAGTGCGATGACTTTATTCAGGTGAAGAAATCGGCTCATTTTTTCAGCTTCCAAGTATTTTACAGGTATATGACATGTGTAAAGAGCCTGATGTTCTTCTTGTACAATTTATGACGCCCTGAAGCGCTTGACGCTGCAGGAAAAAAAAAACATCACTGCATTTTTTTTTTTTTACCTCAAATGCCAAGACTTTTTTATTTATGGATCCCAATTGATTAAACCCTTTAAGCTTCCACTCAACTCCAACGACATTTGCCTGAATTTCATAATAAAGTAGATTAAAAGCTGTTCTAGAACCATTTGGATAACATGCAGTCAATGCATTTAGAACTCTATTTGGACTACAGAAGGACTACAGTAGGACTACGTTAGGATTATGTTTGGACTACATTAAGACTGCATTAGGACTAGATTTGGACTACAGTAGGACTACAGTAGGACTACATTAAGACTATGTTTGGACTACATTAGGACTACATTAGGACTAGATTTGGACTACATTAGGCCTACAGTAGGACTACATTAGGACTAGATTTGGACTAGATTTGGACTAGATTTGGACTACATTAGGACTACGTTAGGATTATGTTTGGACTACATTAGGACTACATTAGAACTACATTTGGACTACATTAGAACTACATTTGGACTACATTTGGTTTAGTCATTTTTCTGTTGTAAAGCCAGAGTGACTGTTCTCTACTAACTTAACCTGAAAATCAAGGTTTTATCTTTAAAGCACATTTACAAAAAAAACAAATTGTCCAAAGTGCTGCACAAGGATATATGTAAAAATACAAGATATAATACAACAAAGAAAATGATATAGATATAGAAGATATGATAAACTAAAACTGCTTTTTCTAAGATTGTTTTTTATCATTTTGTTACGTTATTGTTTTTCCTCATGTTTTTTATTCATCATTTCAGAAGGAAAAGATTTAGAGCTTCTTTTTATTAAATTTTTTTTTTTTTAAATATTATATTTTTTGGTTATTTTTTTAAAATAAATAATAATTGTAAAAAAATTCAATAGTTTTTCTTTTGTGACACATAACTAGATTGTAGCTATGGTTCATAGGTTCCACTGTCAACACTTTAAAATGACTTCACAACACATTGTAAATGATCACAGAAAAAAATTTTTATCCTAAATTTAGGAACAGAGTTAAATTCAGAGACAAAAAAACCCCCTAATATTTAATATCAGCGCCAAAAAAATTAATTAAGATGCTTAATTTCAGTGCAAAGAAATTGAAATGTTAAAAATTTAATTGCATTTAAAAGTCCAAATTAGATGAAACACCTTTGCTTCCATAAAAATAAGTCAAACGTTGAGTGTCAGCTGCTTTTACAGATACCTAGCGGAATATATATGTACAATAACCTACTTGGGACAGATGAAAGACGTATATTTTTTATTTCCATGGGGCGTCAGGTTTGGTTCTCCTGTAGTTGCTGAGGGTCTTTTTCATCGTCTGTTGCTCAAACACTTGGGGCTGTTGGCATGTTGCTTCAGGTTCTGGTGAGAGGAAAAACACAACCTTCTTTGTCTGTTTGACCCATTTGGACTGATCAGTTTACAGTACGACAGTGACAGATGATATAACCTCAACATATAGCACAAAATCAATCAACTACATCCCCTGGGTAGATCTGTTTCCTGACACAAGATGTGCTTTTTAAGACAGGTCTGTTTTATGTTTGGTAATTAAATCTGAAGTGCTTAAAGGCCAGGCACTCCAGAGGGGAAAGAAGGAACCTGCTTTATAACTTATTTATCATTGGTTATTGGCGTCATTTCTACCTGAAATTCACTGGTTGTCAGTTGATTCAGATGTCTTTTTCTTCCACAAATGGAACTTCTGGACGATTAGGAAATGGTTGGATTTGCTTTTTCAGCAAGAATAAGGACTAGATCTCAGATATACAGTAGTGGAAAAAAATATTAGACCACCTGTTAGCCCTGCAAATGTCATAACCTGCACATATAATACAAATTTGCAGCTTTCAATGTAATAATAATAATAACTTTCCCACAAACGTCATCGCAGTCGCCTACCAATTTATTAGAATAGAATAGCCTTTATTGTCAATAAGTTTTAAATACATGTTTTGTAAACACTGACATTTAACCCATCATTAGTATATTACATTTGTGGGGTGGTAAAAAAATGTTACCTTCCAAAATTGTACGGTGATTCTTTGAATTGGGGGCACATTGGAGGCTGGCATGAGAACAATCGAACCTTCAACTCCGTAAACAAAGACTCATCCACATAACAGTGTTTGTTGGTGATGGGGTTGAATGTTACGGGGTTGAAGATTTTAGCTTAGAATAGCTGTAGATGCACATTAGCTAGTGTATGGAGCATTAGAAATAATCAGGAAAACAAGAAATGAATAAAAGTTTTCCAAGACAATAATACACCCCCCCCCCCAAACGATACGAATATAATTTCTACATTGTAACAGTGTTGAAAAGTTGAGCTCAACAATGTCAATCTGATGATAAAAATAATGAAGTATAAGTAAAGAAGTGTTGATATTTTTAAGGGTAAACTGAAAACCTACCATTTTAACTTAGCTTTTAATTACATTTTTACTTTTAAGATTATTTCATTATGCTGTTTTATGTGTTTACTTTTATTTTATTACTATTTATTTTTATATATATATATATATATATATATATATATATTTATATATATATATATATATATTTATATATATATATATATTTATATATATATATATATATATATATATATATATATATATATATATTTATATATATATATATATATTTATATAAATATATATATATATATATATATATATATATATATATATATATATATAAATATATATATATATATATATAAATATATATATATATATATATATATATATATATATATATATATATATATATATATATATTTATATAAATATATATATATATATATATATATATATATATATAAATATATTATATATATATTATATATATATATATATATTTATATTTTTACATTTATATTTTTTTTGGGACAAATTGATTAATTTTATATCCTCTAGCTGAACAGAATGTGTGTCACTCCTCAGAAAATATCTACTTTTTTATCATCTCCATGTCTTTATTATTTGCTTAAGGTTTTTGTGTTTTTTTGCATGAACGTGTAATTTTTAAAGAACCCAGATGTATTGTAAACTGTGATTATTGTGTTTTGACTACATGACACATGTCAAAACTGTGAGCACCCAGTTCATATGTTAGGTTTTTTTTTATTCTTATTTTATTTTATATTAATTTGGACACATTTATATGCATAAAACATAAAAAACGGAAAAGGAAAAATGGATATTGATGTATGAATAGCAATGTTGAAGTGATTTTGATAACCTTCCAATAAAAACAAAATCATAAAAAAAAAGAAATTGAAGAAAACAAGGGGTGGTCTAATCACTTTTTCCGTTACCGTACCCTATGAGCACATTCACGCTGTTTTAAGACTTATTGAACCTCGATCACAACTAAAGTATTACCCTGAACTAGAACCTTTTCGGCCTTAAATGGAAAATTTTCATAGTGTGAGAGCATGAGTAACATTTACCATCACTCTTACATATTTGCTTTCAGACTGTTATTATTTGACATCAAAAAGCCCTTTCATTCTGATGTTTGACAGATGGATGGGATGCTTTTCATTGCCTTATTTTCTGTTTTACAAAAGGGTAAATGGGTAGAAAAGAAAAAAGGGCGAGTCTTATAAAAATGACAAGGGTGAACAAAAACTAAACGTACTGTTCATAGACAAGCAAAAGCCAAATGTATTTAAGTAGAATTTACCCCAAAGTGACAAATGTTCTTGTATTTTAAGTCTGATTGCAGATGTATTTGCGTCATTGCTTCTTTGACTGTGAAGTTTTCCATCCTTGATCAGAAGAACACTTAATTCAACTCGTCATTAAATCAGTAAATAGAGCTCATACAGGCTTCAGCGATAGCCTTGACTTGTGACGTGCCTCGTTATAAACTGAAGGAAAATCCCAAGTGAAAAGCAACTGTTAGTTGTTGGTTAATGGACACAGTTTTATGAGGCCAACCCTTTATTGATGACTCCAGGTTGGTATTGTTCCAACACAAAGCTAATTTATAATATTGTTCATGGCCACTAGAGCTACGTCCAGATGAGTTCGATACGGGTTTAGTTTGGAAACGGTGTCAAAAAGATATTACGTAAAAATTTAACTGTTTCAATAAAAATCCATGTCAGCATGGGGGCCAAACGCTTTCTGAAAATGATGCAATTCACATGCCACCCCCCTATGAGCCCCCTATGAGCCAGTCCCACCGGATACAAGAGAACAATAGAAGAAGTAGTGCCCATCCTTTTCTACCGGCGCAACACACACACACAGGACACAAACAATAACACTGCTAACACCCTAACATTAACCCATTCACCACCGCTACTGTTGTTGGCCACCATTGTCGCTGTCTTGTGACGAGAATGAATGCTACGGGTGTAAGGCTGCTGTTTTTTTTCCGGTCGTGCCGTGGGTGTGAACACACACGGATACTCGGGTGTATGGATACGGAAACGGAACCGTATCCAGACCTTCCTGCTCTGGGACCCGTTTTCCAAAGAGATCATCTTGGGGTATCCGCTAGACCGGTCCCATTTTGACAAAAGGCCAATCAGTTTAGAAAGTACGTCAATTTCACGCAAACTCGTTTCCGTGCAGACGGAGTTGAGGCGCTGTGGTTTCCATAGACTTATGCTAGGTCTGTTTACAGGAGTTTTTATTCCTATTTAACTCAGAATCAAGGTTAATTCCTCTTTAAGGTGAACATGTAAACACCTAATTCCAGTTGAAAATTATTGTTCTGTATTAAACTTAATCACAAATCAAGTCCACTCCTAATTCCAAATTTATATGTAAACAGTTAATTCCTTTTTAATATTATTCTTGTCATTCTGCACATACTCCTGCTGTTGTTGTGATGACGCACATATTCTTCTGCTGCTGGCATTAGTGTGTTGATTCAGTCGAGCTGTTGCTTTGTAATTATTACAAAAATAAATGAAAAAATTGCCTGTGGTATCTGTACTTCCATGTTGACAGTTTAAATGAATTAATTTATTCATTCATTAATTGTTT
This sequence comes from Siphamia tubifer, assembly GCA_020466265.1. Taxonomy (NCBI): domain Eukaryota; kingdom Metazoa; phylum Chordata; class Actinopteri; order Kurtiformes; family Apogonidae; genus Siphamia; species Siphamia tubifer. The sequence continues at coordinate 25,498,990 of CM035800.1, forward strand.
TTTTTTTTTTTTCATATAAAAAAAAAAGGTGACACAGTGGCTGAGTGGTTAGCGCTCTTACCTCACAGCAACAAGACCTGGTTTTGATTCCTGGACCGTGCAGACCTTTCTGTGTGGAGTTTACATGTTTCTCTCCCCATCACCCAAAAACATGTTTGTTTGGGTTAAAATCTTACGGAAGGTAACTGACCATGAGCCTGGCTTCATGTTCTGAGATGGGTCCCCGGGCGCCACCCATGGGTGCCCACTGCTCCTTAGAAGGATGTGTTAAATGCAGAGGACACATTTAATTGTATAAATTGTGTGATGATAATAAAGTACTATCTTATCATATGCTTATTTATATGTTCATATATTAATATACTCGTAAAACTGAGTTTATTTTCAACTATAACCCACATGTAAACACATCTACCCCCTTTTTCTAGTTTTTATTTTTTAATGTATTTCCTTAATTGCTGACGTTTCTTTAACCTTTTGTGAAACAACTTACGCAGGTGATGGCAGTGCCAAACAAATAATTTGTGAGCTTCAATCATTGGGGAGGGGGGGAGAAAATGTGCGTCATGTGTTTGTTGCCGTGGTGATGGGTGGTGAAGAAAACTTCTTCTGTTGTTCCACTCCCCCGCTCTAACTCTGCTTCGCTCCCACCGCGTTATCGCCGCCTGCATTTGTTTTCATTCATCTTCCCGAGACCTTGACCAGCCTTTGCTACGCATCTCCCACCACATGCCATTAGCATGCACACACACACACACACACACACACACGCACAACATGGGCACACTGCATAATAGACACGCATCACGCATTTCTGTCACTGATGCAGGGAGGAAGTGTGACGTATGTGCACGACTTCGTGTCCATGAGGCGTGAGAGACCTGAGTGGCTTCATTCCTGACATGACCACGTGATACCACAAGGTGTGTGTGTGTGTGTGTGTGTTTAATTCCAGTAATTCCAGACGCTGCATGAGGGTCAGATCTCATTTCCGGACCTGCCTGTAACTGATAACGACCATTCTATCCTCAACTTTGTAATGTTTCAGTCGTTCACACACTTACTCATGTGAGTTTCTTATCTCCTGGTGTTTGCAAAGACAAACACACGCTCATTTATATGAAATAACAAAGGTTTTATTCAGCAGTGTTTAGTAATAAGATGTACACAAAGGAAGGATTGAGGTTGTTTTTGTCCAGGTCTGCTTCACACTCAAACGTAACTTGAAATTTTCGTTGTAATTTCCTCAGAGTTCAACATTTACTGAAATCAACAATGAAGATGCAGGAACAATGATTTAATGCACTCCATTATCTTGAGTTATGTCAAAAGTACAATAATAGCCTTTATACAGGGTGTCCACAATGTCATTTTACAATTTAAAATGTTTTTTAAAATAACATTTCATCACATTTGTTCTGTGTGAAGCTTTTACTCTTCATATTTTTCTTCAGATGTTGAACAAACGTCCACTTTTCTTTGAGTAAAGCCAGGACATGTCAAATTATTTATATGTGTATATTTGTTATTAACGCCCGCCCCAGCCACTACGTTTAGCGAAATTCAAATCATTACCTTACTTACTTGGCTGGAGTTTCCCAGAAATCCAAGTTAACACGCACTGGAAATATTTGAATTATTGAGGTACGTTTACCGTCCAGACACTGGGTGGTGCGACACACCCTTTAGCGTTAGAACGTTTCCAGTTGGCAATAGAGGGGGAAAAAACCATTGGGATTATGGCCAAAAAAAAAATAGCACTGTCTCTTTACGGGTTACGATATTGTGTATTATAAAATATGGGACATCAATGACCCAAAACAAAAGATCACTGATGCTATTGACACCATTGAAGAGCCTGTGATCCAGCCAACATGACTCCAGTACCGTTGTGATGTATTTCATCCAACTAATGGGGTCCACATGTGTATTAAATGAGTCAAAAAAGCTCACAAAGTTCAATATTTGCTTAAAATTTTCTCGGAATTTCCATAGTTTTATCCATTGCTTTGCTTTTGTAGTAAATTAGTTCAATTGTAAAGAGACTTTATGGACACTGTATTAAATAAAGTAAATCCTGCTGTATATGGGGCTGATTTACACTGATAATATCTTTAATTATGGATTCGAGGTATTTGTACTTGCTCTGTGGTTTTCATCTTTGTATTTCAGAGGCATATGTTGTACTTCCTCTTCTACTAAATCCAGCCGACAGATTCAGATTTGGGTTTCATCTCGTTCCATCCACTGGAAACCGTGATTCCCAGAGTGTTGTGTGATAAATTATAATCTGAAGCATCAAGTGTTTCCTGTGTGGGATGATAAAGTTGACTTCCTCCTTAAGCTAAGTAAACTCCTTAAGAACCCTCTTGAACCCTATTTCCATGCTGTGGACGAAGGGTTTTGTTTTTTTGTTTTTGTCTTGTATCAGTCTGTTATATTAGTCAATGTGTCCTTTTTACCCCTGCTATGATTTACTGATAGACGAAGGAAAAGGGAAAAGAGAACACAAAAGGGGGGTGAGACAAAAAAGCGAGAGAAAAATAAAGGGAAAATTTTGAAGAAAAAAAAAGAGGGTGGGAAAGAAGATAAAAACGGAAAAAAGGGAAGTAACAAAAAGAGAAAAATAAGATTAAACGTGGAAAATTAAGGGAAAGAACGAAAGACAGTAAAAAAGTCAATAAAATTTTGACAAAAAAGGGGGGAACAAAATGGGGGGGGGACTTTTTATCTGATAATTTGGACTTTTTAAATCTAATAACTTACATTTTTTATCAAATAATTTTCACTCTATCTAATAATTTAGATTTTTTTCTCAGGATTTTGACTTTTTTTTTTCCTCATAATTTTGACTTTTTATCTAATCATTTTGACTTCACTTCATGCTCTTTATAATCCAGTGCACATTGTATATGAAGAATATAAAAAATAAACCATTCATTGACAGTGCGCCTCATAGCACCTTCATCACGTGACAAAAATGAGACTAAACTAGACGTAAATGTGGGTCTTGTGACTATAACTATAATTAAATATATAAGACAGTTATAGATGACCAATAAAAACCAGACAAAATGCAGCTGAAGAATTAAAAAAAAAAACATTCCTAAATAAAATGTCTCTTAGTTTTTGTTGACAAAAGCAAAATGAGATGTTATTTTAATTCTTTTATTTTCTTATTTTTTTTCTTGCGGTCTCTTGTGAGGAAGTCGTCAAATTATGTCCCCACCAATGTTAACATCTTACCCCCCCCATGTAAGTAGAGCAGTAAAATGAAGTAAAAACATGATTTTTCGCAGTAAAACACTGATGTATTCTGTTTGTACTTTGACTAAAATCAGATTTTGACTTTTTTTTTTTGTCTGTGAATCGTTCTTCTGTGGCAGTGATGCCCTCCACTCTGGCCCGTTTGATTTTTACTCTGTGTGCGTTTTCTGAAGCGCTGCCAGGCCGAGCGAATGGTAATTAGGTAGTAAAACCCCGGCTAATGGCTCAGTACTCTGGTCATGTTTTGACTGACTAGTGCCTTATTCACATGCATTTGGCACTCGCACACACATAAAAGAACACAGCGGCAGGGAGTGAATTGTATTGGCAGCCTGGTCAGTCAAAGAGGCGCCGCCGGACAGACTCGCTGTGTGATTGTGTGAATGTGTGTCCATTGAACCTGCCAGTGGCAATGACAGGAAAGCATTCGATTACAACACCTGTCTACTTCACTTTCAAATCCAGTCTGAAGTTACGTCTGAAGTCTCTATTTATTTAGTTTTATTGTGTACACAAACTGCACATAGTCCCAGAAATCTGACTCTAGATTTGTGGTTGTGTCTTTTAATTAAAAAAAAAAAAAAAATGTTTAGGGTTGTTGAATGATTAAAAAAATGTTTCCCACTTTAATTATTATTGTGATTTTTTTTATTTATTTATTTTTTTTTTTAAAGGTGTAACAACTTAATTATTACAAGTAAATGCAAAAATGAATGGTTGCAATTTTTTGTCAGATTTGTTTTGGATTCATTTTGATTTAATCGTGATTAAAACTTTCTCGGTTGATTGTTCTGCCCCCCCCCCCCCCTCAAAATACAAAAAATGCAGGGGGAGAATTCCACTTATGCCCCTTCCCCCCAAAAAAGCAAGGCAAAGCAAAAATAAAAACTTAACACATAAAGGGATTCACACTAATTTACTGAAAAAATATAGAAATTGACAGTTTTTTGACATTTGGGAAAGTCTATAAGCTTAATATTATAAATATTCTGTTCAAATTTGGATAGGATTCCATGTAAATTAGGGGATATTTTCAACATTCTACATTTATGAATATGAAATATACCAAATAAAATCAACAGGTTATAATATAATATAATATAATATAATATAATATAATATAATATAATATAATATAATATAATATAATATAATATAATATGATATAATACAACATAATCAGAGATCTACAATCAATTACAATATGATATTTGATTTTACACACAATATATCCCTCTAATCTAGAATCAATAGTGATAGAATTGTTGCATTGACAAAATAAATGTATTAAAGTTTCAGGTTCATTACAGTAAGGCTTGTGTTTGTGTCGCTCTGAATAAGTAAAGCCGACACAGATCATCCAATCACCTTAGGAAGTGAGGATCAGCCAAAAGCTCCTGTGACGACAATGTTACGCACGTTTCACTTCGTTGTCTTTCATCCCCTTTATTTTGTGTTGGGTTTTTATGTATTTTCATAATCGCGTCACACAGATGAACCCATAAAGACCCAAACACCCACGTCAACCACAGATATAAACTCTTAAATACCTGTCCGTCCACTAATCCTATCATCCGTGTAAATAATTGGTGTAAAATGCAGTCGTTTCACGGTCATTAGATCTGACCCATTTGGATGTTCAGAGGCTCCGTAGTGGACGTGTTCTCGTTATTTATCTATAAACTTGGCAGTTTTGGGTCATATTGAACACATTTTACTCCAGTATTTAAATTATTTATACTACAGACTCCTGTAATTTTTCAGTCTGAAGTCGTCATTTTATTTTCATATAAGTCTAAATGTTAAAGAGGATAAACTGAACATGTTTAACCCTTTAATGCAAACTGGTCACTAACTGTCCTATAAAGTAAAAAGGCAGTAACTGCACACACACCAACCTTATTGGACATGAGGCAGTTATTGTTACTGTATGTTAACTAGTTCTGCAAAAAACAATTAATATGTGGATTCATTCTGGTAGTGCTTAGTGACTGGGAATTTAGACTTTATGTCATGATTTTGACTTTTTGTCTCATAATTTAGACTTTTTATGTCATGATTTTGACTTTTTATGTCATGATTTTGACTTTTTGTCTCATAATTTTGACTTTTTATGTTGTGATTTTGACTTTTTGTCTCATAATTTTGACTTTTTATGGCATGATTTTGACTTTTTATGTCATGATTTTGACTTTTTGTCTCATAATTTTGGCTTTTTATGTCATGATTTTGACTTTTTATGTCATGATTTTGACTTTTTGTCTCATAATTTAGACTTTTTATGTCATGATTTTGACTTTTTGTCTGATAATTTTGGCTTTTTATGTCTTGATTTTGACTTTTTGTCTCATAATTTTGGCTTTTTATGTCATGATTTTGACTTTTTATCTCATAATTTAGACTTTTTATGTCTTGATTTTGACTTTTTGTCTGATAATTTTGGCTTTTTATCTCCTAATTTTGTCAATCACTGTATTAGACTGAAACAGATTGTGTAATTATATTTTCTCCACGACAAGGTGCACTGTCGATGAATATTTTTTATTAAGGTTTTTCAAATATAAGGTGCATTAAGTAAAGTCTAAATTATTAGATAAAAAGTGAAAATTATGAGGAAAAAAAAGTAAAAATCATGAGAAATGTCAAAATTATCCGATAAAAAGTCTAAATTCCCAGTCATTAAGCACAAGCAGAATTAATCCATATAAATGTAAGGTGCACTGTGGTTTTTGTAGGAAGTGAAAGCATTTTAAGTATGACTTCTAGTCCAGAAAATACAGTCACCTTTTGTTTCCCAAATGTCATGTCATTTCCCATCCAAATATTGGTATGGACACGTCCATAGCGTCCATACGCAATTTTACGGCCACGTTAAACGCTGTTTGTCTTGGCGTTGGACATGCAGAATAACTGCTTGTGGAGTCAAAGCAGGTGGAATGGGTCCAATCAGATCTAATAAACAGTAGACGATTGAGTGGAGTGTGATCCCAGCGCAGGTCTCAGGTACCCTGCAGGCCATGGGTGTAGATGTGAAGGCTGATGGTGTTATTTTAGGGGAACTGTCTCCGCCCCAGTTAAGGCGAGGCCCCCTCTAAAGACAGTTACATAATGTACCGTACATGATGTGAACATAGACGCCTTTGTGCTCTGATGGATGTACTTTGCCAAGTGTGTGTGTTTTCCTGTAGATTAAACAGATAAGTGAACATATACAGTGATTGTAAAGGCACAGGTTCGCTCTGTTTGTTGTCTCTGTTAGTTCTCTTGGACGACATATGCTTTAATCCTCAAGTGCATAAGATAACACATGAATACACTTCCATGTGATTATGTGAACTGTGAAGACGATGGTTTCTCACAGTCAAAGAAAAAAATACCGACGTGTAGAATCTATGAAACATGCAGACATGATTAAAACACTTGATGCTATAGAATATTGACCCACCACCACATGTCGAATATTTATTTAGTATTTTATGAGGCTCGTAGTGTCCTGAAGGATGATAGTTCTGTTCAAATATGGCTTCATATTGGAGTCATGAATTTTTCATGTTTCAGAATGTGCTTATTATATATATATATATATATATATATATATATATATATATATATATATATATGTATATATATATATATATATTATTTAGTTACTTTTTAAACAGAAGTAAATGTAGTTTTAGGTTTTATTTGTAGTAAAGCACTTTTCATATGCATGTTGCACTAGAAAGATGAGTCCATGTTCTATTCTATTCTATTCTATTCTATTCTATTCGTGTTCTGTTCTTATTCTGATCTTTTCTGTTTTATTTTATTGTCTTATTCCGTTCTGTTCTATATTATTCTATTCAATTTATTTCGTTCTAGTCTATATTATCCCATTCTATTCTATATTATTCTATTCTATTCATTCATGTACAACTGGAGGAACTTTTTTTTTTCGGTTGATATTTCCCCTAAGACAATATTTCCTAATTATTTTTGGAGAAACTTTTTTTTTTTCAGGAGTTTGACAAATCAAATCCTTGACTCTCCTCCATATAACTTGCACATATTGTCTATTCCAATCAATCCCTGTGTTAAAATACAGTGAATTCCCTTAAATATAAATATTAAAACACCATGTAGGAGTGTGTACTTTTACACTGGTTAAATAACAGATGTAATTAATGGTCCAGTTGTTGTTTTAAACACTGGTATTGACCCATAATTGTCCCACAATTCAGGATTCAGTCCAGTACATTTATTTCCCCTCAGGGATGATTCTTTCTGTTCCAGCATCAATAGGAGCTCATCACTTAAGCACAGTCACGTACAACCATGCAGAGCGCTCGTAAATCTGACAGTTAGGACAATAAAAGTGCATGTGCAGGCCTGGTGACCAGATCTGAGCACTGACACAGAAGTGGAGAAGTGTGTTTTTCACTGACTTGTAAACAGCTGATACAAAAACCAGAGCGTCTTATATATGGATTAATTCTGGTAGTGCTTAGTGACTGGGAATTTAGACTTGATCTCATTTAGACTTTTTATCTCGTGATTTTGACTTTTTAATCTCATAATTTAGACTTTTTTATCTCATAATTGTGACTTTTTATCTCATAATTTTGACTTTTTAATCTCATAATTTTGACTTTTTGTGTCATAATTTAGACTTTATCTCATAAATTTGACTTTTTATCTCATAATTTTGACTTTTTATCTCATAATTGTGACTTTTTATCTCATAATTGTGACTTTTTATCTCATAATTTAGACTTTTTATCTCATAATTTTGACTTTTCATCTCATAATTTTGACTTTTTATCTCATAATTTAGACTTTTTATCTCATAATTTTGACTTTTTATCTCATAATTTTTAGCTTGATAGGAATGAACTGTTTCATGGCAGATGAATTATTGAATTATTGACTTTATTCAGAATGAAGTTTAATTGAGAATTACCATTTTCAACTGGAATTAGGTATTTACATGGTCATCTTAAAGAGGAATTCGTCTTTATTCTGACTTAAACAGGAATAAAACCTGTCATGTAAACAGGCTCAGTGTGAATAAGGGTTTGACACCCCTGGTCTAAACCCACCAGCGACCACCAGTCCTGGATACTTCGCTGCGACTAAACAGATGAATCAGCTCGTCCCAGCGTAGCCTCGTCCACATGAGCTGGACTCGGCGCATCATCTCGGTGGTGTGTGTTGATGCACACACCTCTGGGCGAGTGTGTGTGTGTCCGCTTGGCGATGTTCCACCCGTCTGTACGAGTGAGACCCCGGCTACAGAGCGCTGATTGTGCGCTGTGGTATGGGATGTATGCAGGGTCCAGGGAGCCGCCGAAAAGAGCCATGCAGCCGCCCACCAACCCACCGAGGTTACTGAGTACACAGGAGGAGGAGGAGGGGGAGGAGGAGGAGGAGAGAGGGAGTGTTTCCCTCCTTTTCACACTCTGTCTTATTTGTCTGCTGTTTTTCACCCTCCCTCCTCCGACACTCTCCCAGGAAAACTTCTCTGTTTGCTTCAAGCTGAGTTTTTTTTTCCCCCTCTGTTCTTCACTCCATCTATTTGTTACCCAGCCCCCCCATCTATCTATCTATCTATCTATCTATCTATCTATCTATCTATCTATCTATCTATCTATCTATCTATCTATCTATCTATCTATCTATCTATCTATCTATCTATCTATCTATCTCACTCCATCTCACTCTCTCTCTCTCTCTCTATCTCACTCTCTCTCTCTCTCCCCCCTCTCTCTCTCCCTCTCTCTCTCTCTCTCTCTCTCTATCTCACACTCTCCCTCTCTCTCTCTCTCTCTCACTCTCTCCCTCTCCCTCTCTCTCTCACTCTCTCTCTCTATCTCACTCTCTCTCTCCCCCTCTCTCTCTCCCTCTCTCTTCTCTCTCTCTCTCTCTCTCTCTCTCTCTCTCTCTCTCTCTCTCTCTCTCTATCTCACACTCTCCCTCTCTCTCTCTCACTCTCTTCCTCTCCCTCTCTCTCTCTATCTAACTCTCTATCTCACTATCACTCTCTCTATCTCTATCTCTCTCTCTCTCTCTCTCCCTCTCTCTCTCTCTCTCTCTCTCTCTATCTATCTCACTCTCTCCCTCTCTATCTCACACTCTCCCTATCTCTCTCTCTCTCTCCTGTGTCTCAGGTGTTTGTCTCCATGTCTTGCCCTCGGCCTGTGGGTTTGATCTGTGCGTCTGCAGTCATTACTCTGGTGGGTTTGTGGGCCGTGGCATCGCTCAGCTGCTCCTTCTCTAACCGGGTTTGTCTGTAAAGAGCTTAGCGCCGGTGGGCGTTGGAGAGCGTTAAGCTGATTACCGTCTACTAACGAGCCACTTCTCCCACAGAACGCTTCTGTCGGCCCATTATTCCGTTTGTTTTTGTGACTGCACGGGCTTTCGCCGCATAATATTTTGGTGTGTGTGTATGTGTGTGTGGGGTGGGGGGGCATGTTGCGTCCTCAGCTGTGACGAGGCCAGACAGATCAGGTGTGGATGAGGTCAGAGTTGATCTCAGGGTGGGTTAAAGCGCTGCCGGTAACAACAGTGAAGACTCCAGCAGCGAGGGTCAGAGGAGCCTGTTTCTACTCTGACAGTAAATCCTTGATCAGCCTGGACGCATGACTATTGAACCCAATTAAACCATTTTATACGAGACAGATGTTTGACATGGACTGATACTGATACTGATGGGGATGGAAGTATCACCTAGACTGAGCTGAGATACAAATATAGAAGTTTAATGAGGTTCATTATTTTACATTGTTACGTCCCTGTAGGTACTGGCTGATATATCGATTTTATTGATTAAATTACGTTTTTTGTTGCTGCCGATTTAAAAAAAAAAAAAGATCATCATCAATCATTATCTGAATATGGTTTATCTTTCCTAGGGTCACAGGGGTCACAGGGGTCACTGGGGGCCGAATCCAGCTACAATGGGTGAAGGCGGGGTTAACATCCTGTTAACCCCGCCTTCAGTTCAGACAAACAATCACTCTCACATTCACACCTATGGGTGATTTAGATTAAATATTGAACCTATCAGTGCATGTGTTTGGATGGTGGGAGGAAACTGGAGTACCTGGAGAAAACCCACGCAGACACGAGGAGAACATGTAAACTCCACACAGAAAGGTCTGGTGTTGGAATTGAACCCAGTTCCTTCTTGCTGTGAAACATGAGCGCTAACTACTGCACCCAATAAATAACTTTTTTTTCCTCCTGTTCCTGTGGCCCTCAGGAATTTCTAAAGCACCCCCACCCAACCCCTTCCTCCTCCTCCTCCTCCTCCTCCTCTTCTTCTTCTTCTTCCTCCTCCTCTTCTTCCTCCTCTTCCTCTTCCTCTTCCTCTTCCTCTTCCTCCTCCTCCTCTTCCTCCTCCTCTTCCTCCTCTTCCTCCTCTTCCTCCTCCTCCTCCTCTTCCTCCTCCTCCTCCTCTTCCTCCTCCTCCTCCTCCTCCTTCTTCCCTCCCCACTTTCCTTCTCAACCTTTCACCGTTGCCATTTCGAGCTCCAGTTCAGGCTCGGGCTCGTACCCCAGCTCCATTCCACACATAGTTCATACATATCACACTAATGTAACATTTCATTGTAATTTATGTTAATGACTAAACAGATTTCCGGTGACCTTTACGTCCTGATATTGCTAATGTAGCTAGCCTAGCTTTAGCTTCATTTCCTGTATTAGAACTCAGGTTCTGAAAACACACAAAGTATGAAGGATGAGCATGCATGGGGGGGGGTTAGTTTGATAGAAATATCACCATTCAATCATTCTATATAAACAGTGGGAAAAACAGGGTTTATTTACCCACCTGCTGACCCCAGTTATGTGGAAAAGAGGGAAATAAGCTTTACTTTTTGTTAAGGTTTTGATATAATGAAAGCAAAATGGGTTTTGAGTTTTCTCTGTCATATGGGGGGAGGGGTGTGTGAAAAAAAAATAGATTTTTTTTTTTATTATTATTTTTTTTTTTTTTAGGCCATATCACCCACCCAAGGTATTACCAGGACGTACATAACAATAAAATAAAGGGGGAGGGTCTGCGCTCTTTAAACACCTTTCTAGTTATGTCTTATTTTAAATATTAAATAAATAAATAAGTGTTTTAGTTTATTTTAGTTTATTTCAGTCATATATTCACTTCAAAGCAGCAAAAAAGGAAAGAGAACGATACAGAATTTGACTGAAAAAGGCTCAGGCAGAAGCAAAGCCTATTAATGCCCACCTACCATACATGTTAAACTACACAATTCATGATGTCAAACAGGTGGAGAAAAGAAAAACAAAAAATACATAAATATACATACACATACATACGTACTCATGCACAGCCATAACTCCGAAATTAAAATGCACATAATGATTTCTTGAACATAACATGAAATGCATCTTCTTTTAACTTGTTTTTTTGCTTTTGTTAAAACACAAACACAAATTTGCTTCCATCTCTCACCTCATATTTACTCTCAGACCTTTTGAAGAACTTCTACACACCATCTGCTAGTGTTTTATTATTTACTTTAAATATGATTTGATCATAGTAACCGGCTTTGTTTATGATGTGTATGTTTCATTTTTGTTGTAACACAATTTTGTCAGTTGCAGTTTTAAACGTCGATCCCCATATTTCCACGCAGTAAGTCAAGTAAGGAAGTATTAGTAAACTGTAAAGTAAATATAAACTTTTGTGATTTAACATATCTTTGGTTTTTGTACACGATTGCAATTGATTTTGACATTTTTCTTTTACATACTCAACATTTTTCTTCTTTTTGACCCAAAGTGAGGAAGAAATATAGAGTTGGTAAGATTTAGATTTTTGCAGTGTATGGATCATGAGGCCAGTGGGTGGGGTGGGGGGGTTTTGGGAGGGAGGGGGGGTTAGCTTTATACATGTTGCGTAACTGCCTGGAGGGAAGCTATAGCCCAAACACACATGGCGTGTTTGGGTTACCTAACACTGACGCATTGACTGGTGGCGTCCAGAGTTAAAGCAGCGCTGCTCTGTGTTCTCTGGAAGCCTGATTGACAGAATACAGAGTAGAAAAGTGCAGCCCACCTTTGAAGCCCCCACAAAGACAACTGAAATCTGAGGAAACCAGAACAAACAGTCCTTCGACCCGCCTTATGTAACTCATCAGCGCAGATCGAATCAAAGAGAGATGTTTGCTCAACGCTGCCATTATTGGCTTGAAAACGGTCATTAACCTTTAGACTGCTGCCTCACCTCTGCGTCACCTCGCCATCACCACCGTCACCCGCCTCCCGCCGACGCCGTCCTGTGCTCCAGTGGCCGAATGATCATTATTAAATGGTCTTAAATTGCTGTTGGTGGCTGAACGTGCGTCGTTATCTGTCGGCTGCAGGAGTCGAAACACTGTCCAAAGTCAAACGGACGAGTCGTCAAAAAGAAAGCGCGTCAATGTTCCATCAGTTCTTTGACGTCTTCTTTTTCTATTTTTACTCATTCTTCTTTTACTTCTTGCTGTTTCTTCCTCATCTTTTTTCTTTTATCATTTATCTTCCACTTTTCTTTTCCAATACTTTAACATCTTCTATTTTTCCACTTTTCTGTTTTTGTCTACGCTAATACTTTCCACACTTTCTACTGTTACTATTTTCTATTCTTCTAGAATAGAATAGAAGTTTATTTATCATTTGTGCAGGACACATGGGAAATATGTGCAGTTGCTCCCAGAATTAAATCAAACAAAGCAGGAACACAGACAAACATAGAACTATATCCTCCTGACACACAAGAAAGTGAAAGGAAACTGATTGGAAACTGCATAATGCAAGAGTTTAAAAAAAAAATCTATTTTTATTTCTTCAAAATACATTTTTAAATGGAATTTACAATGGACAGAATTTTTAAAGTAGTGTATTTTCTGGACTCTAAAGTGTATAGTTTCCTCAAAAACCACAGTGCACCTTATAATCCAGTGTCTTATAATATAGATACGTTCTGGTTACACTTAGTGACTTGGAATTTTTGACTTTTTATCTCATAATTTCGATTTTTTTTTTATCTTGTGAGTTTTGACCTTTTATCTCACAATTTTGTCTTTTTATCTCAGATTTTGACTTTTCATCTCATGCTTTAACAATATGCAAATACATAAAATACTTAATATGAGGCAGATTATTCTTAAAATTGCACTGGACTTGCTTGAAACGCTTCAGGTTCTTCATATTTGTTCAGATTATTCAAACATTTTGTGAAATTATACTTTGGTTTTAGTGTAAATATGTGAAAATATTTCCATTTACAAAGAGGAAAAATTGGAGTTGTGATTATTTATAGATTATTATGATAGTATTCTACTGGTCTGACCCACTTCAGGTTGAATTGGTCTGAATGTGGAACCTGAACTAAAGTGATTATTATAATATCTATTTTTGGGCCACGGGCCTTATGTTTGCAGCTGTGATTTAGTAAACGATTAAGATTAATTTCACTCCTCAAAATAAATAGAAAATACTACAGTTACTCATCATATGTGGTGGCTGATGGTTTACTCTGAATGCTGATCAGATGATATTCTGGTCGTTTAGTCGATCAGTACAAAAAAAAAAAACACATTCAGTTCCTCTGACTGATTGTATAAACCATCATTAATGCCAGAGTTAATTTCCTTTGTTTGACAAGCTTCGTGTTTGGGCAAAGGGAATACATTTTATTTGGATTTGGGAGTAACGTTAAGCATTTCCAAGACGACCTATTTGCCAGGTTTTTTTTTTTTTTTTTTTTTTTCCTTGATGCCTATGAATTGTGTACGAACCGCACCCGTCCGGCAAAAACCCGGCACTGCGTCTGTAATAATCTAGAGTTTTATGAGCGTGAACGGCTGCACATGAGCTAATGTTTAAATGTGGGTTATTCAGTACAAACTCCAACCCTGGGAGTAAAACAACATCTTTAATTTTTTATATACGTGCAATGAATATTTACACTTTCCTGGAAATTCTACTAGTCCGCTGCAGGATTTATGAGTGTCCGGTTTTTTTACATTTCTTCTACATACGATAGAATAATATATTAACCTAAAAAGACCCAGTTCTGCTTTTGTGGCAGTTTCCGAATTAATGTTAATGTCAATTTCTGTCTTTCTTAACTGATGTATCACCACTTTTATATATATATATAATATAATATAATATATTATAATATAATATTACTATCTGTAGTTTGCTTTTTTTTTGGTGTAATAATCACATTTCATTTCTGTTTTCTACTATGCACAATCTGTAAATAACAAATACTGTAATTACATTGTAACTGCTTTATTTGCACTATTTAGTTATTCTGGATTGACACCTTATATATGGACTTATTCTGGTTGTGCTTAGTGACTGGGAATTTAGAAGGAATTTTTATCTTAATTTTGACTTTTTATCTAATGATTTTTGCCTTTTTATCTGATCATTTTGACTCTTTATTTAATAATTTTGACATTTTATTTCATAATTTTCACTTTTTATCTCATAATTTTCACTTTTTATCTAATGATTTTGACTTCACTTAATGCACTTTATAATTCAGTGCACCTTATATATGAAGAATCTAAAAAACAAACCATTCATTGACTATTGACCTTATAGTGACTAAATATTTTCATCAACAAGCTTTTATCACGTGACTAAAACTAGACGCAAATGAGGGTCTTGTGACAATAACTATAATTAAACATATAATGCAGTTAAAGATGACCAATAAAAACCAGACAAAATGTGGCTTAAGAAATAAAAAAAAAAACATTCCTAAAATGTCTCTTAGTTTTTGTTCACAAAAACAAAATGAGACGTTATTTTAATTCTTTTAGCCGTGTTCGTACTTATGTATTTAATTACTTTCTTTTTTCTTGCTGTCTCTTGCAAGGAAGTCGTCAAATTATGTCCCCACCGATATCAACATTTAATAATATAGATAATATAAACGACTGTCATTCGAAAGCTGTAATGTTTAGAATGTAGCGCCGGTGAGATAGCAGTCATTAAAGGGTTAAAAATCCATTTAATTTCCATCTCATTTAGCTTCAGTGTGAAGTCAAATCCTGCTTCTGCACACGTTTATGCTTGGTAAACATGTCTGCATCTTTTCTTCACTTCACCACCCCTTGATGTGTTCACGTCCTCCCTCCTGTTCACACTTGTTGCCCATCCACTGCACATCTATGGAGTCTACAATTAAACCCCCCACCTACAACCATTAGCACAATGTTCCTGTCATCTCCACAGCGGGCGTCACAGCCCTGACCAGAACATTAAAAGCATCAAACCGGCAGATGAGAGGAAATGAAACACGCACAACTCTGCCGTTTTGATATTTAACTACCTTATGCGCCTGCTGATTTTAACTTTCCATTAATGAAAGTGTTTGTATTCATGAGCGGTTGCCATGTGAAGCCAGCTGCAAGACGCACCAGTAATATTTAATGCATTGATTCTTTTTCCCGGCTGATTGTTTTGCGGTTCTGTGCGTTCTCCGGCGTCATACGCATACGTTTTCCCCGGTAAGTAGACGGTGCAGTCCCAAGGTTTGAATATAAATCAACAGACCGTACAAACAACACGTGTGCGTCATCGTGCTGCTCATTTACATGACGCGAAGGACCGCATGGCCGTGCCTCTGATTGGCTTCGATGTATGTGAGGGAGAAAACTACCATGTTGTGCTGCTTCGTGATGGGTTTATTTGTTCACCTGTTGATGACATGAAGCGGTGTGTAGTGACATGTAACCAGCCGCCGCCGTCGCTTTCCTGCACGTGCTCATTTCACAACTGTTTGTGGTGAATTAACTCATACGTTTTTACACAGCGAGGCCTGTTATGGTGGTGTCTGACACTTACAACCACATCTATGTTTAACCCCTAAAGACCCAGCGCCACTTTTGTCAAATTTGCTCTATATTTAACCTTTGTTCAGTGATTAATCGTCATTTATTATAAGTAGGGTTGTCAAAATTAATGCATTAATATGGATTAATCCATCATTGTAATTAATCCGATTGAAGATTTTAACGCAGTAAAGTGGAACAGTTGTTGAATAAACATAAATATTGATATTTGTGCACATTTGGGATATATACATTTATTTTTTTTGGGGGGGGGGGGGTTTCCTCCATATTTTAGCAGAGTTTTTGAGTGTGTTTTGCGGTTTCAGTCGCTTTTTTGTGAATTTTACTGGATTTTAGGATATATTGTAGATTTTTTTAATCAAAATTTTTTGATTAAAAAAGACATTTTTTGATTGAAAAACTAAAACAATTTCAAGTTGAAATACCACATTAACTCACAGCATACGTTAGTTGTGTATTCTGCTAGCACTAACGTGTCGCCCAGTTTATGACAAACATATATAAGTGCAGATATTATCCTTTCTTATTATTATAGATTAAAAATGAATATTAAGTCACAATTAATTTAAATTAGTCCAAAGCAACCCTGTGATTAATCCGATTAAAATGTTTAATCATTCATCAATCATTACTAATTTTATTATCCAACGTATTATGCCTTTTGTCAGTATGAATCGATATTTTCTTTTATGGTCATGTACATTTTCATTAAGGCTCAAATTAAAGTTGAGGGTTATTGTATTGAAAACCGAAATAACTGCAGAAAAGTAGATTTTTCAATCAAATATATCAATAATTGGACATAAATAAAGTGTTTAAACATTCATCTGACTCCATTGGTTTTATTGATGAATGAATGTTGTAGAAGATGACTGTGTTTCCACGGTAACTGCGGAGCCAATGAATGTCCAAATGGGTCATACAGTATGTGATGACCATGAAAAGATGATAAACTGTATTTTACACCAATTATTTAAATTTTTTTGAATGGGGGGTGGGGATCATTAAGTTTTACTCTGAATTAAATAGGAATTAAAAACTCTTGCGGTCACTTTAATTTTAGGACTTTTTATAGTATTTAAAAAAAATTTTTGATTATTTTTTAATAGTAAACATGTTAATAGTATTTTATATATATTTATATATTTTTTAGTGTATATGTTTATGATGATTGAAGACTCCACCCCCTTTTGACAGCATTCGCTGCCTATTTAACCCGTGACCTATTGTTTATTTCAGTATATGCCCTGATGAAGGCTGATGTATTTTTAACTTTTACATTGTTTTATTAAATACTTTGTTAATATATTTATATTTTTAAATCTCATAGTGCTTCTACTTTTTCATTTTCTTGCAGTCACTGTTTTATTATGTATTTGAAAATGACTAAAAATAGTCACTTGCCCAATAAACGATTAAATCTTATTCTCCTACTAGTTTTCAACAGGTGATTTTCACATTGTAAAGAATTAAATAATAATAATAATAATAAAAAGGTTTGTAATGGGGGGGGTTAAGAACAGCAGCATTCTAACCTTCCAGCCAAAGCACCATCAACTTTTAAACCAAACATGATGCAACTTCCTCCTTTTCATTTTCTGTTTGCATCATCAGGAACCGTTTTGTTTCTTGCACTTTCTCCCCAGTGTCTTTCCGTTGGTTCTTCGGGTTTCAGACTGGTCTTAAATGTGAAATAATCCACGTCAGCAGAGTTGAGTTTGGAGTAAACATCTGTTAACACTAAGAAACACAATTAGAACCATAACAGTGTGAACATCTGACATTTGTAAACAGTGGAGCTTGTGTTCACCAGCTGCTCCAGACATGAACACCAATGAAGGGCTTTTCTGGAGTTCTAATATTCCAAATTCTCACCTGCAGGGGGCGCCAGTACCAGGAGACACTGACACCTAAGAACTAAAACCACCAGTGGATCATCCCTATGAATCCACAGACTGTATCAGTCACAGGATAAAGGCTAAATCTGTGTTATGGGAACATGATGTTTTCTTCATAAACACTGTCTTCTAATGTTCACGTACTGCATCAGCTGATAGTTTACATTATAGCTCCGTTAGCTTAGCGCTGTTAGACCAAAAACAGCCGCAGTAAAACCACGAAGCACCTTTTTACTGTTTGGTTCGTGTGGTCAATAAATGAACTAAAGATCTGTTTAGAATTAAACACGTGATCAGAACAGTTTAGTCTGAACCTGCATCAACAGACGGTAACTTAGCAACAATGGTAACATCCCATAATAACTTCATATGCTTCACAATGAAACTGGTAGAAGAAAATACATTACTTCTTCTTCCTTCTTTCCTTTTCTTCCTCTCCTTCTCTGTCTTCCTTCTCCTCTTTCCTTTTCTTCCTTCTCTCATTCTTCTTTCTTCCTCATCTTCTTCTACTCCTTTTTCGTCTTTCTTCCTCCTTATCACCTTCTTCCTCCTCTACTCCTTTTTTTCCCTCCTTAACTTGTTGTTCTTCCTTCTCCCTTTTCTTCTCCTTCCTCCTCTTTCCTCTACTCCTTCTTCCTCTTCTTTTTCTCCCTCCTCACCTTCTTCCTCTTCTATCTTCTCTCCTTCCTCCTCCTCTACTCCTTCTTCCTTTCTTTTTCCTCCTCCTCCTCACCTTGCTGTTCTTCTTCCTTCTCCCCTTTCTTCTTCTTCCTCCTCTCCCTCTACTCCTTCATCGTCTTCTATCTTCTCTCCTCCTTCCTCTTCTTCTATCATCTCTACTTCTTCCTCTTCTTGTTCTTCCTCCTTCTCACCTTCCTCCTCTACTCCTTTTCTTTTTCCTCCTCCTCCTCACCTTGCTGTTCTTCTTCCTTCTCCCCTTTCTTCTTCTTCCTCCTCTTCTATCTTCTCTCCTTCCTCCTCTTCCTCTACTCCTTCTTCCTCTTCTATCATCTCTCCTTCTTCCTCTTCTTTTTCTTTCTTCCTTCTCCTCGCCTTCTTTTTCCTGCTCTTCCTCTATTCCTCCTTCCTCTCTTTTTTCTTCTTCCTCCTCTTCCTCTACTCTTTCTTCCACTTCTTTTTCTTCTTTTCTCCTCCTCACCTCCTTCCTCTTCTTCTCCTACTTCCTCCTCCTCTTCCTCATTCTGTCAGGACTCCATAGTTTTTATCTTTCTAACATCTGTGGAATCGTAACTTGAACTTTGTTAAAGGCTGCTTTCATTTCATTTCCTTCCTGAACCCTCCGTCACCTCTGCACCTTTTAGACGTCATTAAACAGGGAACATCATCTAGTGTCCGTTTTGAACATGTGACTAAACTCCATCAGTCGGACCTTCCCTGAATGACCTGATCCAACCCGCTGGATGTTTAGCAGTTTATCGACAGTATTGGAAACAAGCGTCGGATGCTACGTTTCCAGAACCAGCAGTTCAGTAGGAGTACCGAACACAAAAGCAGGATTCTTTCTGTGAGCAGACGTTGGCGGGGGTGGGGGTATGTGTATATGCGTGGGGGGTGGGGGGGGTTACATTCAATGGTAGAAGGAGAGGATTCTTCACTGATATTTTTCTCGTTCTGTGGAGACGATGCGAGCGTCGCTAGGAGAGTCTCCAGAAGGCTGGTGGATAAATATTTGCGGTGTACGTCGGCCAAGGTTGGCTGTTTCCCCACAGAGAGAGAGAGAGAGTGCTGCTACCCACATATCCCAGCTCATATGCATACTACTACCCCCCCCCCCCCACACACACACACACACACACACACACACAGGAACACCTCCAACCATGTGCATTCCTGCCCCGTCAGTCCCTCCGTTTGCATACATGCACATATACATTCCCACCCGTATTTATTACCCCCATACGCACAGCAGCAGCCGTATGGAGTAACTTAATCTGAAGCCTCTGGTGTGTTGGATGTTGGAGGAGGCGGGGAGTGGAAGCGAGAGAGAGAGAGAGAGAGAGGGGGGGGGGGGGGGGGGGGGTGGGCTCTATTAATAATTACACAATTGATCATCATACTGGAGCAGAGGCCCAGTTTTGGCATGTGGACGCACTGACAAACACATATTGGCATCCGTTTCTAAACACACAGGAGGGGATTTCCAAATGTAGACCCCCCCCCCCCACCCATCACCCAACCTCGAGCACACATAGTCCAAAGGGTGTTGGATTGTCTTCTGCAGCTTCTTCTTGGTTGACAGTGGAACTTGGGCCTCAGGAGGGGGTGCAGATGTTTTCAGTGTGTGTTAAAACGACTCTTAACAGGAACAGTTGATCAACACCTTCAGGTGTCGGCGCCTGAATGTTACATGTGCTTAGAATCTGTGAAGTTAATCAGTTAAACAGTGTTCATTTGTGTATGTGCACAGAACAGGTCCAACCTGGTTTATTGTTGATTTAGTCCTTTGTCATCATTGCACCCCCCCCCCCCTCAAAAAAAAAAAAAAAAAAACGGTATTATTTTTGGTTAGGTGTTTTTTTTTTGTCCATTTGTTTCTTTTTCATTAACTTTACACAAAAACTACTGGAGTAATTTCCATTAAGTTGTCAGGAAAGGTGTGAGATGGTCCACAATAGATCCCATTCAATTTTGGTGAATTATAGGTCAAAGGTCAAGGTAACCAAGACTATGTTTTCACAATAATCAGAGAATTTTCTTTTCATTCCTGAACCCTCAGTTTTGCATTTAGCATCTTTTTGCTCTCACTGTTGATGTGCATCGACATCAGAACCTTGAAGGACAAATTGGAAGGCTCTAGGTCAAAGGTCACAATAAAGGTTCAAGTTGAATTTAGGATTTAACTCTTGAACTATTCATCTTAGAGACTTCCAGTGAGCACCAAAATGCGGGTCTTTCAATTCTGCATCATGTGTGAATAGAATTTGACCTTTTGTTAACCCTTAAGAGGTCAGGGGTCACTTGGTCAATACCTAAAAAATAAAAATTGTCTGTAATGGAAAAAGCAGTGGAGATTGAGATCATTACTTACAGATAGGAACCCATCGGCTTCAAAATGGTGTCATGACCTTTGCCCTTGAGTATCTTGAAAGGTCAAAATCAACATGACATTATTTTAAAAGGTCATAACTGCAAGAAGAGTGGTGCTAAGTACAGATGGGGAACTACATATAGGCTCCAAAATTGCATCATGACCTTTGACCTTGACTGAGCTTGAAAGGTCAAACCCCTTAACCCCCCAAAACACAGATTTTGAGAGGGAGGTGTCCATTAAGAGCTAAAATATTTGTCTGGGGCAGGTTTGTGTGGGGGTTTTTTTCCACTTAAAAAAAAAAGAAATAATGAAATAATTTTTTTGCTCATTACATTTTAATTTCCAAAAATGTCTGCTCATTTGCCTTAGTTTAGTTGGTTTTCTTCGTTTGTTTCCATGATGTTTGGAGTTTATGGAGCATAAAATCAAATGAGTGACTTTGTCTTTTACATTTAACAAGACGTAAAAATCCTCTGATGCGTGGATGAACCCAAAGTCAAAAATGGAGACGTCGATGTTCACGGTGATTGTTTTTTTTTTTTTTTTTAAGTTTTGCCTCATGAGGAAATGTAGAATGTCTACTGTGGTTCTTGATATAAAAAAAGTTTAGAAAGAAATGGATGAAATCAACATTGAAACCTGGATTATTATTTGTTTTTCTCTAGTTCTAGTCAGTATTTTTTGGGTTATTGTAAGAAAAAGCCTTAATTCATAGAAGCTGATATTACTTAAATAGACACACTATATATATATATATATATATATATATATATATATATTTTATTTTATTTTTATTTTTTTTTTATTTATTAATTTTTTTTTTTCAGTTTTGCAGACTTTTTACTGAATTTTAAAGATATTTTTGTTCCTCCTGGTGGTGTTTTTAGTAGAACTCCTTCTTCAGATGTTTCCGTGTTGACAGATTCCCAAAAGCAGCCATGTCAAAGCGCCTGTTATCTGAAGTATGCCGATC
Organism: Siphamia tubifer; assembly: GCA_020466265.1. NCBI lineage: Eukaryota > Metazoa > Chordata > Actinopteri > Kurtiformes > Apogonidae > Siphamia > Siphamia tubifer. Next base: position 25,521,043 of record CM035800.1, read on the forward strand.
AGACACGAAAAGACAACACAAAGACGAATGCCTCAACAGCAGTCCTGTCAGCTCACTTTCTAGACGATGGTGCAACAGCATCTTAAGTTTCATGCATTCAAAAGATCATGCCGAGGAGCCGGAGTGAGCTGCCCAGTGGCCTTCTGGGAAAATCCGTACTGAGAACTGCCGCCACGGTGCATATCAGTGCGGTCCACAGCCCTGTGTGTGTCTATGGAAACCGTCCACTGTGGCAGAACACAGTAGAACTAAAGGACTGACGCCACATTGACTTAAAAGAAACATAATCAATCACGAAAACAACCAACAAGAGTGAGTTTGTGATAACATTCCCCAAAAGCCTTTGGTCAGGTTGGCTTCAGCTTTGCGTTTTCTGTCCAGGGACACGACGTCCCATGTCACATTTCAGTCCAGTTGACAGTTTTTGTTGCACAAGGACGCCCACGGTTTAACACATAAACACCCAGCGCTACTTTTGTGGAAGTTTGCAAATGAAGGTTTCTCTCTATTTAGTCATTTATCAACATCTATTATGAAATCATCCTCTGTATTTTGTGTTTTCCAGTAAAAAATATGGCATTTTCTCAGATTTTATTCACTGTTCATGTAGATGTTCATAAAAGTTCATGTTAAAATTAATGTTTTTTTAAAAGCATTTATTAAAACTTCATGAAAAACCAACAAACCTAATGTTGACCTTAGATGTAAAGCTAATGTTGGCTGTGATTCCTCTCTTATTTAGTCATCCATCAGCTGGGTTTAAAGGTTAAGGGAATCCAAAGTGATTGTTCAGCAACTTTACGTCCACTCTAGTTCAGTTCAGTTCAGTTCCATTTAATTCAAACATGTAACACACAAAAAAATCCCACTTTGTCCCAACTAGTGAAGCAAACACAAACATTAAAATTAAAAAAAGGACAAATACACAGAAACAAAATTAAGAGGTATTGTAAAAGTTAATTTTGTTTTATTCTGGACCATTTTACGGCTTTTCTGAAATCTTGATGGACCAAAAATTTAATACACACAAAAGAATCCTGCTTATAGTACCCCCCCCCCCCAAAAAAAGAAAAAAAATACAAATAAAAAAAATCAGCACAGTGTGACTGGGCTTAATTAATATTAAAGACATAAATTCTATTAAACTCTCTATGAAAAAAAAAGATTTTGTGCAGTTTGTTAATTAATTAATGACATTTCAATTATTAATTGCATTTTACTAATTTTTGTTCGAATAATATTAGTTGAAAATCACTAATTACAAATTAGTAAAAGTTAAGTAAATCAATATCATCCAGATATTTAGGAATCTGAATTAATTCCACCTTGGTAAGTCTAAATAATTTTTTTTTTGCAGATATTTGGTATATCTGAATTAGTATTTTATATAATTAATAAATATTGGACAGTTTCCCCTTAAAATTTATTTGGATTTACTCAACATGTTCTAAATCTTACGTAAATCCAAAACAATCCAATGACTAATAATTTCATTATTTTCTATTAAATATAGAATAAAATCAATAGTTTTTCATCAAAGTTGTTGAAATACTTAAAATCTACTCAAATTATTTTAATTGTCACTTTTGTTTCCATCATTTATTTAAGTAAAAAATTGTCAAACTTTTCTTCTTCTTCTTCTTTTTATTATTATTATATTCTATCTAATATCAGAAATCGCAGTCATCTGCCGTTTACAACCTGTTGACAGCGGCGTATGTAAAAGCTGACGCGCTGACCTTATACCATGACCGGATAATGAATGCAGAGCCGGCGTTCAGAAAACAGTGGGATGTGGCGTTCGGCGTGGGACAGTGAATGCGCTTTAACCCTTTCCCCCTGTTTCCCTGCACTCAGCTCTTCCTGTCCCCACACATTCCATCTCCTCTGTGTGGCATAACACGCCCACTCAGTCTTTCCCACTGTGTCGCTGCATAATAAAACTCGCCTGCAGCCTCTTCTCATTCTTCTCTCCTTCATCCAGTATAGAGCGACTTGAAAAACCCTGACAAAAAACACACAAAAAACACTACGTTTAACCTCTTCCCAGCTTTATCGTCCCAGTCCCAGCACATAAATGACATTATTTTAATAACACCTATATATAGAAAACTCTCATTTTAATGCACCTGCACTTGTCACATGTCAAATGAAAGTGAACAAACTCGTTTTTCTGAACCAGGGGTGTCAAACTGATTTTAGTTCAGTTCCACATTCAGTCTAATATAATGTGAAAAAGTCCAGAACAGTAAAATAATGACAGTGAAAGGAGTCAAATGACATCATGATAGTGTTTACATCTTTAATGTTTCCCTCAAAATGTGAAGAACATCAACAACTTGACATGTCTTAAAGGTGTCATTCTGCTGAAAACCATTTTTCCACGCTCCTTTTGGAATCTGATGGGTCACCCAGAGTTACCGACACATCCACCTTTGACAGTGGTTCATCACGTCCACTGACTGCATACACATTCACACAAAATAACAAGAGGAACCAGGGACGCAGAAAAAGCTGGTCCATCTGACGGCTGGACTTTAGCGTCACCCACGTGGGGTTAAGCCCGTCCCCATTGCAGTGAATCTGAAGTAGCATTAGCATTAGCATCTACAAGAGAAGACAGCGCCACAGTAGCTGCTGCACAAACTGGAAAAAAATGGTGGATCAAACTGGTTCATGTGCTCTGTGGAAATTAAGCCTTGTTTTTTTTCCTGCATGTTTTCAGAACAAGCGACAGCACGAAACCTAGCTGGATGCTACTCTGGTAAAGGTAAACACATAGAGAGCAAGAGGGGAGGGGGGGAGTGTTCCTTCACGCATTCTGAGCCAATCAGAGACGCCTCATCACCACGTCATGAGGAAGTACCGGTAAAATGTGTTGTTCGACCTCAAGTCATTTTTCTACCGTGAAAAAACAGCTGGAAACAAAACAATCAGGATGATTTTTTTTAAATAGAACCAACACACAATGTTTTCAATAACAATGAAGAACACAGTAATATTAATGAAATAACAGCTTTAAGAAAAACAAGTGCAATTTTAATAGTTTTCTGCGTCAGTCTATCAATTTATTTGCACATGTGCAGAACAACTTTCATTTTAATAAAAAAAAAAAAATACACAAAATATTTAGCAAAGGCAGAATATTTGTAAAATAACACTCATTTCTCTTCAGATATTTCAGGTGGTTCTTATTTGTTCAGGTATTTATTCAGGTTTTGGAAAAGAATGATTTGTTAACATAAAGATTTTCATGTAATTGGACTTTTTACGTTAAAATCTGCAGTTTTCATTATTTATAGGTAATTATTATGATCATATTTTAATGATCTGACCCAGTTGAGAACTAATTATTCTGTATGTAGAACCAGAATTAAAATCATTTTTACACCATTAATAACTAAAGACGTCTGTTTTCATCGTCTCTGTATAAATGTTTATTCCAAACTACAAGGTGTTACCTTTACAAACAGCCTTAGTTTATTTATTTTTTTATCTGTATTCGAAATAGTTTAAGAACAGCTATCGTTTTTGATTTGTATAGGTATTTCTTCAGGTGTTTTGAGCTAAATCACCCCAGAATAGTAAAGGGTTAATGACTTCAGCCTTTTAATGTGTCACAGAAAAGTGTCTTTCTCCACTTGTGCCTCTTGAGATTTGGTAACGGCTTGTCACTGTTGTGTTTGCACATGTAGGTGTAAGCACTTTTCATGCGTGTGTGTACGTATACGGGATTACTTCCAGTCCACTTGTGTCCTTTTCATGTGCAGATGGTATATGTTACACTCTGACACACCTGGATAAATACCTCAGTGGATGCCGCTTTCACTGTTGCAGCTTTGATTGACAGCTGCGAGGTTAAAACCGGGACGGAATGTGTGTGTGTGTGTGTGTGTGTGTGTGTGTGTGAAAGTGCAAACAGCAACACACAACCTGCAAAAGCATAATGTATGGAAATTTACAGCTGAGTATAAAGGGAAAATGTGCAGCGTTCACTGTTCTCACGGTGCTTAAAACAATAAAAAGCTTCCAGGGTGATGATTGTTGTGGTTGTGTTGAGGTGTACAAAGAGTAACACATTAATACGCCATAAAAAAGAGATGACTGTTGACTCGACAGATTCAGATGTGTGACAGACTTGGATCGTGGTGTTTGCAGAACTGAAACCCAGCAATGATCTGTCTACTGTTTACTCGACTAATTCATTAATAGGTTGTTAAATGTTAAAATTTGGACCGACTTAACATGACTTGGCATTTTGTCTTCCTGGGTATGGGGGAAAAAAGAAAGGTTTAAGTATGCTGTTTTTACTGGAAAACCACAAACATGAGGAAAAATTACTGAAATAATCAAGAGAGTGAGCAAAACTTGGATGTAATTCTCAATAAAGAATGAGCAAAATTCGACTAAATTGAGAAAAGTCAATGGAATCTTGAATAAACTGTTGAAGAAAATGAACAAAGAGGTGTGAAATGTTCAACACTTGAGTAAAATATTCAATGAAATTCTCAAATAAACCGATAAATGAACAAATATGATCAGAACAATCAATAGAAGGAATAATACAAATAATAATAATCTAAATTGTTCTACAAAATAAGCAAAGAAAGTCAAAATAATGAACAAAAATTACAAGAACAGTCAACAGAATGATTAAAAAATAAATAAATAAACAAACTAAGCTGGTGAACCAGTAAACCAGCAAAAAAATAAACATGATGAACAAAAATGACCAGACCAATCAACAGCATTGATAAAAAAAAATTTTAAATAAATGAAACTTCAACAAAATGAGCAAAAAAATCAACATAGTGAACAAAAATAACCAAAACAGTCAACAGAATGATTACACAATACAAAACTAAACTAATCTGGTCAACAAAATATATACATAATGAACAAAATTGACTAGAACAATGCAGAGAAATAAAAAAAAAAATCTAAAGCTAAACGAAACTGTTAAACAAAATGAGCAAAAAAAAATCAACATAATGAACAAACATGACCAGAACAATCAACAAAATTAATAAAAAAAATAGAAAAATAAATGAAACTGTTGAATAAAATGAGCAAAAAAAAATCTACCTAATGAGCAAACAATAACCAGAACAATCAACAGAATGTTAAAAAAAAAAGAAAAATAAACTAAGCTGGTCAACAAAATGCTCAAACCTGAGCAAAAAAAAATAAAAAAATCAATACAATGGACAAAAAAACCCCAATGAAAATGTTGACTGAATAACTGAAGTACGCAGCTTTGACCTCCCACTGTCGCATCTGTCTTTAATTTTCCTCTGAAATAACTGGATTGGAAACGGTTCAGCGGTTCAGGTGACGTCTATAATCTGGACTAAAACCATTTGACTTGTTTTTCTTCAACGTCTCGGTCGACTCATGTGACGGCCTCATGTGATGTCATGTAACATCGGCCGCAGCTCGACACGTTCAATAAAGTGGGACGTTCCAACACCGCCGTCGTTTACACTAAATGCATTGTGTTGCCTGAACGCCCGGAGGGAAATGTGTTCTTCCACGACTACAGCGGCTCATAAACAATGAGCTACAAAGAAAAGACTGAACCACAGAGTTACTGAACGGCTGCTCGTCATTCTTTACATTATTACCGTAAGCCCGGGTCCAGGAAAACCACATCTGAACCACAGATATTTTAATCCTCTCTGAATAAAAACTGTGTCACAAACGCTCACATGTGAACTCAACTGTGTTTACGTCATCGTATCTGTTCACTTTTATCTATGAAGGATAAAAAAAAAAAACTGTTCCATCCACTGTTCATGGAAGAAAAATTACTTCCAGATCTATCTGTCTATCTGTCTATCTGTCTATCTGTCTATCTATCTGTCTATCTGTCTATCTGTCTATCTATCTATCTATCTATCTATCTATCTATCTATCTATCTATCTATCTATCTATCTGTCTGTCTGTCTGTCTGTCTGTCTGTCTGTCTGTATGTGTGTCTTACTCATTTTTAATAATTAAAAAAAATACACTATGATTATGATAAATATTCTGAAAATTCACATTCATGCTTTTTACTTACTTTTTACTCAAAAGAAGTTTTAAATATAGAAAATTATTAAATATTCTCAAACTGCTTGTCTCTCTCTCCCTTTATTTCTCTCTCTCTCTGTGTGTCTCTGTCTCTCTCTCTCTGTGTGTGAAAGAAAAAATTGGTGAATTTTTAATAATGAAGAAAAATTTACAAAATAATGAAGTAAGCAATACATCAACTATATTACCTCACAAACGGAAGGTCCCTGGTTCGATTCCCACACCAGACCTTTCTGTGTGGAGTTTTTGCATGTTCTCCTCGTTTCTGCGTGGGTTTTCTCCAGGTACTTTGGCTCCTCCCACCATCCAAACACATGCACTGATAGGTTAACTGGTTAATCTAAATTGTCCATAGGTGTGAATGTGAGAGTAAGTGTTTGTCTGAACTGGAGACTCATACAGGGTGTACCCCACCTTCACCCATTGTAGCTGGATTAGGCCCCCAGTGACCCCAGTGTCCCCAGTGACCCCTGTGACCCTAGTGAGGATAAAGTGGGTTCAGATGACGAGATGAGACAAAAAAAATTCCCAAAAAATAAGCCCCAAATGTTCAACAGAATCTAAAGACTGGTCACAAAAACCACCTGAAACGTTTGTTCTAAAACCCTGTAAATCGTACATTTACAGTTTAACCGTCTGTTATTGTTGTTGTTTTCAGATAAATTTGTTTCTTCGGAGTGTTTGTATCTGATTACATTAATCATCTTCTCACTCTGGAAATACCTCTGAAGATTAATCATCATTATCTCCTTCTATTCCGTGAAGACTTTCTGTGAAATCAGATGCATACGCTGTGGTCATGGAGGACATTATATCTTCATGACTGACAGACTTTCTGGCGTCATTGAAGGAAATTAAATGAGGTGACAGTGGAGCTATCCCGCTGCTTCGCTCTGCCAGCGTTCATTCCTCGTATCGGCAGCTGCTTCCAGGCCCGTCCAGGCTCGGGTTGCACCGTTGGACGGACGATTGAACGGCATTAAGTATAATAACAGCATTGGAGGATTTACACGGGCTAAAGGCACTGGCATAAAAATACTGCTGCCACGATGGAAAAACAGTTTGAGCAGAATTATCAGGATTTTCACATCCTTCTAATGCTTTAACGGCCTCCAGAAGAGTTCCGTCACTGAAACAATAGCATTAAGGCAACAACATCAAGAAAAAAAGAGCGAAATTCACAAGAAAATGAAATAAATAATCAACAAAATAGACAAAAATAAGGGGGAAAAAAAGGTTAAATAGCTCATTAACAAAGAAATGAACATAATTTTGACTAAAATGAGCCAAATTGACAAAATTTGTCTCATTTTTACAAAGCAATCAACAAAATAAACAATCAATGAAGTAAATAATTATGATATGACTTTACAAAATATTCAGATTTCATTCCGATTCTGAATTCCATTTCCATTACCAATACTGCTTAACGATTCAATTCTCTTATTGATTCTAATGCGATGGAAAAGGACAACAGTTGACTCTGTAGAGACAGCAGAGGTCCTCGTAGGTTGGACATTGCAGCTAAAAAACACGACACTCGTTTGAAATTATTGCATGTTGTGTTCGCAAATGTTTCTGTATGTTCGTCGTGTTCCCTTCCGACGCCGTTGTCTTCACTTCGCAATGACTGCAAGTTGCCCAGTTACCATCTGTTTTGGTCAATTGAAACCATCAAATTTAAACCTGGTGGCTGCCATTGTTGTTTACGACTGTAATGCACGTGCGAAACCAGCGTAACTTGCGTCAGGTAATTAGTCGTGCTTGCTGGAATCGAGTGTGCGTAAGTCAAGTGACGTAATTCGTCCTGGCTAGAATTGATAAGATAATCATTACATAAACTGCCAAGTGATTCCATGGAATTGATGAACGCAGAACTAGTCCTCAACAGGAACCGGTTCTCCTTTCCCATGCCTATTAGTGGCCCATTATTCATTCACTCTCACATTTTCCCTCTGGTGGTGGTAAACTACATATATATCCACAGTTGTCCTGAGGCAGACTGACGGAAGCGTGGCTGACATTTTGCACCTACAGGGGAAGTGTTTTTACCCAAGGACACAACAGACTGACTAGGACAGAGCAGGATTTGAACCACCAACCATTTGGTTAATGGACGACCCGCTCTACCAACTGAGCCATGGCCGCACGTTTTTACAGAAAAACTACCGGACCCATTTTCAGAAAATTGTCGAGAAAGCTGTGAGGTGGTCCAGAATAGACCCCATTACATTTTGGTGAATGTAGGTCAAAGGTCAAGTTCACCAAAACTATGTTTTTACAAAATCAGGAATTTCTTTTTCATTTTTGTTTATGATATTCAGCTTGTTTTTGCTCTCACTGTTGACGTGCATTGACATCAGAACATTGAAGGACAAATTTTCAAGGTTCACAAATTGAATTTGGGATTTAACTTTTGAACAATAATCATAGAAACTTCCAGTGAATTGTTGACCCAAGAGGTCAGGGGTCAAGTGAAACATGTATTTTTCAAAGTTTTTTTTTTTTATTTCTATTATTTATTTTTTTGCATTTAAATATTTTTTGTGTTTATTAAAAAAAGAAAAGAAAGCAAAGAAAAAAGATGTTTACACTCAACTACCCAGTGGCTGCTTTATCTACAAGTGATGATTACAAATTTAGTTCTCATGAGACATGGAAATATGTGTGTGTGTGTGTGTGTGTGTGTGTGTGTGTTGCACTTCCACAGACAGTTGTTTTCTCATATAATTCACTGTGTCTGTTTGGCCAAAGGTCGTCATTAAGCCACTGTTACCTGTTTAATTACAGTATCTGGGTTCGATGTGCGTTTGTGCGTCCACGGCGGTCATCTTTGCGCGTCGTCCAATGTGATTGCCTGTGTTGCTGTTTTGGAGTGGGACGCCCGAACGAGGCCAGCGTCTGTGCTGACGGTGGCTAAATATAGCTCACTGCACCAGGAAGAAGACGAAGCAGGGGAGGGAGGGGTGTAAATATAGAGCACCCTCATGCAATTAGAGAGTCCAACAGTGCAGGGAAATTTTAGGGGAAGACGCACAGGGAACGCATCTCTTATTTTTTTCCTTTGTCGACTGTGAGCGCTGGTTGTTTAGGCAGACGATGACCTGAGTTCCTTCGCTGTGAGTCATCAGATTAACCGAAAATCACCCTCTGGAAAAGGCCATGTAACTAAACCCAAGTCTGCACTCGGGATTAAACCTACATGATGGGTGATCCACTGCAGATACAGGTTTAGTTTAGTTCGCACTTTAAAAGATGACAAATACAGTTGTGGTCAAAAGTTTACATACACCCGTAAAGAACATAATGTCATAGTCTCTGTATAACTCTTATACAGTTTAATAACCTCAAGCAATTGATTTCCACATAAACATGTCGGTGCAGATCAGCTATTAAGAACAGATGAGTTACAGTAATGATATGAACTGACTGATATGGAATTAAAACAACAAAAGCAACTAAAGCCATAAATATACAAAAGACAACTGTAGAAGAACTGGAGTGACCAGTATGCAGGAAAGGGATAAAAGCCTGCAGCTAATACATAAATGTTATGGAAGTTGTGAGAACCCAATAATCAATACAGATTAAAAATGTGAATAAAAGAAAGACAAATAAAAATATATAAACACCAATACATATACATACATATATGTATACACACATACACATATACATACAATCAATATAAATTGGTGCTGTCAATTGATTGAAATATTTCATCACAATTAATCACATAAATGCGATTAATTGCAGTTTAATCGTGCTTTTTGTGCCATTGAAATTCATTGTAAAACTGTGATCAATGTAGAAAAACAAATAGGCTTAGTTTGTACCAATGTTTGTTTTTAAAAACAAACAGGTAGTGTTACAGTCACTAACAATTTTGTAAAGTCAGCATATTTTAGGGCTTACATTTTTTTTTAAATGAATTCCCATACTAAATCCCATCAAGGGTTAAACTAAGAGAAAACAATAAACACATTACATTTTATACAAATCTCTTTCATTTTCAGAGGTTCAAATGTAATCAGACAAATAAAAATGATCATAAATATAAGTATTGGCTTTAACCTTATGTCTGGAATCCATGACCATCAGTGGTTTCCTTCTGTAGAGGCTTTTACCTGTGGGTTTTTTGTGCCCTCAGTCCTGGCTTTTTGGTTTCAGATCAGGTGACAGACTTGGCCTCCGATCAACACACTTTGCTCTTTTCTTTTCCATTTATTTGGCTCATTCTCAGCCAACACTTACTCTAATTCCTTTGTTTTGACCCTGCTTTCATTGCCAGGCTGAACATTATTTATCCATTCTTTCTCCGAAACCTCGAGTCGTTTTCAGTAACATGCTGTTATCGTAGTCAACACGAGAAGTGTGACATTTCACCGACTTCTCGCTGTTGCAGGTTGATTGCACATCATGCTGGGGAATACAGCTGCAATAAAAGTCTGTGTAATCTGTGGGGCGTGTCTATGCGCTCTTCATTATTTCACAGCATTTCCAGGTTCATTTATTGACCCAGTTTTTGCTTAATAGTTATTACAGTGGGGTTTAGTGTCATAAATGAGGCTCCTGTTAGACACTAAATGTTAACCATTAACAACAGTTGTACATTTAAAAGTGTCAAATCTGGGAAAGGTTAAGTTTATTATAGTTTTGAATTTTTTTTTTTATTATAGTTTAGTTTTATTATAGTTTTGGCCTTTCCCCCTCTAATTCAGTTAGTTTTATTTATTTTTCTAGATACTTATTTTTTTTTATTTTGTTTTTTTAAGTCCCCTATTTACAATTTTTTAATGTTTCCTAAATTTACTACCCATACCCACTAAACTGAGTACCATGACCCAATAAAACACACCATTTACACAATAAATCACATTTAAAGGCTTTATTTTTGGAGATTTTTTTTAATTTTTCTTAATTAATTTTTTTTTACTTTTTTGGGTTTTTTCTGCTTAAAAAAATATTATTTCTTCCAGTTTTACTTTTTACTTTCTTACATTTTTTTTTAACTTTAGTAAAGGAGTTGAATACTTCTACTTTTACCAGAGTATCATTTCACACATGTAGCTGTACTTCTACTTAAGTACAGAATAGGAGTACTTTGACCACCTCTGATCTCCAGTTCATCTCAGGACTGAACATATATAGACATTCACTCTCACATTCACACATATGGCCAATTTAGATTAACCAATTAACTTATCAGTGCATGTCTTGATGCACATTTACACTAAGCTAGCAGTTAGCATTAGCTAACTCGAAAGCCCTTATGTAGCCCTGCCCCTTTTGTCCAAATATGGTCACTTCCAGCTGGAATAAACTAGTATAAACTGACTAGTGATGTCACTGGTCTTCCATTCAGTAATTACATACTTGGATTTACAATAATCTCCTGTGTTTAAAGTGAAGTCAGTTTCTTTCCAGTTGTCATGGTTACTTTACTCTGACCCTCTAATAACTATTCTGGTTTTCTTGTACTGAGTGTTCACTTCAGAGCTTCAGCGTTTCCCCTTTTACATAGAACTCCACTGTAATAAAGGTTAATAAATCACATTAACAAGTCCATCAAGTGCTTCTTTCGCTGCTGTTTTATACAAATATGTGCTTCTATAAAACACAACAGGGGACTAAAAATTCTAACCAGATATCGACTAAAGTTATGAAGCAAATTTGGATGCATTTTGAGTCTACCTTAATAAATATTTTCTGAGATTTGTCAGATGAAACACATTTTTACATTATTTTTAATGCAAAAATCTGAGTGTAACACAGTAAAAAAGACACGAAAATAACGCAGTACTATTTTTTGGAATATATTTTTTTATTCTCTCGCAGGTACACTTAGGGTATTGAACTATTTATACAAGGCAGAGTGTTTCACAGAAATAGCCGCTTATGATTTATTTGTGTTTAAGTTGGAAGGATCTGCGTGTAACACTAGTGTACACAATGGGTTACAAGCAAAACCTGGAATGAGACTGAGATTCATGAAACACGTGTATGTCTGGATTAGGAAAAGTACTAGGATTGACAAATATAACACAGCATATAAGACCATTTCAACCTGTCCCAATTTGCATCGGATTTTTTTTTTTTTTTTTCATTTTTCAATTTTGGTTTATTGTTGACTTGGTCTTAAATTGAATTTCAAACTGCATTAAAAAAAAGTCTTTAATTTAACTTGACCTGACCTAAATGCAATACAAAAATACAGATTTGCAGCAGCTTCAAAAACATAAATTCTTCAGTAGATGTCACAGTATCTCCATCCACCCATACATTCTCCAACCAAAAATAGAAATAAAACACTATCTTTGTTGTAACTTCTACTCCACTGTGATATTTCCCTGGTACCTGGACTGTGTTGTGTGAATATTCTGACATGATTTCTGGATCTGTTTTCCCATGTGCAGACTTACATTCGCCTGCAGTCATAGGTGTCCTCCCTTTTCTCCTTCCCGCTGTTCTCTTTATCACTTTCCTCCTGTCTGAATCTGTCTTTTTCCAGCCTGTTTGACTGTATCGGTTATTCCTGTTGTTAGTTTTCGGGTCACGGTGTTCCCGACTTGATAAGCCAACGTTGTCTTGTATTACATATTATAATGAACCCGATAAGCATGACGTACTGAACATACATGTCATAATATTTACTTCTTTGTATCTGAGTCAGTGTTTATTCTCAGTCTAACCAAACCTTTCGCTTTCTGTTTTTTTATAGAGTGCTGATGTCAGTGCGTCGTCCTTGTGGAAACAATCTGGTACGACTCAGATTGCCTCAACCCCCCCCCCCCCTGTTTTCGAGAGCCAATCACAACCAGAGAGCAGCTGGATAGGACACGCCCCCTTCAAGCACTTTGACTGATGGAAGATGTGTTGGTTTTCTCTCTCCTTCTTCACTTTCATCTTGGTGGTCGTGGAAACCAACGGGGATGTGTGCCAAATGACATTCACAAAAAACTATTTGCTGCTCTCATTCCTGGAGTGAAAACCAATCAGAGAGTGGTACGAAATACATGGAGATCAGTGTTTTATTTGTTGTATTTTCTTAAAAATGAAAGAGGAAAAAAAAAAAAAAAGAACAATCTAAGATTCATTGAGTACGAAGATGGCTGACTATTGAGTGTGTAAAATATATAGAGTTCTATATCTGCTCAGAAAGTGCCTCATTTTCAGATCGTAGCCATTTTACAAGAATCTTTAACTTAGCCTTGACTAACTATAAAGCTTTTGGTTTCTGTAGTTTGGTAACAGAGCAGCAGAAAATACAGCTGGATAGCACTGGTGTGGGCTTTACAAATAATGGTACTAGCAATCTACTGGCTTTCCTGTCAACTTCGATGGATATTAGCATCTGTTAGCAGCTGTTAGCTTTCTGGATGTTTAGGGTGACCAGATGTCCCACTTTTACTGAGACAATCCCAATTTTACTGGGACAGTCCCGATTTGGGGTTGTGTGTCCACTTGCTACATTTGAGCAGCGTGGGAACAATCATAGAGATGAATACCAAACAATGCGTTGATCACTACCTTGTGTATTGTGACTAATGGCTTCAGTGGGATAGAACACCGGCTGCCATCGTCAAACTCTGAGGATATTCTCAGTTGCCATGCAACAATAAAAACAACATTGTCATATAACACCAAATATAGCCGAGCTCCATTTAGCCACCAAGGATATTTTAACAAATAAGCAGGGTCTAATTGATTATGAATCAAGGAAGTAGGCTTGACCACTGGCGCTGCATGTTTTTACTCTTAGTTTGTTTAGTTTAGTTTTTAGGCTACGTAGTGCCTACTCTGTTCTTTCACTCAATCACTGGAGCGAAAAGTTACAAGAAAAAACCTGGAAAACATGCATTTGAAAACTCGGGGGAAGCAGGTGTTAAGGTGTGGCATGGTTTATGGTGTCTAAAAGCCACATTTTAAAGGAATAGCACATTGTTATGGCACGCTGTTATTGAAAACACAATTACAAAGAAAATGACATTTGAGATACATTATGAGATATGTTCGATTTACATTAAAAAAAGGTGTGTGTGCACGAGCATGGTTGCACGCAAAAGTGTCCCGGTTTCATACTAGGGAAATCTGGTCACCCTATGCTTGTTCAAACTTGCGCTGCTTTCCTACTTGTCTCTTTCTTCTACCTTTTTTACCGTTTATTTTCACCATATAAAGGAGCCATACACCATAAGTATTAAGACGTAAATCCAAACAAACGGCACCCGTAGCAGTAGGTTGCTACCTAGCTTAAAGCCAGCTAGGTCAGATTAACATATTAGCATGGTGCCAGGATGTAAATTCACTGTCCTGCTGACTACAGCTCAGGGGAGACCCCTGATATAGAGCCAAGCAATCCCATTAGTGCTATTAGATCCAGACACTTGTGTCTCACTTAATCCCCTTCGTCTCAGGATGCTAAATAACATACGGTACGTACAGCCCAGGATAGAGACCCTATCAATAGCCATGCCAAGGCCAGCATTAGCCCGTTTAGCAGGAAGCACACTGCTGTCAGCACAAGGAAGAGGGTCATCCTTCAGTTCAGTCAGCAACAACCTCAAGAATAACTTTACAGTTCATTTGCTTTGACTTAATTTATACGAAGAGGATGTTTTAATAAAGTTTACCATGTTTTAATATGTCAGCTGACTGGACTGAAGGCGGATCAGCCCTGGTTTCTATCTCCTCACCTTCCTCCTCTATCATTCGCTCGGTGTTGGCTCTTACTTTAATCGCCGCTATGTATCAGTACTAAGTGCCTGTCTGTCCTCCTGGCCCGTCTGTCTCTCTTAGCAGCTAGCACTAATAGGGCTGTCTTAGCAGAATATATCTATTTTTGTGTCTATTTTTTGTCTCTTTTGGCTGTACAGTTCTCATAAAATAACCTTGTTTGTGTTGTGTGATGGTGACCTATGGAAAGACTTGACTGACGGCCATGGTCCTCAGCGGTGGAATTTCAGGCTTCACCGCAGTGGAGGACTTTATCGCAGGCCCGTTTGTGCCAAAACACAATAACAACAACAACAACAACAAAAACAGCAAAGACTACGCTCCTCAAGAAGCAACCGTCAGCCCTCAAGCCTGGATGCGCTGCTTTGTTTTTGTTGTGTTCTCAGTGTAATCTCTGTGGACGCTGTTCGGCGGTGGCGGTGGGAAAACAGCGCTGACATATCTCACCTCGCAGTCTGCTTATGTGACGTGGTGATAAAGGTCATTGTGGAGACTCGCGTACGCTTTAACCTTGGATTTTCCTGTGACTTTGAGGATTAAAAAAAAATAAAAAAAAAATAAATGCATGACAAGAAAGAAAAAGCCACCATTGGAAAAAAACAAAAAACAAAACAAAAGGATCTCCTCTCTGCCAACACATGTCTGCATTGCTGCAAATTGTACCCGTGTGTTTGTCTGCAGCCATAAGAAGTTCATGAACTCAGTCACATGACACATCGTGGGGTTTAGAGCACAACAATGTGGCTTTATTGCAAGCAGATTGAGGATGTGGGCTGAATTGCACCTAATTACTAAACTAATGCCGAAGTGGGAAAAGAAATAATTGGACTCGAAACCAGATTTACAGATGAGCGTATGGAAATATCACATGGTTTTTTTTTTTTTTGAGGACGGTGCACAAATTTGAAGGTAAAACTGTGGCGAGTAGATATTATCCTGCCAGTGAAAACCCCGTCTAGCTCCGAGCATCTGGTGGACTTTTAGAACGAACTGTGTGGATTTTGTTTTCATGCTCTTAATGAATCTGTTCTTTAAAATGTTTTAATCGGAAGCTTCGTGTTGGGCCAGACATTATGAAGTTGGGGGAAGTCACCGTTGGCCGTATGGTTTCACTCAATACATTGTTAGAGATGTTTATAAAAAATGGGCAGAAATGTGCTGCTGATGATCTAAGTTGTTTTATTTCTTCCTCTTGTTCTCCTGAGGGATGGTACTGAATGCGAATATTGTGAGATTTGCCATTGATGTAGACAGTTTTACTTCTGTTGCTTGAGGAAAAAAAAAAAAAATCTGACTAAAAGGAGAAGAAAAAAAAAAAGTCAAACCGCAGAAAGACTTGTGGTTTATTTTGTTTTGTGTGACTTGACAGCAGAGTTTGGTTTTTGACTGATGTAATGAGGTAATGGGTGATGTTTAAGAAGTGACAGAAAAACAACAGTGCTACCGATCTAAGGATGAAGAAGAAGAAGAGGCTGCAATTTACAGGCTGGGGGTGAGTGTGTCAACGAGGGCTGCAATTAATGACTATTTTCATAGTCCACCAGTCACCAACTACTTTAATGACTAGTCTGAAGAACAGACAAAAACACTGGGATTCATATTTATTGCAGCTACAAAATGCATTTTCTTTACTTTAACAAGAATATTTGCTGCACAATTTTTTGATTTGAATGCTTTATTTTGAACATGTGCAGAATGCAACAATAATCAATACAATGATAATAATAATAATAACAATGACATGTCCGAAAAGGAGTAGGATGAAGCATTAGCTTATTTAATTCTACCCCTTCTTCACTTCCCCATTAACCTGAATTCATCTTATAGCAATAGAGTGAACATTACAAAAATTATAATAATAATAATAATAATAAAAAATTAATTGAAGTACTAAACATATACATATATACAAAAAAAACAGAACAAAAAAAAACAACAACAAATGAGCAGATAGGAAAGTAGGTAACAAATTAAAAAAAAAAATACATTTATTTGTTCATTTATTTTTTTTGTAATTTGTCTGCATTTTGTTCTCATTTTTTAACTCCACAGAGGGGGAGTCAACATTGTTTAAGATCAATGCATATTTTAGTCTTGCAACCAAATATTTTAATATTTAGTGCATGTGTGTGACCATCAACAATTAGAATACATATCAAAGTCAAAAGTCAAACGTTCCTACTCTAACTTATGATAATGAGCTTTGGGTCATGACCGAAAGGACAAGATCCTGAATTAAAGCTGCTGTTTCACCCCAGGTTAAAGGAACTAGGGTGCAACACAAGTGTCCAGCTTCCACACAACAACAATTTTAACAACCAAAGTCCAAATCCAATATTTTTAACAAAAGGTGTGAAGGAGGGTCGGAAAAAAAACGACAAACCAAAAATGACTTTTGAAGAGAAAATTCTTACCTAAATAAAAAAATCTTCTTTATCAGAATTACAGAGAAAATTGTGCACAAACAATAAGGAAATGAGCCTCCAATTTCTGTTAAACCCCAGGCTAGGGGAACTAGGGTGCAATACAAAAGTGCTTCCCTCCTGCTTCCAGATTCCTCACAACAATTTACACAACTAAAGTCTGATTCACAACAATAAGGATTTACAACCAAAATCCATTTCAAATAATTTATTTTAACAAAAGGTGCCAGGGAGGGTGGAATCAAAACAACAAAGACTTCAAGTGAAAAATATGATCTAAATAAAACAAAAGTACAATTTATAAATCTTCTTAACCAAAAACATATGAAAACAAAGAAACAAAAAAATAGTTTCCTTCCCTCCTCTATAAAAACTAATCAATTTAATAAACAAATCCAATTCTCTATTTAAAATATTTACAAATTTCACATTGTCTAATCGAGGGCACGTGGTCATCACACACATGACTGGCTGGAGGAGGAATGCTTCAGTCTTCTTCCTTATAAATGAGCTGCAGCCAATCACAATTTGCCACCTGGAAGCCAAATTACATATCCTACTATGGTGATGCCACTGTTGGTTAAACTGGTAAAATTGGTCAAAAGCTGGACTGAAACATGGAAGATGGAAGATGGAGATGTGTAGTAAAGAGTTAGTTTTCGATTCATTTCAGCTTCCGCATTTCATCTAGCGTTAAATTTCGACCAATCAGAAGCTGAGTTGGTGTTGCCATAGTAGGATTTATAATTTCACCATCTGGAACACATGAAATAGAAGACATGGGAAAACAACACCCTTGTGTCCAGGACGATACATAACGACCAGGGGTCATAAGTCAAATGAATTTCCTCTATACACAGTAAAATTACCAGTGTTAATATAACACTTAAAGAGAAGAGTTAATTTTGACGCTACCTCAGTGAACATGTGGTCCCTATCTACAGAGATTAAAATTTACACTGAACCTAGAGTTAATTTCCAGACTTAAATTTACATTAGTAGAGGTCATACACTACACTAATTAGTGTTAATCAAGTTTTACACTATGAAAAGTAACACCCATTGTAGTGTTCATATTCAACACTGAAGAGTTTGTGTTAAGAAATAACTTTTCCAGTGTCAAATTCATTATTCATAAGTAAATTACTCCAAAAAGTGTTGATTTTTAACTATTTGAAAACCAATACCCAACATTGACAACATAACTTTATTCTTTTACACAGATTCAGTGTGAATGAAAAAACAAAAGCAAGAGTTTAATTACAAAAACATCAGCATCAGGGTTTGGTGAACAGAGTTTTCAGAGTCATTTTTTTAACACTGACAGGTATCTTTCTCATCGATATTAACTGAGAGAATCACTTTACTTTAACACTGAATATATGACACCGACAGAGTAAATTCTGTTAACTCCACACTGGAAGTTATATTATTAAATTTTCCTCTGTCCTTTATTGGAATAACTCTGAAATCATTAAAATACTTTGACACTATTTTTTTTTTTTTACACTGGGAAGTTTACTGTGTTAGGGTGAGGAACTCTGTCACCATGGAGTAGTTCAGCCACTGCTGCTCCCAGGCATGTGCTTCAGATACCTCCTGGACACCTCTCTGGGGAGGCGTCCAGGCATGTCCTGCTGGGGGGAGGCCTGAGGGAAGACCAGGACATGTTGGAGAAACTCAGCTGGCATTGGAACGCCTTGGGATCCCCCCCGGAAGACCTAGAGGACGTGTCTAAGGAGAGGGACGTCTTGTCTTACGCTGTTTCCACTCATACAGCCTCTACTTGCCTCCACTGGGTGATATATATTGATTTTTATCTGATAAAGTTTTTTGTTGCGACTGATTTAAGAAAATAATTTTTCTCCTCTTCCTACTATGCTTGGGAACTTCCATAGACCCCCCCCCCCCCCCCTCCCTTAATTCTCCTCTCCAACAGTTTGAGCGTTGCTGCTTCAAGCTCCAGTACCTCAACTCTAGTTCATACATAGTTTATACATTAACCCTAATGTTCAATGGTGGAAGTAACGATGTAAAAGTACTTCCTTTACTGTACTTAAGTAGGTTTTTTAGGTATCTGTACTTTACTTGAGTATTAATTTTCTGACAATTTTTAACTTTTACCCCCTATATTTTTGTATAAATATCTGTACTTTATAATCTTTACATTCTTAAAATAGACTCATTACTTTTTCAAACTAGACAAATGTGACAATATGAAAAATAAGTCGGAAATTGTTAAATAAGAAATTGTGACATACTAAATCATCAGGATTTTTACTTTTTATCTCATAATTTTGACTTTAATTTCATACTTCTGAGTTTTTATCTCACAATTTAATTTTTTTATCTCATAATTATGGGGTTTTTTTAATCTCTTATTAATAAATTTTTGAATTTTTCCTAAATGTCCTGTCCATACCCACAAAACTGAGTACCATGACCCAATAAAACACATTTTCTACACAGTAACTCACTTTTAAAGGCTTTACTATTTTAAATTTTTTTCTTTATTTGAATTTTTCTTTTTTTTTCTGGTTAAACATTGCTTCATCCACAGCAAAAAAAAAAACAGTTTTACTTTTTACTTTATTACATTGAGACATTGTATTTTTTTTACTTCAGCAAATAACTTGAATCAGTACTTCTACTTTTACCAGAGTATCTATAACTGCATTATATATTTAATTATAGTTATGGTCACAAGAGCACCTTATAAAGAGCATTAAATGAAGTCAAAATCATTAAATAAAAAGTCAAAATTATTAGATTAAAAATGTAAATTCTTAGATACAAAGTGAAAATTATGAGAAAAAAGAGAAAATTATTAGATGAAAAGTCTAAATTCCCAGTCACTAAGCACAACCAGAATGAACCCATATATAAAGCACACTGTAGGAAATTAAAGTCTTTTAAGTATCGCCTTATAGTCCAGAAAATACAGTAACCTTATGTTTCCCAAATATCATGTACAGTAATTTCCTTTTCAAATATTAATATGGACATCATAAAACAAAGAAAAATTCCAAGGCACTCTCTTAAAAGTGAAAGATAAAAAGCCTTTATTAAACTGGCTTGGTTAACAAAACCTATAAAATCATATAAAAACATAAAAAACCCCAAAGCGTTTCGGCACAAATGGCCTTCATCAGGGAGTAAGACTATTAATGTCCATTAATATGGACATTTTTGAAACATCCACATATTAGTATGGACACGTCCATAGCGTCCATACGCAATTTTCCGCCCATGATCTCATCACACTAGTATTAATCTGATACTGATATGGGTAATGATATTATTGATATTTGGATCAGTCAATCCACCCCTATTGTGGACTAGTTGTGAACATCTTGATGCAACGCCTCCCACATAAACCTGATACCTGTCGCTCTGGAACATGAAAAAGAACAGGCCTGGTTGTTTTTCTCAGTCTTGTTCTCATTTCTTCCCATTGATGAGATCAGTTGCTCTTGTTTCTGGCAGGTTTCCAGCAGAGTTACCCACCTGCCTTACTGGTACTTAGACTAACCGGTCTTTAAAGGGGAGGGGGTGGGGGTTTGCTGCCTGCTCACTCAGCCATTCAAGTGAATTAATTTAAGCCTTTGTGTGATGTGATTGGTGTTAAAGTCTAGAGTTACAAAAACTACTACTAAAACAGGTAGTGAAAAATAATGAAATAAAAAGAAATACATTTAGAAAAATGAATGACCGTCATGACAAAACTGGACATATGCATTATTAGAATTATTTTACTTAAATGTGATTAATATGTCCATAAATTCAACAGTTGAATTAACATTTTATCATTTAGCATTCTTTTTTTGTGTGTATGTTTAATAGAAAACAAACATAGTTTAACCATTTTTAAGCTTATTTTACAAAAGCTGTGGTATACAATTACAATAATAGCAACATTTTTAATTGCAGTTGTTTTTTTCTTTTATAGTTACTACTAAATATTTTTCTACTGATATATTAATATTGCAATCGTGTTTGATATCACACACCCAGGGGTGAAAGTTGGTTAAAAGTCTTGCCAGAACTAGACACATGCAAAAAAGAAAAAGAAAAAAAAGCGACAAACTTTTACAGCTTTTAACCAGTTTGAGATGATTTTTTATTAGTTTTCATGTGTCTTTTCCCCTCACAACTGCAGCCCCCATAGCCCTGATTTCACTGTATGGTGTATATATATATATATATATATATATATATATATATATATATATATATATATATATATACACACATATAAAAATATATACACATAATGTTCAAGATCTATTGTCTAAAAATAAGTATTTTATATCTCCTCTTTTCCTCTTTTGGTGATTATATCTGATTTTAAGTGTGATGAGATATTTTGACTAGAAATGAGAACAATATATCTGGTTAGATTTGTGGTGGAACCTGCTCCTTCTGTGATTTTCATTTTACAGTGAAGGAACATTGCTCTGTAATTTCCTGGGTCTTTAAACTGCAGCCAGACGTCACTTATATTTATTACCAGGTTTCATGATACACTTGGACTCTCCTTCTCATTCAGAACCTTATCTGTCCCCCTCTCTGTTTTCACATAATGTAATGATGTGAGCATATGTCCTCACACATAATTGGCTGCATAACCACCATGCTGCAAATCACATGTGAGGGTCTGGACATGGGACCAATCAAAACAAATTTCTGGAGTGAGCAGTGCTAACGCAGTGAAAGAGCTGAGCAGGAAAAGGGGGTCAAAATTGAGGACCTGGCTCTTCTGATTGACTCCAAAGCAGGCTTAGGTTTAGTTATTTCCATGGAAAAAAACATTTGATTTAGTAAACAGAAGCTCTGATGTATCAATTCAGTGTTAGCGGACACAGGAAACACTTTGGGTTCCCATCAGTTAGTGTTTTCAGCACCTCAGTAATGGAGGTATTTGTCCTAAAAGTTGCTAAATGATATCATCTAATTTTCACATAATGAAATGAGTATTTCATTGTAATGAATACATTAAGAGAGAGGAATAACATTGTTGGAGACAAAACGCGAGTATAAAAACACCCTAAATATGTCTAAAACTACAAATGAACTATACTCGTACTCATCATCTTCTGCTTATCCGGGCCCGGGTCGTGGGGGCAACAGCCTCAGCCAAGCAGCCGACTTCCCCCTCCTCAGCCACTTCCACCAACTCCTTCAGGGGAATCCCGAGGCATTACGAGGCCAAGCCAAGAGATATAATCCCTCAAGCGTGTCCTGGGTCGACCCCAAGGTAACCTCCTGAATGGACATTCCTGGAACACCTGACCAGGGAGGCGTCCTCACTAGATGCCTGAGTCACTTCAACTGGCTCCTCTTGACATGGAGGAGCAGTGACTCTGGATGTCCAAGCTCCTCACCCTGTCTCTAAGGCTTAGCCGCGCCGTCCTGCAAAGGAAACTCATTTCGACCACTTGTACCCACAACCTCATTTTTCAGTCATTACCCAAAGCTCATAATAATAATAATAATGGATTAGATTACTATAGTGCTTTTCAAGGCACCCAAAGCGCTTATTGATCCATTATTCATTCACTCTCACATGCTCCCTCTGGTGGTGGTAAACTACATATGTAGTCACAGTTGCCCTGGGGCACACTGACAGAAGCCCCTCTGACCACCACCAAACATTCATACACCATTGTGAGTGACACTGGAGGCAAGGAGGGTGAAGTGTCTTGCCCAAGGACGCAACGGAATGACTAGGACAGAGCTGGAATCGAACCACCAACCATTCGGTTAATGGACAACCCGCTCTACGAACTGAGCCATGGTCTGCCTTTTTTGTTTCACATTCCGCTGCACTACTTAGCAAATTACAACATTAAATACCTTAATTGGACAATTGAGGACTTAATGTTTGACACGGTTTTTCATTTCCAACCTTCATATATGAATAAAATAAAATGTTTTAAAAGCTGAATAACTGGGTTTTTACATATGGTTCCTTGACTGAGTGATTACTAAGTTGACTATTCACACATTATACTGTTTGAGCATCTATAAGTAATAATGTTTTCTTCCAAATCCCAGAGCTGATGTAAAGCTCACTGTTCGTTGAAGTAACTAAACCCACATTGAACTCTGATAACTCTGCTGTTATCTTGTGTAGGATTCTGTATCATCGTCATCACCGTCTCATTCACAGATGTCGCAGTAACTCAACACCAGCTCCGTAGATGTTAATAGACATGAAAATACAGTAACACAAAGCCAGCCTGCACCTGCATAAGCTCTCACTTCCCTTTACTAAGTCAAAATAAGGTAAATGCGGACAAAGAGAAGATGGTGTAGGGCAGTAACAACCCCACACCCACCCCTGAAGGGACACACAAACCTGGCTGACCCTAATTCAGCTTCACTCAGAGGTGGTTGTCTTACATTTTAAACCAGGGGTCTCAAACTTGTTTTTTTTTTTTCCCCAGGGGCCACATTCAGCTGCACTGAAGTGGGCTGCACCGAAAAAATAATAGCATAATACCCTATAAATAATTTGTTTTAGTGCAAAAAAGAACATTAAATGATGAAAAACTTATTTTTATACACTATCAAAACAACAAAAGATGTGAATAATGTGAAAAAATGTATATGTCTTAAGAAAATTACAGGCAGTTTTAACAACATGATGTTTCAACTTATTATTTCTACATGTGCATTATGAATCAGATCTGCAAAGACACTAAAATTGTCCAAATTCTGCTTAGTTTTGTTCAAACATTTTAGGTTCTTCATATTTGTTTAGGTTATTCACAATTTATTGCTGCAGGATAGTTTGTAAATGTAAATATTTTCATAATTTTATCTTATTTTTTGCTCTAAAAGAAAGCCATTGTCATTATTTATAGACATAATGACCTTTTTTTCACATCAAACTAAGAAAAAAAAAGTGCATTCATTATTTTTAGAGGTATTTGAGTGTAGATCATATTGGTCCATATTTGGAAACTGAACTAAAATCTGTTACACATCCGTAATTGTGGATTTAATTTTTTTTTTTTTTTTAAGTTTTTAATCTCAATTCATCCCATGGACTGAATTGGAAGCATTGGCGAGCTGCATTTGGCCCTTGGGCTGCATGTTTGAGACCCCTACTTTAAATTAACTGGACCTTGGGGGTTCTGACCCAGAGTTTCAGACCCCACTTCATATTAGGTTGAGTAGTTTCGACAGATTTACTATGATCGCCTTAAACATGATTAAAAGATAAGATAATATAATTGATTGATTTATTAAATACTCCAGCTATCTAATATTAGCTTTTAAGGTTATGAAGCTAATGCTAGCTCAGAGAACTTCTCAATGGTAGCATGCTAAATTCAGCTAACAGTTAGCAAGGTAGCATATCCAAATAAGTAATTATCCTCATATCCCCTGGGGAAAAACATCTTTCAGCCAAACATATTCTAATTACAGATGCATGTAGCTAACCCCCCCCCCCAAAAAAAAACAAAAAACATTGTAACAGCATCTGACTAAGACATTTTGAAATGGAATACTTTGGCTAACAAGCTAAATTTAAATGCCAGTCAAAATATTTTTGTTATTGTAACATGAACTAGTTAGCTAAGATTAGCTAACATTCACTACTGAGTTAACAACGGCTATTATTACTGAGCTAAATGTGACGATTAAAAAGGTAACACCAGCAAAAACAGTAAGACTAAACATGTTTTTAGTTTTAAAATCAATAACAACAGCAAGATTATATATTATACCATGGTGACAGTGGCTAATATTGGTTAGAGAAGTATATTTGACTAATGTTAACCAGAGTGGTGCTATTTGGCCAACAAGAGCTAGTGAGATTAGCTAAGATCAGCTAACATTCACTGCTAAGTTTATGGTTAATATTAGTGAGCTAAATTCAGCTAACGGTTTGTAAAGTAACAGTCATGTAATCAGTGGCAACAGTGAGCTAATATTAGCTACTCAGGTAACAGTGTAATGTTAGTTCTATTCATTTATTATATATATTTTTAAATTTTATTAGTTTTTTGTGTTAGCTGTATGATATTCAGTGATTAATTATGTAAGATATTGGGGGTGGGGGGCTAAGGGAGGGGTCTATTCATTGTTATATTTATTTAAACCAGATGTGAGGCGTAATCAATAAAATAAACCCACAGGCCTATTTTGAAACTAGAAAGTATAAATATTTTGTCAGGATTAGAAGTTAGAAAAGTAAATTCTAAGCTATTTAAGTAAAGTCAGTGAAAACTTCAGTAGCTACAGTCGCACCTCGGCTTATTTTGAGTAACATCTGCTAGAAATAAAAAGTTAATTGTTGTACATTTGTATCCACTGTTGAATATTAGGTGTAGATGTATGTGTCAATTTGAGTGAAAAGACTTGACTGAAAAAAAAAAACAAGATTATAGAAATCTTAAAATTCAACTTCTGTTTAGATGAAAGATTTATTCAGTTTCTCCAACCTCTGAAAGATCATAAAAGTAACGTAACAAAGAGTTTAATAGAGCACAAGGAGGATCTATAGTTGCATGAATTAAATCTATATTAACAGTTATGTTTTTATCTTTTTTATAATCACACAAAAATAAAATACTTTAGTGTTTTTTTTCTTTGTGAATGAGCTGTTTATTGAGTAGATTTTTAGATTTACTCTAAAAAATAAAAAAAAAAGGTTTTTTGAAAGTATGAATTGGGGAGGGGGGGGTGAGTCAGCTGCAGTTCTGCACCTTCACCACTAGGGGTGACCATCCCACCCTGACTTGTACATCTGCTCATGCTCAGTGGGTCCTCCAGTGGTGGCCATGCTTTCCCACTGTGTTCGTCTCCAGTGGGAGAAGCAGTGGGTCAGGGTGTGGATGGAACCTTGGATGGAAGCCAATAGGTGAACCTGTTGTGTCTGGTCTGCGGCGTCTCATCTGTCATCCATTGTCTGAGTCACTGAAAATCAATCCCATCACGACGTCTGTTAAAACCCCGGAGGTCGGAACAGTCCGATTCATATTTGATGAATGGCACACAAACTACAATATGGAACAAAAAAAAATGTGGTTTCAGTGGGTTGTTGGAGATCCCCAGCATCCGGTTTAACCCAAGCTAATCCAGTTTAAACCAGTTCAACCCAGTTCAACCCATTTTTATCCAATATAATCCAGTTTAAATGGTCCAACTTAAAACATTTCAACCCATTTTAAAAGAGTTCAAACCAATTCAACCCAATTTAATTCAATGTAACTCAGTTTAAATGGTTTCAACTCAGTTTATAATAGTTCAACACCTACTTTAAACCAGATGAAAATAGTTTCAACCCAGTTTAAACTGGTTTTATAACTAGTATTGTCCTTTATTTTTGTCCTACCTTCATAGTTTCATTGACCAATTCTTAAAAACATATGATCCATTTCAGATTCTGTTGCTTCGTAAAAACAAACGTAACCATCCTTTTTGGTTTATATTGTTTTGTTATAGCTTTACTTAATGATGTGGATCTACTCAGGTATTTTTGTTCTCACTCACATTTAATAAGATAATCTGCTTCAACAATACTCTGCTGGATCATGAGTAGTCTGGCTCACAGGATGTTCTCTGTTGGAATAATCCTGTCATTCATTGACTATGCAAATTTTCCTCTAAAACAACAACAGTTACAAATTTGTATGAGGCCCCAGACTAAGGTTCTGTTCACACTGTAGACAAATGTGGCCCAAGTCCAACTTTTTGCTGCCATTTGACCTGCATCTGATCTGTTAAAGACAATGAGTGGCACAAACTAGATTTTTTTTTTTTATCCGACCAAGGACACTTTTATATGTGGTTATAAATCTGATATGTATCCGATATTTTCCAATACGACTTCAGTCTGAACGTCCACGTCGCATTTATCCAAATTTTTCAGTTACTCCCGTGATTGATACAACAAACATAAAGACCCAGATGTACAATATTATGAATTTACGACTAGTTTAATGTACAATTCCCACAGACACATAAACATGTGACTATCCACAGGTTGACCTTTGACCTTTAGCACTAATTTAGGGTCATCAGGCTGTAGATGGTAAACCTGGAACCAGTCTCAGTAAAAACTGTTCATAATTGTTAAAGAACTTTTTCCACTGTTTAGTAACTTATGCTCAAAAGCAGTAAGTCCTGCAGGTCCAGGGGGGCGGGGCCAGTCAGTACTGGTGAATCCAGATAGTTTTGTAGCATAAAACATATCCTTCATATCTCTGATCTTCTCTAAATACCTTCAGTCAGTCACATTGAGCTTCTCTCTATATGAACCTCTTGCATTAGCCTCTGCCTTATACATTTTTAAAATCTTAAATGTTGTTTTATACAGTTTGTTTCTGCATGTTGATACTACTCTGTTGCCCATAGCAACCGGTAGCATCTTATCCTAGCATCTTATATGCCACATACCAGGCCGTATTTCCTCATTTGTCATTACGTCGGCACCTGTTGCACATGTGAGTCACTTCAGAGATGCATTCCGTTAACACTCAAGATTGATAAAAGTCACATTTAATGTGTAATTATGAACAAGCACACAAAAAAATTCTGAATTCAATTACATTTATTAAGAATATTCAACAAACAAAAAACAACCACACTCAAAAATATATATTAAAAAAAACATATACTTGAAAAAAAAAAACATTGCTTCATTTGCACATTCAAAAAGGAGTGGGAGGAATTGTGCATTAAGACCTGCTGTGTGAACGTAGTCTAAGGCTGGGTTTATACTTGACACAAGCAACATAAACAATGCGAAAATGATGCAAGTGACGTGCCCCTTTTTCATATTTGTACAGAGATAAAAAGTTAAAATCATTAGATAAAATGAAAAATATTACATATAAAGTCCAAATTATCAGAAAAATCAAAATTATTAGATAAAAAATTTAAATTATTAGATAAAACGTCACTAAGCACAACCAGAATTAATCCATATATAAGGCACACTGTGGTTTTTGGAGGAAATTAAAGTTTTTTAAGTGTCATGGTATAGTCCAGAAAATACAGAAACCCTTTGTTTTCCAAATGTCATGTAATTTCCCATCCAAACATTGCTATGAATATTTTAGAAACATCCAAACATTGCTATGAATATTTTAGAAACATCCAAATATTGGTATGGACACGCCCATGCTACACATGGTTGGTTTAAATGTAATACCACAAACCACCACTAGAGGCTGTTTCTTCCTTTTGATGCCGAGTCGTGCCTTTGATCATGTCATTTGGATCTTTGAAGTGTTTTGTTTGTCTTCCTGTGAATGAAATCCTCTTAGGTTTTAGAGCTAACGGAAGTGTTAGTCCGCTTTCTTAAAAAGCTTGTTAACTTGCGGAGATTAACTTTTGTTTATTTGTTGAAACTTTACTTAAACCAATAAAACTATCAAAAGTCAGCAGGATCTCCTTATGTTAATGTTTAATTAAATTTACTGTTAATTGCACATGGGGCCTGTTGGCATTCCATGGCTTTTAACCATTGTTAATTAATTATTGCATTAAGTGGTTTACAGTGAGCAGCTTATTTACACTAAGGTTATTTATATGGTGCAAAGACAGTTCAGTGTACGTTACATGAATAAAATGAGAAGTAAATGAGATTAACTCTGCTCGACGCATACATATATAGAAAATAATACATTGGCATCTTTATATTTTACACACTAATGATAATTTTGGGTAATTTTTAACACTT
Source organism: Siphamia tubifer (assembly GCA_020466265.1). Classification (NCBI taxonomy): domain Eukaryota; kingdom Metazoa; phylum Chordata; class Actinopteri; order Kurtiformes; family Apogonidae; genus Siphamia; species Siphamia tubifer. Next base: position 25,549,976 of record CM035800.1, read on the forward strand.
GAAAATCCACATATTACACTTATTTAAACACACATCTACATGCTAGGAAAAAAATTAATTGACCACTCCTTGTTTTCTCCAATTTCTTGTTAATTTTAATGCCTGGTACAACTAATGCTGCATTTGTTGAACAAATATAATAATAACAAAAATAACTCACAGTAGTTTGATTTCATCTTCATTTTCCATGTTTTCTTGACAATAACTTTAAATAAATGCCCAAAAAATATCCATATAGTACTTGTTAATATCAATACTGTATTGTGCAACCTATATATTCTTACACCCTTAATAATAACTAAAATCACTTCAGTTCTTACATCCTATGTCATTGTACTGACAAAGACAGTGCTTTTAGGCATTCCATCATTTCTTTTCTGTCTGTTTTAGTCACATGATACACACAGGAGTTAGTACTAGATTGCATAACCATTGTTTTTAATGACTTCACATGGTCTCATAATTTTTTCCACAACTATATTTATTATATTTTTATTAAACCTTGTCCCTGGTTTGGTTGGCCTCGCGTACATCTGTTAAACCCAGTGTCAACATGTTCCCCAGCAGACGTATAAATCTCCTCTTTACTGTGTATTTTGGCCTGTTTGATCGGGGTGAAAGTGCTTTTTTAATGAGGTTTACATCATCGAATCTAGCCTCACAGATCATGTGGAGGACTGTACACACTATGTCAAAGCACGCTGGCAATAATACAGGAAGTCTTCCTGTCTTTATGACTTCCTCCATGTCGAGCAGACCACAGAAAGGTCGCTGATTGTAGGACGGAAATAGCTCCTGCTCCCATAGCAGATGTGGGAATGTTAATGTAGGACCTATTCCAGGGGTGTCAAACACATTGTAGTTAAGGGGCTACATTCAGCCCAATATGATCTCAAATGGGCCAGACCAGTGAAATAATAACAGTGAAAAAAGTAAAATTACATTATGATAATGTTTACATCTGTAACATTTCCTTAAAAATCTGAATGACACCAACATGAACTTGAAATGTCTGAAGAAAAGCAATTTTAAAAATATGTTTGCCTCAGTTTGCGTCGATTATAAATTACATTACAAATATACAAAACATTTAGTAAAACACTTAACTTCTCTAATATCAGGTTTTTCATGTTATTCAATTTTTTTGGGTCAAATTCTAGTTTATAAATATAGACTTTCATGTAATATTTTTTCTGTCTTCCAAAACTGATGACATTCTTCACAGTAGATGACATGAAGTATTAACTGTATTTGTAAAGACCACTGACGCAACAGTATTCTTTATTAATAGACAATAGTACATGTACATAACTGTAAAATCACTTTTTGGCATTAAAACAAAGATAAAAATCTGCATTTTTCATTATTACTATTGTTGGGTATTGTTTTGGAGTCCATTTGTTTGTTTGTTTGTTTGATTGTGAGCATATTTACACAAAAACTACTGGACCGATTTCTATGAAATTTTCAGGAAAAGTGCAAGGTGGTCCAGAATAGATCCCATTAAATTTTGGTGGATGTAGGTCAAAGGTCACAGTCACCAAAAATGTGGTTTCACAATAAGCAATAGGGCAAATCAGGTAAAACATGTTCAAGGGGGGCGGGGTTTGTTGTGCCAGACACATGATCATATTTTACTAGTGTGAACCAATTGACTTCTAATTGTTCTGTTTGTAGAACCTGAATTAAAATTAATTTTACACAATTGATTGTTAATATCTTGACTGTAATTCATCCTTTGGACCAGATTGGAGCCTTGGCGGGTCAGATTTGGCCCCCGGGCCTTATATTTGACACCTGTAACCTGTTCCATCCTTATAAAATTGCTTCCTTCCCATCATTCACACTCTCTTCAAACCCATCTGAGCGGTTGGCTCGGATCGAAGGGAAATAACTCCGACTGTAACCATCAAGAAACCGCACAAGTTATGTTCCAGGTGTTTTACTGGAGGTAAATGTTGACGGAGCCAGAAAAGCTCTGGATTATGGTCTGTACACTAAAAGCTGCTTCTGCTAATCCTCCAGACTTTCCTTTACCCACACACACACACACACACACACACACACACACACACACTCCCAGTCCTTCCATATATGTTCCAGGGCCACGTTGTAGACCCAGTGAAAAATACTTTACCCACAGAATCGCGGTCAAAGCGATTGGATCCGACGGCCGAGTCGATGTTTGGCATGAGACGTAATCGGATCCACAAATGCTGCAACTATTTTCTAATGTACTTCCAGGCCAATCCTAACCGCCGCCCCCTCTTTCACATAGTGTACTTAGCCCTAACAAAAAGCCTTTCTCTACTACTACTACCCCCCCCCCCCCTCCAGCTTCCACCTCCTCCCCCTTCTACTCCCGCTCCCATTTTGGACTCATAAGAGAAATGTTTGCCGTGATTATGGATTTGTCTTTATTACAGGCTGCAAACAAAATTAGTTTCTGAGAAAAGACGAAGGGGGGGTGGGGGGGGGTGGAGTGGAAGTGTAAGGAAAGCAGAGGGAGTCAGAAAACAAGAAGGAGGAGTTTTGGGGGAGTGGTAGCACTGGGATGGGGGGGGCAATGTGAGGCCTCTGTGCTTTATTTTCCTTGAAAGCTCCCTGAAAACCGCAGACACATGGTACAGAATTCCCCTCGCAGTGGGTGAAAGGAGGGGGGGGGGGGGCTGTGAGAGAACACCACAGCGTCACACACACACACACACACACACACACACACACATGGAATATTATAGGCCAGTACACACACATTTGGAAAGGCAGGGAGTGTGCAAACCAGATGCACCAACACTCAGGAACACAAAAGGCACCACAGAAAAGGGGGTGGCTTTGAGGACGCCGACAGAACACCGCCTTCTGACAGACATGCCAGCACACGGAAACCTCAAAACACGCTTAATACCTCACCGCTCTCAGGGGCTTTTCTATGGGAAAGTGAACTATTCCACTTTCCACAGGTAGTGGCAGCGGCGGCGGCGGCACTGGTGCTAATCCTCTGCACTGTAAAAACAAACCTGTAGAACACATGTGTCAAACTGCAGTCCTCCAGGCCTGGTGTCCTACATGTTTTAGATATTTGTCCCTCTTCCACATGATTGAGTTTAACCCTTTAACTCCTGAGATGTTAGCAGTTCCACAGTAAAATAATAAAATAAGCAACAAAATGAAGAAAGATGGCTAAAGTTATAAATAAAATGAACAAAAATGGAGAATAATCAGATAAAATAGGTAGTAACATGAACAAAAGTAAGACACAAATGCAATAAAATGAAAGAAATAAAAACAAAATGTACACAAAAATGAGCAACAATATTAACAAAGACGAATAATTATATACAAAATTATAAATAACGTGGAAAAATGTGCAAGAAAATAAATAAAGAAAAAAGAAGAAAAAAAGAAGTAGTATTGAAATTTGGTCCAAACAGATTTAATTTGGACTTTTTCCAAATGAGTTGCCTTTAGACACCTGTTCCATGAACAAAACTCAGTAAAAACAAAGTAAGAAAAAAAAAAGGAAAAGAGTTGAATTTTTCTGAATATTTAAACCAAACCTACCCTACCAGTTCTCTCTCTCTCTCTCTCTTTTTGTATGTATTATGTCTTCCTCTGTATGGATACTTATGGGACACTGTATATTTACAGAGAAACATGCGAATAAACAGAGCCAAAAATGTTAATAATATATTTAACTTTATCCACCCAAATATGAAACACCACTACAGAGGATCATGAAACAAAGGCGCAATTTACAAGAAAATAATATAATATAATATAATATAATATAATATAATATAATATAATATAATGTAATGTAATGTAATATAATATAAATGAGGGTTAAACACAACATAACTGTGCTTTATATAAAGAATAACACTTCTTATCAACACACAACACTGTGAAACACAAAACTGTCCCAATGCATGCTGGGAAATCCCCCCAGCTGCTCCTCCAACATGGCACAATATTATGGGGTAGATCTTATTATATTATTTTAAGTAGTAATTGATACTGTTAAGAAAAAGGTCAAATTTAACCAGTTTTAATATATTTCACTGGTAACTATTATTGTTGATTAAAATGTGATTCCCACAGCTTATATTTAACCAAACTCAAAAATCTTTTTTTTTTTTTTACAGTGCGTACAGTGTGTTTAAGTTTGACTGACAGTCCCCCTCAAACCCACCCCCCTCCCTCCCCTCTTTGGGGCCCCCAAAGAGCTGGGGCTGTAGATCAGGACAGAGCATATCGCTGGTATTTCAGTGGAGTTCTCGGAGTGGGAAAAGGTCAAAGGTCAGGTCTGGTTGGAGGCATGAGCTGGGTTCAACGTGGACCCGTTGATCTTGAAAAACAACGCTGCGGTTATTATTACCCCCCCCCCTCCCAAAAAAAAAAAGCAAGGCAAGGGGTATTATATTTGGTTTGTTTGATTCTTTGTTTGTCCGTCTGTTTGTCATAAAAACTACTTGACCAATTTCTGTGAAATTTTCAGGAAAGGTGCGAGGTGGTCCACAGTAGATCCTAATTTAAATTTTGGTGAATGTAGGTCAAAGGTCATGGTCACCAAAAATGTGTTTTGACAATATTCAGAAATAGGGCAAATCAGGAATTTCCTTTTCATGCCTGTATACTCATTTTTGCATGTAGCTTCTTCACATTTCAAGACTCAAGGTCAAAGGTCAAAGTCACAATAAAGGTCCAAATAAAATTTTGGATATAACTTTTGAACTTTTCATCTTACAGATTTCCATCCAGCACCAAAACGCTATTGTCTCTATTCTGCATCTTGTGTGTATAGATATTGACCTACTGTTGACCCAAGAGGTCAGGGGTCACTGGGTCATGGGACTGGATTTCTCCATCACTGTGATTCTCCCCAAGATTCCTTCTTTTTCCCACTGGGTTTTGGAATTTTTTCTTGCCGAGAACGAGGGTCAAAGGACAGGGGACGCTTGGGACTTTTATTTATTTCTGTGGTTGATTGTAGGTTTTTTTTGTAAAGCCGTGTGAGACGACATTGTTGTGATTTGGGACTGTAGAAATAAAATTTAATTGAAATTGAATGTTTACTACTCCGTCCCCAAAAGCGGAGGCGAGGGTATGGTTTGTGGGGTTGTTTTTATGTTATTACTACAAACTAACTCCATGAAATTTTCAGGAAAAGTCAAATGTTTGCAAGGGTTGGGGTTTGTTGTGCCTGGCACCACTGGTGTGTCATATTTAATGATGGAATACGTCCCAGAAAACAGGAGGAAACTTATCATTAGAGTCAACTCTTACACCTAATTCTAAACTTTATGGGTTAACCATTAAAAACAGACACAGCATGTGTTACTGTTACTGTGCCAGATTTGACACCATGTTTAAATGGGTGCGATGTCACCCTTTAAGACAGAACTGTCAAACTTATTTTAGTTCAGGGGCCACGTTTATTTAAATTTGAAGAGAAGTGAAATAACAACGAACTAAACTTTTTTTAGGGGAAAAAAAATAAATAATGCGATGAAAATGTTTACATCTACCAAGTATTCTTTAAAAAAAAAGTGAATAACATGAAACAAACAAAATTATAATAATATGTCTGTTTATTCTTTACATTTTAAAACTAGAAAAGCACTCTGACAGCGCAAACCTCCACCAAGGCAGACCCCCCCCCCTTTTTGCCAGAGTTTGTCTGTCTGTCTGTCTGTCTGTCTGTCTGTCTGTCTGTCTGTCAGCAAGATAACTCAAAAAGTTATCGACTGATCTTGATGGGGGTGTCACAAGGAACAAATGAGTAAGTATCCATGCTTCAGTGCTAGGAATTGCAAATAGATTGTTTAGTTTCAATATTCATAAATTTAAAAAAATAAAAATTAATTAATCTGAATTTTGTTCATGGAACTGACCTATGGAAATAAACATGTGTCAAAAAGCAATTGATTTAGAGAAAAATAAAAAAGCCAAAACTAAAACTATTGGAACCAAATTTTCATTTTAATTATTATTTTTTACTTAATTGTTCTGCAAATTGCTTCATACTATTTATTTTGTCAATATTTAATTGTTGGGTTTTTTTTTCATTTTGTTGCTTATTTTATTTTTTATACATTTTGTTTTTCATTTTAGGATTTTTCTACAAAATGTTTCCGTTTGTGTTTGACTTTGTTCATTTTTATTTATTTATTTACTTACTTACTTACTGTGGAACTGCTAAAGTCTCAGGAGTTAAAGGGTTAATATATTGATGCTTTCTACTATAAAACAGAAAAAAGATAAACTGGATATTTATTAAGAGCAACTGTAAAAATTTGCTTTCAATTTTTATTATATACAATGAATCATCCTAAATTGTATTCATTGCACATTTAAGACATTGTCAATAGCTGTATGAAAGGCTGCTGTTCTCTGCTGGGTCATGATTCATGTTCCTGTTACTAACAGGACACTGCAGCATGTCAAGTACAATGTCTTGTACCTCAGGTCACGTGTGTAAAATGGATCAGTGGCATCATCTAGTGGAGAAAATGGCAGCTGGTTTTCCTCTAAATGCACAGACTGCTTCAGTTGTCTGGGGAAAAAAAAAAAGCTTTTGCATTTGTAATAAACTGCATTAAAAATCATTCTGAAATCTGCTAAATAATGTTCCCTTCTGCACATGCTCTGTTCTGTCTGCTGGATATTTAAGCAGAAAAACATCCAGGACATACCATGATGAAACTGTCATTTAGTTTAGCTTTGCTTCAAGAAAAACATTAATAACTATATTTTTCTGCAAATATTTCATGATAATAATGGAAACTTAAGGGTATGCTAAAACCTTTTTCAAGTTATTCATTTTTTTTTGTGAAATTATACTTTTTAGTATAAATACATGAACATATTTACATTTACAAGCAGAAACATTTTCAGTTATTAGGCCGTCGCTGCGGACCACATCCGGCACAACGCTTATTGAGTCCACTGTGATCGCAATGACATCAGCCATTTGAACTAAAATTTGACCCCCTGAACATGCACCAAAACTCACCAAATTTTGCGCAACTGTCAAAATGATACGAAAAAAGGCTAAATTGTAAGATAAGGCCAAATTATGGAATAAAAATGCTAAATTATGCAATAAAATTATTAGATAAACAGTCTATTCCCAGCCACTAAGTACAACCAGAATTAATCCATATATTATATAAGGCGCACTGTGAGAAAATTAAAGTCTTTTAAGTGTGCCTTATAGTCCAGAAAATACAGTAACTTAATATTCTTATTCTGTGCAACTTGGTGCCCCCAAGACCTCTGGTGCCATAGGCAACCGCCTAGTCTGCCTATGCCTAACACTGGCCCTGGTTCTGCCCAAAGGTTTAATAAAGATCTAATCTAATCTTTTCAGCCAAGTTACAACAGTGCCTTTTACAGTTTCGTCTTGTGTTTTTTGCCTCAGGTCCCCCCCACCCAACACCACCCCGTTACTGTTCAGTTGTTATTTTAAGCCCTGCACATATGGTGACCTGATTTTATATTATTTCACAAGTAAAAAATGTTTTGTTTCGAGCATTTTCCTGCAGACGTGAATGGTTTAAATCTCATTCTCTGCACTTAGACCAAGACAAAATGCCTGGAATTGGTTGTAGTTCTGGTAACATGAGTGAGTGAAGAATGTGTGATTTACTGCAAATTCATGTGATGATATATACAAAGTGTTCTTGCATTTATTTTTTCATGAATGCGCTTTATTTAAAAAAAAAAAAAAAAAAAAAAAGCTATAATGGTTTGGCATGATGAGAAAAAGACCTTGTCAGAAAGAAGTTTATATTTTCCATTTCATGGCGTGTTAACCCAGAGACCGAACACTGTAACCTCACCATGAGGAGACGGAAAATATGTGTCAGCTGCTCAACATCCTCAGCCTGGGAACGAGGACACGACAAATGGGAATATGATCAATTTATAGAAAGCCTCCAGTGTGACCTTCCTCCTCTTCCTCAGACTTGACATTATGCAAATTGTTTGGTAAATAAGACAGAAGTGATGCTGGGAGAAATATATTTGACCTCTTAAGATCAGAGGTATCAAACATGTGGCTCAGGGGCCAAAATCTGCCCAACAATGGGTCTAAACTGGCCCCTGAGATTAATTTTTGTGAAGAAGTTAATAGTTAAGGAAGTTAAAATCATTTGACATCAAGTCAATCAAAAATGGATTAAATCCTAATCAATAAATCATAAAAAACACAAATTTTCATCTTTGCTTTAAAGTTAAAAGGAATAAATATTAGGGCTGTTAAAATGAACGCATTACCTGAGATTAATCCATCATCATGATTAATCTGATTAAAAATTTGAATGCGATTAAATTGAACAGTTAAAGGTCAAAGGTGTTGAATAAACATGCCAATTACATATATATTCACATTTTTGCATATGTTTTGGGTGTTTTCATTTTTTGCGTGTTTTAGAAGACGGAATATACTTTGAATTTATCATTTATTTTGTGTTTGTTTATTTTTTCGGGTGAATTTTTGTACATTTTGTATATTTTTTCCTCCACATTTTTTGTTCCAGTGTATTTTTGTGTATTTTGTATGTAAATTTGAGTACAAAAAGACAAACTGTTGAGTGACAAAATATTTTGAACGATGATTCATTGAAATTAATCAAAAGTCATCTTGTGATAAATACAAAATTTTAATCAGATTAAACAGCCCTAAAATAAGATAATAGGAATAACCTGAAATGTGAAATTTTACCAATATTCTGAATGTTACTGAACATTGTGTATATTTATGTCATCTTAAGTTGTATAAATAATAAATAAACTAAAGTGCAATATTACACTTAATTTTCAGGTTCATATTATGTTCAAGTATAGTTTATAGATTTAAATGTTTTCATTACGGAATTTTACCATTTTTTGCTTAAAAAAAAAAAAAAAAAAAAAAATCTTTGGATTTGATATGGATGGATTTTTATTAGTTTTTTTTTTATCTACAGCAACCCACGTTATACCATATTAGGGAGAACATGGCCCCTGAACTAAAATGAGTTTGACACCCCTGTCTTAGACGTTTCCCTGAATGTGTCAGAACACAGAAGTTTGAATTCATCCACAACCAGAGGAGACACTCAGACACAGAAGAGCAGAAGCAGTTATTTATACACGACATTTAAGGTCAAAGTTGGAAAAAGTCAGTTTGGAGACGTGATTCATGGAACATTAATCAGTGAGTGTGTGGTTTCTGGATGAGTTTGTGTCAGAAAGTTGGAACATTTAAGGATGACTTATTCATGGTCAGTATTTGATGTGTGCTGACATCTAGTGGCCAAGTTGTGTATTGCAGACATTTTCCACACTTCCATGGGACTGGAGCTGATCAGTGACATAAATTAACTGGAGAATAAAAAACTGGATTTGATGCCATTCTGAATGAGTTCATAGTAATCATCTACTTAATTTTATTATTTGTTGGATAATTTGTTTAAATATCGACTATTCACATGTTTAATATTTTAATTTTAAAAATCAAACATTTGGATGAAATTTGATTTACTTCAACAATAGTACATTTAAATTATTTCTATACCTTAGTATTTATTGAATACTCCAACTCATTTTGTTCGTGTCAGTTTATTTACATTTCTGTATTCACAACATTTACATAAATGTATAAATAGCTCATAATAAATTAACACAATAAGAATATTTTTTACAAATACTTTTACATTTGTAGTGGTTGAATGCACTCAAACGAGTTTCATTTTCCAGATTCACAAACGTGAAGGAGACGTTTCCGGCTAATTTTCATAGCTAAAAATCGAGATCCAACAAATCTTCACTCACTTTGTTTTCAGACAAAGTCACATCTCCTCTTCTGTAACCATTCACGAAGGAATCAAGTTTTCAACCAACTCTCAATGTCGTCCTTTTCTCTAAAAATCTATGTCGTTCATCTCCGCTCTTCTGACGTTGTTTAAGGGATCATTTCCGTCGTCTTTACCCAATTGTAGCCATTTTGTTTTCTATCGACATCTACATTGAAGGGTTGATGCTGCTAAATGATGCACTTCCAGCAACATCACCGTACTCGATACCTTTGATTACCATGGGTGGTTTTTGTGGCTTCCTAATGATGACTGGACCTCCAACATTATTGAAAGAAGTCGTCCACACACGAGACTTTTTGGCATTTCCCATTACTCGCGTTCCTCTCACTGTGCTGCTGGTGCGATCGTTTGACACGGGCATGTCCTCAAGTTTAGGAAGTCTGGTTTTACCAGGTGTCTGAGGCTGGAGGTCCACATCAAGATCTCCTGTTGGTCTTAAAACAGGTGAATTTCTAATACGAGTTTGAGACACCATTGTTGGATTTTCTTCACCAAAATCTGAGTGAATTTCAGTGAAAGCATATCCAATCCCATTATCAAGAGCGTAGTCTTCACATTCTTCATCATTTCCTGCAGACGTCAGATCTTCAACCTCAATTTCCGTACATTCGACCTGTAGTTGATCGACTTTGCCACTTTGAGTTAATTCAAGACCTTGTTTAGTCGTTTCAGACTTTGCCAACCCTACACCTTCATCTCTTTCCACTTGGGAGTTGCCAAATTGCGGAGATTGAAATCCTATAATTCGATATACTTTCTTATTGCTTTGCACATTTGTAGCACTGTTCTCCGACATGCTTGGACTGCCTCCTATCGAAGCTGATGTCTTTCGAATTGTCGTTCGAATTTCAGCAGAAGCAGTTGGTGAAGCTGTTGTAGGTGTTGGTGAAGTTGAAGATATTCTTCTTTGGTTAAACAAAGATGGAAACACATATTGTAATCCCTTTACGGGTGCTCTATAGGTGGTACTGTCAAAGGAAGGAACGGTTTGTCCACTGTTCTCCTTCAAAGATTGCGAATGAGAAATTTTCAGCCCATTGTGTCTGTGGATGCTTTTGGTAGGCGTTTCAGGTTTTTCCATGTCATTGGCAGAGTTGGATTCACAATCAAGAGGTGTGGGGGGCAATGGTTTGATTGTTTGGGTTGACAATTTCTCCCCAGAGTCCCAATATCTGACATTATGAGGGTACTTCAAAGAGTCTTCTTGAACTTCAGGGGTTTTAACAGTCTGGAAATTCATCAGATTTGAATTGACCTTTATGAATTTAGGTTTCTTCCGTGAGAACAAACCAAGTGAGGAATCTTTGACGGACGACTTCTCTAGGCTTGGGTTGTCTTCAAGAACAGTCGGTTCCAAGCAGTCGCTATCTGACGGGTCTCGACTTAGGACTCGGAATTTTCCTGATGGGATCCCATTAGAGCTGCCCGAGAGCTCATTTGTCTCTTTCTGGCCTCCTGGATGTGGCAGCCGACTCCGGAATCGGCCGGTTCTGAATGAAAAATTGGCATCGGGGACAGATTTGGCATCAGATTGATAGTCACTTGTGCCCAGGGAGCGTTGTTGCGGAGTTTTATCTTCGTACAATTTCCAAACATCTTCAAACATGTGAACCTGTGGAGGATTGGTCTGGTGGAAAAGGTCTGGGTTTGAGGGTTTTCTAATGATTGATGAGTCAGAATAAAGATCATTTCCAGTTTTGGCTGTCCTGCGCAATACACTCGATCTAAAGAAATTACCACCTCGGGTGTCACTGTTCGGTTTCTGCTGGCGGCTTACTCTAGATCGGAGTCCTTCTGAACTTGGCTCATATTGACCAGTGAAAATGTCGCTTGCTGGCTTCATTTCACGTTCACGATATTGCCAGTTTTCTGGACTGTCCTGACTGGAACCAGAGCTCCTTCCAGTGACCATCTGAGGATTTGGTTGATGGTGAAGGATTGACGAGGCCACTATATCAACTTCAGGTAACAGACCAGTGAAGGGGGGCGGGTGTTGGCTGGAAGTCATGGAAACTGGAAGGATGAGGTTTTGCTTCTGTCCATTGTCCTCTGAAAATAGGAAAACAAGTAATTGTAATCATTTTCAGCTGTAGAGATGTCTGGACAATGATGTGACACTTATGAATCCAGACAAACACCTTTGATTAAAGTCCAACAATCACTACCTCAAAGATTTTACATTATAAAATTAGATTTTTTCAAATATGGGTTTTTGTGAAATCTATTGAAATTGATAATTCAAAGTAATGGAACTGTCCCTCAGTTTTTGTTTAAGTAGATATGAACCCTGAGTAAAACTAAGGAATTTATGGAGGTTAGTGTGACCCATGAGGAAACATACAGTAAAATATAACAGTGCCTCAAAATATGAATAGCAAACATTGTAAATCCAACACACTGAGCTTTCAAATAAGCATCTTAAAAAATGCACCCATTTTCACCATTTACAAACTACAAAAATTAAATTAATAAACTTCATGTAAAAAAATTTGAATAAACTGCATTCTCTAGAGCAGGGGTGTCAAACTCATTAGTTCGGAGGCCACATTTGACTAAATTTCATCTGAATCAGGCCAAACCAGTGAAAAAATAAAATACATAAATAAAGTCAACTCCAAAAATGTCTTTCTTTGAGTGAAAAAGTAGAACTAAATAATTAAATGTTAAAAGTGATAAATTGTTCAAACATTGCACACAACATGAAACAAATTTTAAAAAAAGCCTAATTTTAACAATGTTATGCTTCCAGTTATTTCCACAGGTTCATTATAACTTGCAGATCATACTTTATCAAATACACAAAATATTTAATATCAGGCAGAATATTATTGAAATTGCATTGACTTAAAATATTTCAATTTCTTCATATTTGTTGAAGATTATTCAATTTTGTGAAATTATACTTTGTTTTAGTGTAAATATGTGAACATATTTACATTTACAAAGCAAAAAATTTGGAGTTGTGACCATTTATAGAATATTATGATAATATTTTTACTGGTCTGACCCACTTCAGATTTAATTAGTCTGAATGTGGAACCTGAACTAAAGTGATTATTAATATCTTAATACCCATTTTTGCATTTCAGAAATTCATCTTAAGGGCCAGACTGGACCTTTAGGGGGACCAAATTTGGACCCCGGGCCTTATATTTGACACCTGTGCTTTAGAGGAAATAAAGAATGTAAAGGATGTAAAGTTTCAATAGGTACAATTTGGTCACATATGTAAATGATGTTTGTCTTGCAGTCATTTGTGAAAAGTGTCCAACTATTTCTAAGCTGAAGTAGCTAATGTTTCTCCTGCTGTATTTTAGAGCAACAGAAGAGAAAAGGTTTCAGATCCAAAACAATCTAGGCCATATTATATCAGCAGGTGGTGCTGCAGGTTATGAGACATGGATCTGTTTCCATCTAAAATGACTGAGGTTTTTCGTTTTGTTTTATTTGTACATATAAAGAGTATACAGAAGATTAAAAATATCACATACATGAATAAAACTGAATATAGAAAGTATATGACCTACACATAATAAACGTGCATAAGGCTTGTTATAGTCCACCTCCATTACAATAATAGTAACACAAATAAAAAGAAATATAATTTGTTATTTATATGATAACGAAGATGCAAAGTTATAACATAAAATAATGAGAAAACAATGAGTTGATGGGACTTAGAACCTAACAGAACTAGAAAAACACTGAGCGCAAAAACCAAGACATTACAACAGTGCTTCCCCTAAACACTTCCATTAACCTAGAAATGACCTTAAACAGTCAAAACACACACATTAAACTTTTCATTTTTTCCCCCATTATTAATTATACCTGAAGTAATTTCCAGAAGCATGTGTGAAAGTTATATATTAAACCATCTTAAAGTAAGAACCCTTTGTTTCTGTTCAAATACAGCTTCAAAAGATCAAAGCCTTGCTCATGGACACTTCAAAACAACCAGGAGCCTGATATAACTGGTTTATGCAAGACCTGCAAAAACACCAAAGTAAATATAGATGTACTCGTCCATACATTCCACTGCTGTATATGGAAGTCCGGTGTTATCAGTGGCCTGATGCAGATACTGAAATTCACTGACCTCAACAGCAGAGACACATTAAATAGTGCAGAATGTTTACTTTTAGTGTCAGAATCACAGCTTAGCTTTAAATATTTAGGATTTATGGGGATGCTTGAAGTGGATAAAATGCCCTAAATGTTTAATTTTACCAGTTTTTTTTATCAAATGACTTAACATTTATTCTAATAATATCCTCTATATTTTGTATTCTTAAGTGAAAATTCAGCATTTTCCTCTAGTTCATTCCTCTGATCATGTTCACAAAAGTTCTGATTAAAGTTAAGGGTCATATTAGAAACCAGGAAAAACAGAAAAATAAAAAAGTACTGCTTCTGTAAAAATGTATCATTCACTCAACATAAAAAAAAAAATCCACCATCATTGATCCAACTCCATGGGTTTTAATGGTGAATCAATGTTGTAGAAGATGGCTGTGTTTCTATGGCAACTACAGGGCCTCAGTCAGATTAATGCTATTATCTGATAAAAACCAATCAGATTATGTCATTCATATAGTCATCTGAATAATCTGATCCATTTATGAAGGCATTGATCAGAAGGAAGGACTCTGTTCTGTTCTATGAAGGATCGTCAGTTTGATAAATGGTTTATTTATTAAGTCCACAGTGTGAAACAGGCTGTAAAACTAATGCCGTCTTTGTATAAATCAAAGAGTCATTGCTGTACATTTAGTCCCCAGCCTAATCTTATGTCAGTTAAATGTAGATAAAAATGGAAGTCTCCTGTTTTTCAGCAATTGGCCAATTGTAGGATCAGTAGACCAATACAAATGTAAAAACAAAGTTTAACCCATCAAGTCCAAAATATTCACTGGCAAACAAAATAATTTACTGATTTTAAAAGTTAAAGTCATTGTTGATCCACTAATTTTATCAATGCATATAATAAATTGGTGTAAAATGCAGTTAATCGTTTTTTTTTTTTATTATTGTCATCAGATATAACCATTTGGACATTTGGGGGCTCTGGTTACCATGGAAACCCTAATTTTCTGCAACATTAATTCACCAGTAAAATCCATGGAGTTGGATCAATAACAATGGATTAAAATATTTAGATTTTGTTCAGTTATTAATAAATATGACTGAAAAAGTCTCTTTCATCAGTTTCCAATATTTATGAACAGTTACATAATTAAAATAGAGGTCAATAAGCTGATTTCCACTTAACATAAAATAAAGGATAATATTAGAATTGCTGATACTGTAAATCATTTAAAAAGGATAACCTGTAAAGGAGCCAATGCAACTTTAATGTCAATTCCCAAAATACTTTGACTGTAAGCCCCGATTTTGATCATAATTAAACTTTAGTGCCAATTATTCTATTAAAACCAATGCTAAAGAAGTGGTTTGAATTAGAAAACTGAAAACATACAATGCTATAGTCTAGTTTTGTTGAGATTACATATCAAGTTAAGTTTCTGTGACGGAGGAGGGGGGTATTTAAAGTTCACTGAGACATGTCTAGACAGGTTTGGAGGATCTGGTGTTTGCAGTGTTGCATTGTGGGTATTTGTGCTAAAAATGTGTTTTGTGGGCAGGGGTTAAGTAGGGTTGTTGAGTTTAGTGTTAAAATGTTAGTTTAGAAAATAGACTTTGTCATTGTAACAAGTACAACAACATTAAAATGCAAACCAGTCAGTGAACGAGGCATAAAGACAAGCTTCAAATTAAAAATCACATGTACATAGAGTTCAGAGACATGATTGCGGTTGGATAAAAATTTATTTTAATAATGATTATTGACTGTTTGTGTCAAAGACCAGCACCATGAGTGAAGACTAGACACAATGACTTTCCTGTTAATTTAACAACCTCAGAAGGTCATAGTCTCTAAACCTGTCAAATTAAAAAATACAATATGAGCTTCTACCTGGTACTGAGCAAATATTCACATTTAAGGTTCACCCATGTTTTATTATGGCTTCATATTCATTAGAAACTGTGACATAGAGGTGGGATTGTTTTGGCTCTTTATGACTCGTTAGTTAAAAAACAAAACAAAAAAAAACCTTATTTTTTTATTTTTTATTTTTTAAGTGTTTCAGGCTTAAACTGGAACCCCAGCTTTTGCTCCTTTTGACCCTGGTTCATTTTAAAAATCCTAAATATTTCTTTCAATCTCTAAACAAACAAACAAACGTACGTTGTGACTCAACTGACTTTTCATCTTCCCACCATTAACAGACTCAGAACCCCCTCCCACTGTCGGACCCTTGCTGCTCTGTGATTGGTCAATCGACATCCTCGGGTGGGAAATACTCAACCTGTAAAGGAGCATATACACGTGAGTATTCCCCGCCCTGGAATGTTGTTTGACCAATCACGGCGCAGCAACGGTCCGACAGTGGGAGGGATTTCTGTGCGAGTACAATAAAATAATTAGAATTTTTAATTTATTGTTTACCCCACCCCCCTCCCCATAGTTTTCTTACTTATATTTATCTGAAAGCTTATTACACTGCTTGTGTGACACCAATTCAACCAATCAGAGGCCGTTTTTCCAACATTGCCATAGCAACAACAGATTAGTTTCCTGGAGAAGGTTTTGTTCTGAGGCCTCCCATTGGTTCAAATATATAATTACGTACATTTCTATTTAAGGGTTGTCTAGAGGGAATCTCCTGATCTTTCCAACGATACCAAACATGACGGGGAAATATTTAACACGAGCGCGAAGGAAAGTCGTGTTTTGAGCCGATTTTTCTTTGTTTTAGACTTAATTACTGTCAGAGTCAGTTGTTTTTCTTCCCAAAAGGTATGATTTTAAACACTTACGGTAGGAATTTCACAAAAACTCCTAGTTGGAAGTGTTCAGGAAACATTTTACTTGGATTTTATGTATACATTTGATCATTTTGACCCATATAAATGTATTTGATGCTAAAGCTAGAAATACTGTTGTGACTGAACCACTGGTTTTATGCTAGAGGGTCAGTATTTGGAATATAATGATCAGTAAATACTGCTAATGTAAACTTCAATGAATCCAAGTAATCCCTGTCAATCCAATTTGAACTGTTTAGTGTCATGTTTTGGTGGTACAAGGCAATGACATTTAATCTGAAGTGATTTGTCCCCATTTACTTTAACCCAGGCATGTCCAAAGTAAGGAACAAATGGGTATTCATGAGTTTTGTGTCATTAAATACACTGACATTTAGTCTATTACTGTACCTTTGCTGTTCTTGATGGACAAAATAGTATTTAAAAAAATGTGTATTTGTTGCATATTATTTCCATGAAGTAATTAAAGCAATAACTAGAATTGCTTTTAGTTAAAAGTTAAAATTAGCTTTATTATTTATTCCCCAGTCATTTATTCTTATTCCTATTTTCACACAGTTTTAAATGCATGCTTCTTTGCTTAAAGAATTAAAGCTGATTTGACCCCTTGGCCTTATGGTGGTTTAGATAATTTTTTTAAATATTTTTGGGTTTTTATGTGTTAAAAGTAGGGGGGGGGGGGGGGTTAGGAAGTGCCACAGTTTAAATGAAGCTGATATGAAACACCAGCATCAGAGTTTGGGTCAGATCTTACCTTCAGTGGAGTCCGAACACATGACGAAGGATGTGACGGCAGCACAAACAAAGACGAACAGAAGTCTGCAGGTAAAAAAACTCATGTTGTTTCCTGGGCTGTTGTTGTTTGTGTAGTTTTTCCTGTTTTAAAATGGATGTTTTACCTTTGAAACAGAATGCATTGACCTGACAAGACCCACATCTTCCAACCAGTTCAAATAAGACATAGAAATAAAATGTGTGGAAGTGACTCCTGTTGGACTAATATGTCATGTGACTGTGATTGGACAAAATGCTGTTCACCTGGAAACCATCAACAGGTTCAACAATCACAAGTGGAGGGGTTTTTTTTTGTCTTTAACCTTCAAAATTCATGTTTGTAAAGTGTTTTTAACTCATAAAGACCCTAAATGTCCACCAGCACCCAAAATTAACTACTGATATGAAGTGTTTAATATCTGTTGATCCACTAATCTTATCAATATATGTTAATAATTAGTGCAAAATACAGTTTGTCATCTTTTCATGGTCATCAGATATGACCCATTTGGATGTTCAGGGGCTCTATGGTTACTATGGAAACATGGTTATCTTCTATAACAGGGGTGTCAAACTCATTTTAGTTCAGTTCCACATTCAGCCCAATATGACCTGAAAAAAAACAGAGCAGTAAAATAATAACAATGAAAAATAGTAAAATTACAGTATGATAATGTTTCCCTCAAAATGTGAACATAATCAACAAGTATAATTTTAATACATTTTTGTAAAAGGACAAATATTTTCATGTAATTTGACATTTTTTAACATTAAAATCTGCAGTTTTCAATATTTAAAGGTAATTATGACAATATTTTAGTGCTCCAATTGAGATCTAATTATTCTGTATGTAAAACCTGAATTAAAATTATTTTTTATTCTGTGAATCTCTTCATTGTTATTCATTCTACGGGCCAGATTGGACGCTTTGGCAGGCCGGATTTGGCCCCCAGGCCTTATGTTTGACACCTACATCCTATAACATTTATTCAGGAGTAAAACCCATGGAATTGGATCAATGACAGTAAATAGAGACACTTTGTTAACCCTCTTAAGGAAGGACTTAAGGAAATTCATTAAAAACGAATGACCTTTAATTTTAAGTGTATTAAGGCCTAAAATATGTTTTATGCTCACTTTACAAAATTGACCATTAACCTTTATTTTGGGTTACCATCATTTATAAATGAATATACATTTTCATGAATTCTTAATGTAAAAAAATAATTAAAAAAAAAAAAATCCATGAACATTTTTGATTAAAAAACATATTACATTTAACTTCAATGACTGTAAAGTCATAAAAAAATACATCAGAAATATTCATGTTAGTTATGAATTCTGAAAACTTGATGAATATAAGGTTGAATGGATGACTATGAAAAAAATCAAAAGCAGTGCAGTTTAAATTCTTTAAAATTCACGGTACAATGATTGCTTAGTTATTTTATTATAAATCCCATGGAGGGTTAATGATATATTTAACTGAAAAAGTCACCTTTTATTCAACTTTTTCACAATAACCTTTGAATTTACTCTTTTAAGTAGCTCTCGATCAATTAAACAGGAAAATAAATGTAGATAATTGTATAATTAACTGTCATAAATCACTTAGCAAAGGTTAAATGGAGTAAGAAATTCATTTGGGAACTGGAACAAAGGTCACACTGGGTCCTTATGGGTTAAAAATCAACCTCACCTCCATCTAATGAATAAAACATCACTCAGTTAAACACAAATAATTTATTTATTAAAAAAAAAAAACATTTCTGAAATAAATACACATCCAAATATAAATATGTCAAATACTAGCTTTAAATAAGTTACACATGATTTCAGCAGTTTCAAAGATAACATTAAAAGACAAGTTAACAAATATAGCTGATTCTCATACGCTGCGGGAATTATGGGAAATACTACATACTAACTGGAAAATTATTAATTGCACCTCATGTCACATTCTACACTTTTTTATTTTCCATCACAAGCTGCACAGATGAAAATAACCAACAAAAAGGAAATGTCGCAAATGAAAAACTTTGCGTTTATTACCGCTCTGCTGCCGTTAGCTGATGATTCTGCACATTTATAGCATACACAATGTGCAAAAATACAATAAATAAATGCTGTAGTAGCTGAATTAACACATCGAAAAGTGCTCCATTTATTATTTCGCTCTGACAACAAAAGCACTCATAAATTTTTTTAATCATAAGTGGAAATGTCCATCTTCCTGATTGGACCTGAACGCATCATTGACCTCAAAACAGCTTTTATGTCAATACTAAGTTTCTGCTTCAGTTTCTCTTTGACTATCTCGTTCTCAGTCATGACGTGCATGTTTTCGTCGTCATGATCTTGCCCGGTGGTCGTCAAGAAACTCCAGCCGACAGTCTGGTCTCGCCAGCAAGACTGATGACGTCGGCGGTCCCACAATGTCACATTATCCAGAGTGTTGGGATCAGAACATGTAGCTGGCCATCAAAGCGAAATCCCTCAAGTCATCATTGGTCATGTCTGAAAGAAACGCACGAGAAAAGATAATGTAAGGTTTAATTAACACAGTTTGGTTTGTTTGAGTTGACCTTTGACCTTTCAGTACAGAGAAAGTCTAAGCCACAGGTGTCCAACTCCAGTCCTGGAGGGACGGTGTCCTGCATGTTTTAAAGGTTTCCTTCTTCCACATGATTCTGAACTCCTGACACTTTAGCAGTTAAAAAAAAAAACAAAAACAGCCAATGTCATAAACAAAATGACCAAAAAAAGTGAAACACAAATGAAACAATTTTTTTTTAAAAAAAAAAAAGGAAAAATAAACAAAAAACTTTTTACAAAATTAATCACATTGAAAAATGTGCAAATTTTTTTTTAGATGCATTGAAATTTGGTCCCAATATGTTTAATTTTGCCTTTTACTACATTTGTTTCCTTTTGAAACCTGTTCCATGAACAAAACTCAGTAAAAACTATAAAAAAAAAAAAGTTAAATTTTTCTGAATATTTAAACTAAACCACATCCATTATGATAATGTTTCCCTCAAATAATTAACAGCTTGTCTTCAGAAAAACAAGTGTAATTTTAATACATTTATGCTTCAGTTTATCAGTTCATCATTTGCACATGTGCAGAACAACTAACATTTCAATTGCAATTTACACAAAATATTAAGTAAAAGGCAGAACATTTGTAAAACTACAAAAGCACTCAGCGTGCAATCCTCCGCCAAGGCAGACCCCCCCCCCCCTTCGAATGAAGACAGGTTATGTTTTTGCCAGTTTGTACGTTACTTAATTCAAAAAGTTACACATGGATCTTGATGAAAATGTCATGACGTGTTGGGGGTGTCACAATGAACAAATGTTTAGATTTTGGTGACGATCCGCAAGAGATTCTGGATCACTTTGAAATTTTACATTGTGGTAAATGGAGAATACATTTCAAAGTGATCCAGGATCTCTTGCGGATCATCACCAAAACCTAATAATATGTTCCTTGTGACACCCCCAACACATCATGAAGTTTTCATCAAGATCTGTGTGTGTGAATGATCTTGCTAACGAACTAACATGACGTAATTATGATCATATTTTACTGCTCCAATTGAGATGTAATTATTCTGTATGTAAAACCTGAAATAATGTATTTTTACACTGTTAATCTCTTCAGAAATTCACTATACGGGCCAGATTAGATCTCATAATTTAAATTATTTATCTAATAATTTTGACTTTTTATCTAATATTTGTGACTTTCTATGTAATCCTTTTCATTTTTTATCTAATAATTTTGACTTTTTTTTTTTATAAATCTCTTGATTTTGACTTTATATCGAATATTTTTAATATATATATATATATATATATATATATATATTTTATCTTATCATTTGACTTGACCGGGTTTTTGTCCCCGGGCCTTATGTTGGACACCCACACCCTACACCCTGCTCCAGGACTCACCCGTGCGTCCCCTCTGGGTGCTCTTGCCGCAGATCTTCTTCCAGACGCGGATCCAGGACTTCCGGATCCTCCCTCTACTGGGACCCACTGAAGACTCCTCGTCCTCGGATGAACTCCTTGTTTCCGACTCTTCGTGACTCTGGTCCTGGTCCTGGTCTTCGTCCTCCGGGTCCAGGAACAGGTCTCCAGTCTTCACCAGCTGCTCCAGGACGCACTCATCCACCCTCAGCGCAGCTCGGACTCCTCTCAGGCCGGGGATGGAGGTGATGTATCGGCACATGGGGCACACGATGGTCTGACCCGGATCAGTTTCGGTCATGGAGTTCTGGTTCTGGGGTCGGACCAGGTGCTGGAGGCAGGTCTCGCAGAAAATGTGTCCGCACCGGAGCCGCCGAGGACACCGGAGACCCGCATTGAAGACCAGGTAACAAATCCCGCATTCCAGGTCTGAACACATAGTGGTCTGGGTCTGGGTCTGGTCTGGTCTGGTCTGGAGGACTAGGAGATCTGTCTGGGTTTATAGTGTCTGGGTGAGGAAGTGAGGAGGAGGAGGAGGAGGAGCTTCACTCACCGGTAACAGTTTGGCCCAAACATCATGTGAGTCACTGCTGCTCAGACAGAATGTAATTTAACTCACAACCCACGCACTATGAACTTGTCTTCACAACCACCCACTGCTGCAGACACAAACACACACTTACTAAGTACAAGTACTGCATTACTGTACTCAAGTACATGTTTGAGGTATCTCTACTTTACTTGAGTATTTATTTTTCTGGCAACTTTGTACTTTATACTCTTTATATTTATATAAATATATGTACTTTATACTCTTCATATTTATATAAATATCTGTACTTTATACTCTTTATATTTATATAAATATATGTACTTTACACTCTTCATATTTATATAAATATATGTACTTTATACTCTTTATATTTATATAAATATATGTACTTTATACTCTTCATATTTATATAAATATATGTACTTTACACTCTTCATATTTATATAAATATATGTACTTTATACTCTTTATATTTATATAAATATATGTACTTTATACTCTTCATATTTATATAAATATATGTACTTTATACTCTTTATATTTATATAAATATCTGTACTTTATACTCTTTATATTTATATAAATATATGTACTTTATACTCTTTATATTTATATAAATATCTGTACTTTATACTCTTTATATTTATATAAATATCTGTACTTTATACTCTTCATATTTATATAAATATATGTACTTTATACTCTTTATATTTATATAAATATCTGTACTTTATACTCTTTATATTTATATAAATATATGTACTTTATACTCTTTATATTTATATAAATATCTGTACTTTATACTCTTTACATTTATATAAATATATGTACTTTATACTCTTTATATTTATATAAATATCTGTACTTTATACTCTTTATATTTATATAAATATCTGTACTTTATACTCTTTATATTTATATAAATATATGTACTTTATACTCTTCATATTTATATAAATATCTGTACTTTATACTCTTTACATTTATATAAATATCTATAGTGTGACTTTATATATAATATTTATATGACTGTTATCTCACCATTTTGAATTTGTATGTCATCATTTTGACTTTTTATCTTAAAAGTATACATGTTTTAAATTCATATTTATAACTTCTTTTAAAATCTCATGATGACTTTTTATCTCAATTGTGATTTTTTTTTTCTTCCCTAAACGTCAACGCCCATACCTACAAAACTGAGTAAGTGTGACTTGATCAAACACACTTTCAACACAATAACTCACTTTTAGATACTTTGGAAACTTTTCAGATTTTTCAGATGCAAAAAATTCTGAACGGATTTTGATTAAACTTTCAGAAATGATAGATAATGGATTAAGGAAGAACCAATTAGATGTTGAGCAATGAAGGTCAAAGGTCACACTAAAGGTCATCATCTAAAACACATTAGTAGTAATATCTAAAGATTCAGACATGATAAAATCTGGTGTTTTTTTTTTTTTTTTTCATTCACATCATCTCACCTTTAGACATCAGATGGGTCAACTGGGTCGACACCTATGCCTCCATCACGTCACGTTCTGACGTCACAAAACATAAGCCTATGTTCCCGTATGGACCAGTCAGGTTCAACTCCTCATTCCTCCTTCTGAACTCTTGACAGTATCTTCTGGGTGTCTCCACTCTGAACACATGCACTGAAAGAAATGAATTGGTGTACATTTGGATCTAACTGAACTAAACATATTAATTGAAAGTGATGAATACACGTTGCATTAAGTAACATGAAAGAATCGAGTCATTTTAATATCTTAAAAAGGCGTTTGGGCGTCAAGTGTTTGAACCACGTTATCTCAATGTGTTCCAATCACATTAATTCCATGCGTCAGTTATGATTCTAGCCTCCACCATGCGTTGGCGTTATTTCCCATCAGTATCAGAAACTACCACAAAGAAGTCAAGCGGTCATTTCAAACACCAGGTGGCACCGAAGCTTTGTGGGGACGGCGCACGTTTTCTTCACCGCAAATTCACGGTCGAGCACGGTTTACTGAAAAGTGAGTATGTGAACTTTGCTATATTGTCTCACTATATTGTTATTCTTTCTGTTTTTGATCTTTAAGAAAATTTCAGCGTGTATATTTACCTAAAATATGCTACTTAAGGAACGGTTAGCATAGATTCGTGGGGGAAAAAACAAGCTAGCATGATGGTATTTGTGAAGCTGGTTCGCTTTTCACCCACGATATAACATATTTATAATGGATTTTTCCACATTTTTGTGCTTGCTTACGTATATTGACAAATAACTTTCGAAAAGGGTTTTTCATTTATATTGTAACTGAGATGTAATCAAATGCTTTATAGTGTGATGTGGACAGTGGATGAGAACACATTCTGTGTCTACATGGGAGAAGATCCTAAAAACCTGATCCAGGAATATGTGGTATGTAAATTTGCAAACTGTTGATTATAAGCATTTAAGTGTGTTGAAACATGATTTATTGACATTGTGCTTTTAGATTTAATTTTTGCTTTCATGTACTTAAGGCAGACATGTCCAAACCATTCCCAAAGGGCCGGTATTCCTGCAGGTCTTTGTTCCATCCAAGCAGCAGCACACCAGACTGAACTCAATTAATCAACTGATCTCAGTCTTCGGAGAGTTGATTGGTCAAACTGTTTACTCTTGGTTGGTTGGAACAAAAACTTGCAGCCACACCGGCCCTTTGTGAAATAGTTTGGACATGCCTGACTTAAGGGGTCCTATACTTAAAAATCAATTTCATAATTTAATCAAATCTATTACACAAAACATATGCCATTACATAGCTGGGCATCTCATTGTGTACAAAAGTAAAACCTACAAAAAGAGACAGCATAGCACAGTAACAATAATGAACAACAACAATGGTCAACAGAAGGTTTTAAATGTCGTCGCCTTTCTAAGCTAATACCTTTACCCCTCATTTACACTGGAGCCGTCACGTCAGCCTCATGTCTTATGAATGTCTTTTGAAAAAAAACTGATTGTAATTTACACTGAAAGCGTTAAGTGTTTGGAGCATCAGACTGAAGTCCAGCCTTGAAGCAGCAAACTTTTTATAGTAAACTTGCATATGAAGGCTTTTTTCTGTCTAAATGATCACTTCATTATAAAGCAAAGAACAGAATTTATGCAGCTACCTGGACTGAGAGCAGCATCTGGGGCTGTGTGGGTCTCTCACCTCTCCTTCCTTCTCCTTTGTCCCCATCGCCCCCCCACCCCACAGCTGTGGCACGCTTTTCCTCGCCCCTCAAACAAAACCATTTTAATCTAAACTCGTGCTCCAAGTCCAAGATGTGTCTCCAATGCACTTCTAATTTGGAGAAAACTTGGAGAAAACGTAAACATTAGCCGCGAGCTAATGGGTGGACATGGCGACTCACGGAGGTGCAGAGAAGCAGGAGCCGGACTTCAGCTCACTCTGTCTGGCTGATAAGTGAACCAGAGAGTGGGACCAGAAACACTGGTCTAGAATGTGGTGCTGAGCAAGGTAGTCAATATTAAATGTGATGTTTTCTAATTGCTCTCAACCTCAAAAAGACAATTTCTA
Organism: Siphamia tubifer; assembly: GCA_020466265.1. Taxonomy (NCBI): domain Eukaryota; kingdom Metazoa; phylum Chordata; class Actinopteri; order Kurtiformes; family Apogonidae; genus Siphamia; species Siphamia tubifer. The sequence continues at coordinate 25,575,595 of CM035800.1, forward strand.
TTTCTTAAAATCAAATCAGTCTTTTGGCAGAAACACTATTTAGATTTTAAAATGGGTCACTCAGGTGGATCATGCGTATGCAGGCAGAGTTAAACTGTCACCTTTAGTATTTTTGAAAGGAAGAATTGTCTAATTGTTACACATAAAATTATCATCTTGTTTACAGGACATGGATCAAAACTCTGTCGATGAGGCCATTGAGGAGACTGTAGTGGGAGTGTCCCGCCAGAGGACCTTTTCCTCTACTGAAGACAATGTCGGTGTGGTTCTCGAAGGAGTGAAGGTGCTGCAGGACATGGCAAGCATACCACATGCTATTGTGATGCTTTTTGGTCTGCTCTACTGTCTGAACATCAATTACCCCTCGACTCTACGGTATACCTTTGAAGTCATACAAAAAATTCTTATGGAACTGGATGCCAATAAGTTGTCCAAAAAGGCAGGGATTCTGAAGAACAAGCTACAAGCAATGAGTTTATTGACTTTAGGATCTTCTCCCATGTAGACTGGAGTCTAGTTTTGTTATGACTTTTTTGTCCAATTTTGGTCCTTGTTAATGTTTGATTAAAGAGACTAAGTTTTTTTTTGCTCTCAGAGTGTACTGTATTGCAACATTTTCAACAAATATTTACACATAGTCTCTTTAATAAGTCTGGGACAAAATATTCTTTGGTGTCAATATTTTTCGTACATTTAATACTTAAATGGACACTGCCAACTGTTATGTAGTTGTCATAGCACTTTATTTGATATGGTGAAAATGCACTTTGCAAATGTTCAAAATAAATCATTCAAATCAAATCTTGTGGTAGAGATTTTTCAATAAATCGTTGAAGTTTGGGATTTTTGTCTGCATGTTACCCATTAAGCTTTATTGGATATTTAGTAAATGTATAGTTTCAATGAAACATTTTGCAATACAGTTTTTTTTTTTATGTTTTCACATAATTTTAATTTAAAAAAATGTTAATTTCACCTTACAATGAGAAGAAAGTTTCATGGACACAGACAAATAGAGCTTTATGCTTAAATGATCAACAGTATATGAAAAGGTAGTGAATGTGAAAATATCATATTGCTTTTACACATACAAAACCCTGAAGTTGAATGTAAAAAAATCACGTTGCTTTTACATATACAATGCACTTTAATTTAATGTGAAAAAATTACATTGCATCTACATGTACAAAGCACTTTAAAGAAAAAATCTGAATCATATTGAGGTAACGCAATAAAATCATTTGCGACCGGTGTACATGATTTTATCACTTTTACTGGATAAGTTTTTCTGGACTTCACAACATCATTGGATCCAGTTTTCTGATTGGACCACTACCTGCTGGCGGTGCTTACCAACCTAGTTTACCTCCTTTATGGTAAACTTAAATGTTTATGTGTGTGACTGTGTGTTCCAACACATTTTAGACTCCAAATATGGTTAAGCATTAATTCTCTTTCCAGGACAGACCTTTGCCTTTCATTTTATTTTTTTTTTTATTAATTTTTTTTTGCTTTTTGACACCTTTTCCACCCACAAAACTAAAAGGTTGAATTTTTCTAAATATTTAAACTAAATCATTCATTCAGAACGCATCAGCGCTGACACTTAAAGAGTTAATAATCAGCTCCTCATCAGACTGATAATGATGCAATGGCCTCCAGGTGGAATGGAAGAGGGAAACATCTAAAACATGCAGGACACCGGCCCTCGAGGACCACAGTTTGACACCCCTGACCTAGAAGATACTGTCAAGAGATGAGAAGAGATGAGAAGAGAAGAGATGAAACCCTTCACTGGCTTCCAGTTGAGTCTAGAATTAAATTTAAAATCCTCCTCCTTACATATAAAACCATTAATGGTATGGGCCCCTCTTATCTTAAAGATGATCTGGTTCCGTACCAACCCAATAGAACCCTTCGTTCTCAGAATGCACTGCAAAATTGAATTGAGTGGGGAAACGAGGAGTTGAACCTGACTGGTCCATACGGGAACTCATGTTCAATGGAATCAGCTGATTGTTGTGTTTTATATGTGACATTAACTTGAAAGTCATTGAATCCAGAACTCATCTTTGGCTGGATTTAATTTTCCACTGAACCCCAAAGTGTCTTTGGAGCTTCAAATGAACGAACATGAAAATCCTAACACAGTGTTGGATGCTGTGTTATTTAAATGTTCAGTATTTTTAAGTTAACATGTTCATGGAACAATAATGAAGATGCAAGTTTTCATCTTTTATAGTAGTTCATATAAATTAAAGAATAATTTATTTTATAATTGTACTCATTTTCTTTTTCTCAGAGTTGGAAACATTCTAAACATTATTTTCACATATTTTATATGATTGTGTCCTCTCTCTCTCTCTCTCTCTGTCTCTGTTTCTCTCTCTCTGTCTCTGTTTCTCTCTCTCTCTCTCTCTCTCTCTCTCTCTCTCTCTCTCTCTCTCTCTCTCTCTCTATATATATATATATATATATATATATATATATATATATATATATATATATATATATATATATATACGATTTCCATGATTTAAAATGATGTAACAGTGGTGAAAAGATGAAAACCAGTCAAAATGATAAGAATGACATGAAAACAGTGTGAACATAAGGAAAGTAATGTAAGCGAGGAAACAATGGGAACAGAATTAAAATAGATCAGGAACAAGATGAAAATAGTGTTAAAATGGGGAGGGGGGGGGGGGGTGTCAACAATTGAGAAGAAGATAAAAATGACCTAAACAAGATCAAAGAGGGATTAAACTGGGAGCAAGATGGAAATAATTTAAAGGTAAAAATGACGTAAACACAGTGAAAGATAAATATGACATAATATTTGATCACATTAGGTCATGTTTATCTGTCACCATGGTTATGTAATTTTTGACACGAAAAGAGGATGTGAAAACAATGTAAACAATAAGGAAAGTGATTGAAAGAAAGTGAAGGTGTTGTTGAACATATGAAGTAGTGTCTGCTTTTATCATCTAAACATAGACTTTTGTTTGTGTTTTAGTCTTGGTTTCATCTTACACTTCTATGTTTGATTCCCGTTCTGTACTTAGTCACGTCACCACTTCAGTATCTTTTCTTTTCATGCCTCTCAGTTAAACATTTCCTGCTCTCTGACTGTTGGAGGGTGTGTTGGAAGTGACGTAACCCCCCCCCCTCCCTCTGTTTTGGTAAGTCCCAAACAAGCTGAGTTCATGTGTGGTCACATGTGCTCAGTTCTACGCCAACAATCACAAACACTGTAGCAGTTTATTACCTGATGTCTGTTTTTAGTGAACGTTTAACTCCAACACTAACTTAATGTTCAGTAATGAATGACACGATGGACATTTCTATAAAGAGGAACTGAAAAACACAGTTAATGTACAATGAGTTTGTTAAAAAAGTTACCGTTAATGTTAGGATGAACAAGGAAGTTTTTGAATAAAGTCACACAAACCTAAGGTTAAAAGTCTAAATTATTTCTGATTAGTTACATTGTTTTTTGTTTATATATATATATATATATATATATATATATATATATATATATATGTGTGTGTGTGTGTATGTATATATGTCAGTGTATCCAGTTTAATTTCTAAATGTTCCAGTAAATATAGAACCTGTAAAGTGAATGTATTGGTTTTATTCAGGATAAAACTCATCCACATATTTATTCTCAGTTTGACCTTTTGACCCCAGGGCTGTGTGTGTGAAACTTCAAATGTATTTTTTTTGTCAGTCTGTCTGTCTGTCTGTACAAAATTCCAAACTGCCCTAATTATGTACAAAGTTAAAAATAACTGTCTACCGCAAAAATATACAAAAGCTGTTTAGTAAAATGTTATCATTTAAGAGGGAAAAACAAGTTTAAAAACAATAAAATCTACACAAACAGGAAAATGTTTTGCATTTTATTCTGTGGGGTGAGACTGTGGGACGGTATGGGTGAGGAAGTAAAAGAATGACCAAACATAATGCAATTTAAAACAAACTATAAAGAATATGTTTTAACAGGATGCAGAGATGAAATGGAGAAGAACAGACACTAGGTGTAAGGGTGTGTTTATTTCATGTTATTGTATTTATTGCTGCTTTTATTTTGTTCTTTTGATCTTTTTGTTTTGTTCAAAAATAAACATATATCAATCAATCAATCAATAAATAGATAGATGTTTGTGTACATCTGAATAAGGATTTTACATACGTTTGGCACTGTAACTCCATTAGCATTGTGTGTGTGTGTGTGTGTGTGTGTATATATATATGTGTGTGTGTGTGTGTATTTGTGTGTATAGATCAGTGGTTCTCATATCCAGTGCTCATGCCCCACTTCCCTGCATGTTTTCGATGTCACCCTGGTCCAACACACCTTTTTCCAATGATCAGCTGATCTTCAAGCTCTGTTAAAGACTGATAATGACCCACTTGTGTAAATCAGGTGTTTTGGAGCAGGGTGACATTTAAAACATGCAGGGCAGTGGGGCATGATGATGAGAACCACTGGTACAGTACACATAAACCTATACATACGCACACAGACAAACATATACATAAGCTTGTACTGTATGTGGAAAGTTACGAAGTAAAAGTACTTCATTACTGTACTTAAGTAGATTTTTTTTTAGGTGTCTTTACTTTACTTGAGTATTACCTTTTCTGGCAACTTTTTACTTTTACTCCCTACATTTTTGTATAAATATATGTACTTTATACTCTTTCCATTTATATAAATATCTGTACTTTATACTCTTTCCATTTATATAAATATCTGTACTTTATACTCTTTCCATTTATATAAATATCTGTACTTTATACTCTTTCCATTTATATAAATATCTGTACTTTATACTCTTTACATTTATATAAATATCTGTACTTTATACTCTTTACATTTATATATATATATATATATATATATATATATATATATATATATATATATATATATATATATATATATATATATATATATTTGTACTTTATACTCTTTACATTTATATATATATATATATATCTGTACTTTATACTCCTTACCTTCTCGGAATAACCTCATTACTTTTTCAAACTAAACAGTTGTGACAGTACAAAAATAAGTCACCAGAGGGAAAAATCAGTGGAGGAGAGAAACTGTGACTTTATATATAATAGTTATATGACTGTTATTTCACAATTTTGACTTGTTGTCTCATAATTTAGATTTTTTTTCTCTTAAAAATTATGCATTCTCATTTGTAATTTTTTTTTCAAATCTCATGATGACTTTTTATCTCAATTGTGATCCCCCCCCCTCATTTTTCTTAAATTTCCTGCCCATACCCACAACACTGACCTGATCAAACACATTATCTCACTTTAAAATACTTTATTTTAAATACTTTTGAAAGTTTTCAGATTTTTTCCAAAAAAATGCAGTTTTACTTTTTGCTTTTGTAGTTTATTACAATTGTGAAATTATAATTTAATTAAACCTATGTACCAGTGTGTTGAATATCCAGTGTGACTGTTAAATGAAGTACTGAACATGTTGTACAGAAAAGTAAAAGAATAAACCAGAAGAGAATGTGTTTACTGTAAATCCAGTTCTTCCTGTAATTGACTCTGGTAAAAGAAGTCAGGAAACGTCATTATGTTACCACTAATATAATTATATATATACTGTAAATATCATTACTAATTCCATTACTAATTATTCCATCAATATTTCAATGAGTGGTGTTCAGTTTGGATAATTCACTTGTTTTTCATAAAAAAAATACATGTTCAAACTTTTTTTTTAAATGTTTCACCACTTAATCACTTAAAAAAAAACAAAAAAAACAATGTATAACATAACATTGATAAAAACCAACATATAACATAACATTGAAACATAACATGTTATGTCTCACAGTTGTAAACAAACATATATTCGTTCATTTCTTTTACTTCTTTTACCTCCAGTTTGACTACTGGGTCAAATTGACCTGATAAGTCAAAAACTTATGGATGGATTTTGATGAAATTTTCACGATGTTTTTGGAATATCATGTTGGTGGTGATTCAGAAGAGATCCTGGATTTTGGATCATTTTGAAATTTTACATTGCGGTAAATGGAAACTACATTTCAAAGTGATCCAGAATCCAGGATCTCTTCCGGATCAGCCAAAATTTTAACCATTTGTTCCTTGTGACACTCCCAACACATCCTGAAAACTTCATCGAAATCTGTCCATAAGTTTTTGACTTATCTTGACCCCCCACCCCCCCACCCCCACCCTGTACATTTTATCATGATCTGTCCATAACTTTTTGAGTTATCTTGCTAACTAACAGACAGACACACAAACAAAAACAGAACCTTCCTTGGCGGACCTCTCTTTTTTCAAAAGGGGGGGGGGGGGTCTGCCTTGGCGGAGGTTTGCGCTCTGAGTACTTCTCTAGTTATTATTCTACCATCCTCTAGAACATTACAACAACTCCCGTTGACTTTGAATGGACGTTCCCAGCCTTCTGCAGGTGGACTTTTTTTTCCGATAACCGTCCGCTTCCCATGGCAACGGGTTTTATCACTTCAGATTCACGGCACCATATCACTCCGCAGGTAGTTCGGCCACTTTCAACGTAAATATTTGCTATGTTGTAACGGCTATTTTAACCAGTCTGTCAGAGTAGTAGCAGTAATAAGCTGTAATAACCCGTAGAACAAGTGGGATAATGTTTTGCCCACGCGTTACTATAGAAAAATATTTCCCGAAGGAACAAACAACACCCTGCCGTTGTTCCGCCCCGGAGGGAAATATTTTTCTGATAGTAACGTGTGCATTTTTACCTTCACCAAGGAGGTTCTGTTTTTGCTAGTTTGTCTGTCTGTCTGTCTGTTACCAAGTTAACAGGTCTACATTGGTGTAGGTCTGTGCTCAGACTACTTTTCTAGTTATTATTAATAGATTTTCACCTTTAATCTTTCACCTTACGTAATATTTAGACTCCAGGACACACCTTTTCACATTCATGCTCACACCTAGAACCCATTGTACACAACACAACAATCCACAACAGTGCCATGGTAACCACGGGACTTTCTTGTTTTGGAATGAAATGACTTCAGAGTGGGAGGGGAACCCACTGCAGGTGAATGAGGAATCCCCTTTTGTCACTGGAAGTACCTAAGACCTGTCCACACACATTCCATAGAGTAAGAACATTAGTACGAGACAAGTCTGAACAGGACGCACAGGTCGATTTATGTGTTAGTAACACTGCGGCAGTACATGCTCTCTGTCACGTCACCGGAACTTAATTGCCTTAAATTATTTATACAGCAGGAAACCAAAACAGTTTCAATGATACTGATAAGGTTGATAAGGAACACTGTGTTCGTTACACACGGGTCAATATCTTCCCACGATCCATGTGTTCTTATCAGTGCAGGTCAATAACAATTTTATTTATTTGTTTTGTAGAAAATGTCTGCTTGATCAGATGACTAATAAAATAAAAGACAAAATTAACATGAAGTTTTGTTGATCTTTTTAAAAGTAGATAAATGCTGCAAAAATGTCACTTTAATAACACTGTTCTACAATTTGTTTAGAAAGTATCTGCTTCAGACATTAAATGTACTAAATCTCACATACTTTAATAAGATAAATCAGAAAACAAATGACAATTTATCTCATAATTATGCACTGCTTCTCATATTTATGACTTTTTATTGACTAATTTTGACATTTTATCTCGCAATTTTGTCTTTTTATATCATAATTTTGCCTTTTATAATCATAAGTAAAAAAGTACAACTTCTCAATTTTAATGAACAAAAAAAAAGTAAAACTACATTTTTGCCATGGATGAAAATACTACTCTACATTAAATTTAATTAATTAATTAATTAATTAATTTATAAATATCTTCTTC